>CM022954.1:44071928-44142266 GCA_012931725.1 Litsea cubeba
GTAGAGTGGGATGAAAACCTGATTTTAGGAATTCGGCCGAGTGTCCGAACTCGAGGCCTTTTCCAGGGCTGTTAACCCTTGTAGATGGGTGAAGACCCTGAGTTTAGGAATTGGCCGAGTGTCCGAACTCGAGGCCTTTTCCGGGGCTGTTAACCCTTGAGTGTGTTCCAAACAAGGGGACTTTAGGAAAGGCTGAGCGTAGGAACTCCAGGCCATTTCCAGGGCGTATGTACCCGAAGTGTGTCCAAGACACGGGGGCTTTAGGAAAGGCTGAGTGTAGGAACTCCAGGCCATTTCCAGGGCGTAGAGCCTTGATTGTGTTCAAAACACGGGGCTTTAGGAAAGGCTGAGTGTAAGAACTCCAGGCCATTTCCAGGGCGTAGAGCCTTGTAGATGGGTGAAGACCCTGAGTTTAGGAATTGGCCGAGTGTCCGAACTCGAGGCCTTTTCCAGGGCTGTTAACCCTTGGAGATGGGTGAAGACCCTGAGTTTAGGAATTGGCCGAGTGTCCGAACTCGAGGCCTTTTCCAGGGCTGTTAACCCTTGGAGATGGGTGAAGACCCTGAGTTTAGGAATTGGCCGAGTGTCCGAACTCGAGGCCTTTTCCAAGGCTGTTAACCCTTGTGACTTGTCTTTCTGGCACTCGCCGAGGTGGAGAAGCCTGGGTGTACGAAACCCGAGGGCAGTCTCGATGGCACTGGCCGAGACCAACATGAGGCAAAACCTGTGAAGCGCGTAGCTAGCACGAGGGCGATACCAACATGAGGTCGTCAGATGCGGTCGAGACCATCATGAGGCCGAAACCAGCGTGAGGTGGAGACCAGTACGTGGACGGACCAGCATGAGGTCGTCAGATGCGGTTAAAACCATCATGAGGCCGAAACCAGCGTGAGGTGGAAACCAGCACGTGGACGGACCAGCATGAGGTCGTCAGATGCGGTCGAGACCATCATGAGGCCGAAACCAGCGTGAGGTGGAAACCAACACGTGGACGGACCAGCATGAGGTCGTCAAATGCGGTCGAGACCATCATGAGGCCGAAACCAGCGTGAGGTGGAAACCAGCACGTGGACGGACCAGCATGAGGTCGTCAGATGCAGTCGAGACCATCATGAGGCCGAAACCAGCGTGAGGTGGAAACCAGCACGTGGACGGACCAGCATGAGGTCGTCAGATGCAGTCGAGACCATCATGAGGCCGAAACCAGCGTGAGGTGGAAACCAGCACGTGGACGGACCAGCATGAGGTCGTCAGATGCGGTCAAGACCATCATGAGGCCGAAACCAGCGTGAAGTGGAAACCAGCACGTGGACGGACCAGAATGAGGTCGGAAGCTAAGTGACAAAAAGCTCCGTCTAGCTGCCCCCGAGTTGGAAGAGATTCCTGCAGAGCTGGGGGCTGCTAGCGAGCTGGAGATATCCGCTGAGCTGGAGACGTCCGCCGCGCTGGAAGCATCTGCCGAGCTGGAAGCGATATGATCGCTGTCGCGGAGGTTGAACTGCTCCTGGGCCCGGTTGCTTCTGCTCTTCAGGGCGCGTCTTTCGGGGGGTAGAGTCGAGGTCGAATCCTTAGAGGATGAACCCGATCGAGTATCCTGCTGTTGGTCGCCTGCTTGGCCAGATCTTGCTCCTGACCTCTCTCGGCGGGGGACCGTCGGCAGCTGTGTCGACAATGCAATAGGTTCCTTTCCCTTTCTGGCTTTTCGAGGCATGGTGTTTGGAAAGACTTGGAGAAGGTTGGGAAGGCTGGGATATTGCTTTCCCACAGACGGCGCCAATTGTAGGTGCAAAAAATAACGACCCACAATAATGGGGGGTGCCTTAGAGGACTTACCCAAGTGAGATTAGGGACACCGATGCCTGCGCCTGGAGCCTGAGAAAAGGAAGGAGAAATGCAGGTCAGAGGACCCTGGCCTGGGCGGCGCAGGGCTCTCCGATGCTTAAGTTAGTATATGAACTAAGCAGAGGGAGGAGATTTTGGGGAAGAAGATGGCATACCAGAGTGGTAATGGCGTCCCCCTTCCTCTGGAGGGGTAGCTCCGTTTATGTAGATGAAGAGGAGGCAAAGGAGTAGTTGGCTGTCTTGTCGTAGCCCATTTTGTCAGGTACTAGGGAGGCGCGGTCTCATCGTAGCCTGTCTGGTCCCGTCGTAGCCTGTCTTGTCCCGTTAGGCCATATCCTGGCGCCTTGGGAGCTGTGGACGGTGATCTGTCAGGAGATACGGGTTATCCCCTTGTCTTGTCGCACGGGCCATAGCGTGCTTGAGCGTCCATGGGAGGACAGCTGTCAGTGCTCACTACTTTCATCGATATGAGGCGCTTGGCCGGGATGGAGTGTCGTGCCGGGTGAGACCTGGCGGAGATGTAGGGCCATGGCACTGTTGCCGAAGTGGAAGGGCCTGGTACTGTCGCCGAGCTGGGCAGCCGAAGTGGGATGCTTTGGCCGGAGTGGATCCCGCCGAGGTGAGGGGAGTTGAGCATAGGAAGCGTGGAGCACGAGACCACACTTGCCGGGATGGGCTTGCTGATGCGGGGGCCCGGGATGGAGCACCTTGTCCAGGATTCTCTTGGGATTTTCCCCACACAACCTTTATACAAATCAGTGAGAGGCACCTTCTAGCAAACAACAACCCATGATATATAATATATAGCAAACCACAACCCATGATATATAATATATAAGAGGTTTTGGCTAGTGTCTTACCTCTAAAGATGCCCTTTTCCTCTCCTTTCCCAAAAGCTCAAAATTTTTCCATACATTCTCCATACTAGGTAAATGACAAAAGTACCCAATTTTAGGATTGTTAAGTTTTTATAAGAAAATTTGTCATGTATAACAATTTCGAGATTCAATGGGTGAAGTGGTCTTCAATGTCCTTGGCACATACCGCATCTGCTGTGGAATATGGGCTTGAGTTTCAAGTGCAAACATATTCTTAAAATCATACATGTTCGAAGTCAATGATGGGGCTAGCACAGTCTCCAGCAATATCTAAATTGATAATTGACTTTATCAAGGAACGACTTCGTCTCCACGCAAGCTATACTCCGAAAAAAATTATCTCAGAATTTCAACTTGAGTTTAGCTCTAAGATTAGATACAAGAAGGCTTGAAAAGCAAAAGATATAACACTGCTTGAAATACATGGTTCATATGAGGAGTCCTCTAGAATTATGCTTGATTATTGTCGTGAATTAGATATATCAAATCCAAGCAGCGTGTATCATCTAATTAGGGAAAGACGATGATTCTTTCCAAAGGTTCTTTTGGGCATTCATTTCAACTACTAATCATTAAAAAATTCATTGTGCCCATTTTGAAGGAGCCCATCTTGGCAGAATATACTCAGGTGTTGGATTTGTTTCCACTAGCATTTGTATTAGCTAAGATAGAGGAAAAAGACATGAGAGTGGTTTTTTCCGTATTAGATCTTAATGTGGAACCCTTTCCTAATTTGACCATTATGTCTGACAGATTGGAAAAGTCTCAACAAGCTATGTGAGAACGATTTCCCAATGCTAATCACTGTTACGGCATGCAACATATAATGTCAAATTTCAAAGATAAATTTATAGATGAGGGACTTAATGATTCGAGTTGGATATGGATTAGCACTAATACATAGCTAAGAGTGCATTGCTTTTTACTAGCTGTGATTAATTTGTAAATAATTTGATCAAACTGTGACTTGTTGGAAATGAACTATTCACACATCATTTTAAACTACTTGATTTCAATTCATAGCTCAAACTCTTCTGAACAAACTAGGTAACTATAATTTAAAAGTTTAATTGCAGTTCATGTATTTTATAATCTGTCTTTTTTCTTTTCTTTTGTTCTGTACTTATGTATTTTTTTCATGGATAGATTTCGACCTCAATGCTTGAGGCAAATGGTAGTGATTTCTTTGATTTATTTCTGATGACTTAGGAAGAAGAAGAGGATTGCCAATTGCAATTCTAACTCATCCAATCCATTACCAATGCTGAAAAAACATAGATCCACCATTCTAGTGGAAAGTCTTTTGAGTAACTTGCGTGTCTGACTTGATAATAGTTCAGAATCAATTAGACCCATACGCTTTGGCTGACTGCACATCTAAGTCAGATATCATTAGACTCATTTGATTTGCCTGACTGGTACATCAACCTGCTCACTGGAGCAAGGCAAAAATAAGGTCTTAAACAGAGCCCATTCCCACCAGTAATTCTTAGTACTTCTCTGATTTTAATATTCCCACCATAGGATGTTTTGACCAAAGTTCCAACCCCTTCACAAGAATGTGTTTTTCATGTGATAGCCCACTGAACATTTTCCTCCTATAATGTTGTCATTGTAGGGCTCATGATAAGTCAAATGGCAACCAAGATGGCGATGAATGTAAGTAACAATGCCATCATCTTTAGACTTTTCATCAGCCATGATAGTAGACGAAGATGAAATGAAAGAGTACAAAAAGAAATGCTATTACTGAAACCTTCTTGGCTGCCATTTTAGGATAGACTGGATAAAGCTATAAACCGATTTTAACTAAATTAATGTTCCAATGGACTCATGGTGAGACTGTAATAATAGACTGCATGAAATTGGGTAATTTTCCTATGGACAAAAGAACTTTACAAAATTGTATATCTTTTTTCACACACTCACAGTCACACACAAACTCATTTCCCTCAACATTTGAGGACAAGAAATCCCCATAACTGTATTACTTTGGACTCATTAGGCCACATTTTGTAATAGATAAATTTGAAGATTTTTCATCTTTCCCCTTTGAGCTGAGGATTTTTGCCATGTGGAGGAGAATGAACATGTGAATCCTGAAAATGAGGATTTATGATGGGCCAAATCCTCAACGGCTTATAATTTCCAAACGCAGCTTTCCCATAACTTTGTGGAAAAATAAAATCTTTTTTCCCAAGAATTTGGTTGCCAAATATGACCTAAACATTTAAGCGACCCACAGGCCATTATCTCCTCTATTCTTTGGTGGTCAGCAACATAACTATCAGCTTACTGTGTAGAATAAATTTGAATTTGCACCACCCTTTAGCTATTTTATCCATGACTGCATCATCACATAGGAGAGGAGATATGGGCTCCCTACTCATAGGGAATAGGGCCTCAACAAACTCAAACTCACTGAAAACAAAAAGGGAAGTGAAGGCATATGACAAAAAAGCAAATTTCTTATAAATTTATTCTAGATTCATTCTGTTAATAACCCAAATAATTGGGTACAAACTATCTCTAGCATATACTAGAAAAAACTAGAACTAAAAAAGAAAGCTGTTTTTAACAAACAGCCTGCACTGTGAGGATGGTTCCATTCTGGCCACCTGGTAAACTTGGTGTCACAGGGATAGAACATCTTGTTTGACCCGCGCATGCCTGTATCAATAATAACAAAATTATGCAATGAAAAAAAAAATAGAATAAAATGGATGAGTACAAATTACAAAATGAAATACCTGTTGAACGTAGTTTAGAAGGGCACCGTCACTTGGGCCTACATAGGACCCACAAGTGCCATTTGTGGGTTTCAAGCTAGCAAATTCAATGCTTGAAATAGAACTGTCACTTGAACATTCTAACTCCAGTACATCACCCATAGGAACACCTGCACACACAGTCCCAACTGTGACAGTTTGGAAATTCACACTGAATGGGCTCCCTCCCATTTCTTCCAACAAGACCAATGAATTATTGTCAGATTTCAGTATTGATCTGGGCACATGATACCTGTTCCACAATTAAGATTTAAATTGTGTAAAGTTTTCTCTGAAAATCTCAAAAATATAATGTTTGAAAGAGGACTAAGAAAGCACAAAATAGGCTTACCAATTCTGAGTTGGCAGCCCACAGCCAGTTGCACATTTCTTAGGATCATATGGGCCACCATACCAGCATGGTTCGCAATCTGATGGAGCCAGAATGGTAGGCCAAAATCGCCCAATGCTGTGACCATTCACCCATGCCTCTCCCTTTTGTAGACCTTGCAAGTTTACCACTACAGGGTTATTCCCTAGTGGTGAACTGAAGGTTGTCTAAAACACAACCGAAAAAGTATAAGATGATAAAAGAATAAAATGATGCACTACAAGATAAAATTTACCAATAAAATGTGAATAGATCACAGTGATTACAGAGAGAGAGAGAGAGAGAGAGAGAGAGAGAGAGAGAGAGAGAGAGAGAGAGAGAGAGAGAGAGAGAGAGAGAGAGAACCTTGTACCAAGTCAAGGGACTCCGAATCGGAATAGATTCGTATTGCCAATCAATATCATCATCTGCCCAGATTTGATTTATTTCACCATTTAAACCAACCTAGGACCAAGTAAAAATGGACAATGTCAGATTACAAAAACAAGATAAAAGGATTAACATATAGCATGTTTTTTTAAGACAATTTTTGGTATTGTACTTTACTTTGTAAGTCCAAGCGTTTGTTGACAAGTTCATTGTAAGATTTCCATTGCCAATTAACTCGACTGAACCTCCAGCACCTCCAGCAATTCCGGTAGGAATCATATCAAAAAATGGACCATAATTCTACTCATCAAAACAAAAGATGTGAGCAGTCAGGATCACTCAGTAATTAAAACTATAAAAGACTAAAATCATCAATTTTAAAATCCTAGTTATGTAAACACCTTCAGACCAACAGTAGAACTCAGCAAGGCTATGTGATTGGTGCGATGATGATGATGACTAATTTTAACTGGCACCTCTAGCACAAAATCTTGTTTTCCATCTGAACTGTAACTGGATCCTGCATACAGCATATGCAAACACAATTCGTATTAATAAATAGAAAATCACATTAATACATGTTATTATGAAGAGGATCACGGGTTGTTTGATCAAATAACGCAGGTCGGAATGCAGGTTGAAAGGATTTGTATTTACCTACGTGCTTTCCATTAAAGAAAACATGAAGACCATGACCCATCGTATGAACATGCAGAATCATTTGTTTCGAGTATATAGGATCATGCTTGCTGATACTTACACTAAAGATACAAAGAAATTAGCAAAATCAAAATATATTAAATCTAACAGCACAACTTTCCTACTACGTTAATTACTTAGTGGAAAGTTACCTGGTCATGTACCACAAATAGTCACTATTACCACCAGTAACATTATTTTGTTCAAGAAGCTGAGAGACAGTGAAGGTTCCCTCTCCTCTAATGGTATCGTCGATATCTTCAGGTAGCCATAACCAGACCAAATCTGCATCGTTTTCAGCCGTATTTGGTTTCTTTACCATTAGTGAAGTTTGGGCAGTAACCTGGATAAAAAACAGAGTAGAAAAAAATTACAATAAGTTTTCATTTCGTTCTTTGGTTAAAGAAATTCTTGCTCGTAAAGTTTCAGCGACTTTCTTAGTTAGGGGTTGAAGAATCAGGCTCAACCTGCCTAACAAGTTGGATTTAGATATTGGGTTAGGGTCCGCCCACTTATGTTCAAGGCGTGGAAACAGCCTCTTTGCAAAAATGCAAGGGTAAGGCTGCGTACACGTGCGCCCACCCTCCCCCTACCCCGCTTAGCCGGGGAGCACTTTGTGCACGGGGTGAGCCCTTTTATCAAATCCTATAAATGTTTCTTACCAAAAAGAATCCTATGAACATATAAAAAAACACCCATGAATTAAAGACTGAGTATCCAAGCCTATATATCAATACAATCCAGACGTTTAAAGAGGCTATGGGCCATAAATAAATTGGCACTCCTGAACTTCAGAGTTTATTTTGGTTATGTGGTGGATTGCAAATGGTTGCTGCTGCAATGTAAAGCCAACAACTTGTTTTGGAATTTCAAAGATCTATAGGTAAAGGAGATGAGAATTGCAGGGAGGGCAGTCACTATAATGCAGTATTGGGTCATTCTGGCAAATTTTTTTTTTCAATTTTCAATTCTTTTGGGGCATTTTTTCATGTTTTTATGAGAAAGAATTCACACTGTGACAGGCCACAACAACAGATCGATGATGCAATGTACAGCCACAATGTATCAATTATGAAGGTCGGCTCCAGCCCCTAGTGCAACGTTGATTTTCAACAATTAAATGGTTAAAAATATAGGCTGATGCTATATATCATATGTGAATTATATATCAACTAAGCTATTTTCACTATAAACAATAAAGTTTCATTTGCAATTTTACATTTATGTATGTATATATAGTATGATTATGCTTGTCCAAAGAGAGATTTATAATAATATAGAAGATCTTACCGTAGCAGTGTTGTAGACAACATTCTTACAAGTGGGAAGAATACTAACTGACCAAGCAGGCAAGTGATATGTGTTGTTTTGGAAGGAGACATTATAATCCTTGTAACTATCTGTATTGCTCAAAAAACATCCTGATGTTCCATTCAAAGTGTAAATTGTGGCCTGAATTCACAAAAATAATTTTTTTATAACTAACTAATATGACTAATTTCAGAGATGAGACCAGAAAAAAAAAAGTAAATAAAATGAAAAAAACGAACCCATGTCTGGCCATTTTGAAGTTGGTGGTCAGCTTTATCTCCATAAAGGAGAACCCTCTCCATTGAGTAAAGCAACTCATGAAGTTGCTTTAGATGCCCCACTTAGGTAGGTTTTGATTACCATATTCATCAATGGGAGCATCATAATCATAAGTTGTCACAACATACGGCCCGCCTGGTGAGCGTCCAAAGTTGGTTCCACCATGGTACTAAAAAAAAAAACAATCCAAAAAAAAAAAAAAATCATTGATGATGGTATATCTAAGTACAGACCATGTAAATACATATGAGAAAAAGAAAGAAAAAGAAAATCATTGCTTGTATAGAAAAGTACAGACCATGTAATAGTTCTGGAAAGTGCCACTCCTTTGGAAGAATCGAGCAACTGCGTAAGCAACATCCTCAGCAGGTCTGTGTGGGTCTTTTTCTCCCCATGATTTGAACCTAAAAGTTAAAAAGGACTCATATGAAAACCACATTATAAGCTATATATATGATGAAGAGCAATAACAAGTGTAAGAAAACCATGGAAAACTAACCATCCAACCCAATTCTCAGTCCACATTTTAGGAACACTGCTGGTGTTTGGAGTGAATTCATCACAATAGAATCCATTGCATGTGTTTATCTTTTGAAAAGTTGAAACAGCGTTGTAATAGTCAGTAATTAAGCAGAAAAAATTATATTATCTGAATTAGAACAAATAAAAAAAAAGTAATACAAAAATACCATTGGTTGTGGGGCATCAGGTTCCTGGCACATGATCCATGGAATACCAATATTAAAAGATTCAGCCAATTGTGCAGTCCACTGAAGATATTTCTTCCCAGCATCTCCATAAGATGATATAACATTTCCATATTCATTTTCAATCTGTTACGGTAAAACTTCATATAATCAGTGACAAGCAAAATCTCAAAATTTAAAGTACTCCATATTGCATAATGATAATTACAAAGATCACAATAATGATAAAATAGAAAATCACATTTAAATATACCTGAGCAAGGATAATTGGTCCTCCTTGTGGTGCCCAGAGATTTTCTTTGCTAACCATGTTCACTATGAGAGTAGTGAAATTGCTCATCGCATCCTACAAAACCAAATTTGTATACATTAAAATAATTTATTTTCTAAGAACATTAAAGAAACCTTAAATAGGAAATGCATCATATATAAACCTCAAATATCTTATTATCTGTTCTTATCTGGATCCCTGGAAGTTGGTGCAACCATACAGGTAAACCTCTGATAAAAATACATGAAAAAGGAAAATGTTAACAATTACTTAGTAAAGCTTAAAAAGATAACTTCATATGAAGATAAAAATTTATAAGTATCTACATGTCATTAAATTACCCATAATTCCATTCGGCACACACATAAGGGCCTAATCTGAGAACTGCATAAAGACCCGCATCTTGTATTGTCTTGAGGAATCGGATAATGTCGCTATTTCCATTGAAATCATACTGTCAATATGATAAAAAGTAAGTATTAAGTGGTAACATATAAATCCTTTTAGTTCAAATAGAGAGGCAAGATGTAGATGTACACCTGACCACGTTGAGGCTCATGGATGTCCCAAAAAACATAGGTCTCGATTGCATTAAGACCACCAGCCTTTGCCTTTTGAATTAGAGCTGGCCACATCTAAAAGACCAGAAGAAAAAAAAAATACAGATAGAGAGAAGGAATTAGAACTTTAAACATAAATGTCTATTTGTAAGGTATAATCCAATACTAATTCTACATATATGCTACTTACATTTGCCAATAATACAATTCAACATTCAACAAGTATTCAATTTATAATATTTATAAAGATCATAATTTTATAATTTTAGCAGCAAATGTGGTTGAGTACCAGAAATCAGTTTTGAAAAAGAAACATCTATTAAAGGATTTAAAACATCAGATCTTTTTGCTTAGGTATTAGTCTCCATGGGATACATTTTTTTTTTTAATCTAACAACATTCTATTTTGACATGAAAATGAATGTTTTATTGGTTAAAAGACATGTGAAATGGATCTATTGTTTATTGAAATCTAAAATCATTCCAAGCGCATTATATATACAATCAACTTTTTTTAAACACTACTTTAATTTCATTTTGTGAAAGTACAAGCATGTGAAGTTGACCCAGAAATCATAATTCTTCCCATTCATTACATAAAAGGTTTATAGGCACAGGAGATTCTGCAGGTCTCTCACTACCAAACTGAGACCAAACCAAGTCAAAGAAAATTTCAGTTGGGTGCATGAAATTGCATAGATCCAAACGATTAGCTAGCTTTCTTGGTTTGAGTTAATTGTGCAATGGGTATTCTGATTTTCTTGGATGCATTCCACTCCTTGGAAAGAAATTATGAGTGGGTGACAATAGAAAAGAGAGCAAGAGAAACTGGAAAAAAAAAAAAAAAAACAGAAATCTGATGTGGGTAAAAGATCTGATGTGCAAAGAGTTGCCAATCAGTCATGATCTTCTATCATGATGGACAGTTTTTTATTATCTACACAAATGAATTGTCCAGATTGAGTTGGACGCTCAACCAGCCAACTTACGAGTTCATATGATCTGAACTCCAAAACTTGTACATCTGATCTAAACATAACTTTCTTGTTTGATCAAAAATTAATATTGATGAAGTTGAGTTTATGAAATATTTATACTAAATTTAAATTCAACAACATTGTCAAACATTCTCAAACATGCTTTTGTTGGTATCATTCCTTCCAAACAGTACTGCAATATTATCACTGAACAGGATCCATAATTTTCCATTATGCACAACCCAATCTAAAAATAAATAAAAAACCTAATATCAACCCAAACTTAATTTCAGCAAAAAAAATCAAGAACAGCAGAGAAAAAAATGCCAAATGGGGCCTTAATTGTTAAGTCTCACATTCTCCTCCAGATACATGAGGCATAAGCCTATAAAAACTAGATTTCTGAAAGTAATTAATAAAAAAAGAGCAAATTACATAACTTCATAAACAAATGTCTTAATTACCCCACCGTAAGAAAAAAAGAAAAAAAAAAGGAAAAAATGAAAAAAAAAAGTACACGAATTACTCACTTTGGTTTTATAAAATTATTTATACAAAAATATTTTGCTCAAACATAACATTTAAATAATAAGTCTAAGAATACTTAGAAATTAATTGAAAAGCCCAAAAAAAGCTCAAAAAGAATATTAATTCAATTAAAATCCAAATACCTCCGGAGTACTTCGAGGATAGTGGATTGAACCACTAAGAATTAGTTTTCTATCACCATTAATTACAATAGCACGACCATCATGACTAACGTGAATGGCAGAAGAAAAAGAAATGAATATCAAAAGAAAAAAAACAAATATTGGTCTCCAATACTCCATTTCTCCCTTCCTCAACTTTCTTCTCGGTTTTCTAAAACGAATGGATTTGAAAAAATTAACAAGTCTTGTAGATTATTTATAGAAAACCGAAGTGGGTTTATCTTCAAACTCATTCAAACTTGTAACAGAATTTCAATCTCTATCTTTTTATCACCTGTTTCTAAGGGCATCTACTGGTTTAGAGAATGGATTAGGTTATTGAAAGGTGGCCCCAGTTCAACATGATCGTCTGCTTTTCAAAAAATGAGACAGGGTTTTAAGTTAGATGTGGTCCTGTCGATCATCATCTTTATCTAAAGACACAAATAAACGGATAAAGGTTTTTTTGAGTTTGTAACATGCTTGACTCTCGATTCTATAGCGTTTGTGGACACAGCAATCAATATCCAATGCAACTGATCTACTGATCTATTAATGTTTATTTTATCTTAAGTCTTCTAATCAATATCCAATCGTCTTCTGCTGAAGCCACTAAAAAGTAGTGAAGATTGTCTTATGCTGAAGCCTCTAAAAAGTAGTGAAGATTGTTTTTGCTGAAGCCTATTAAAGTACTAGAAATTTTCCGTGCCCGAAGGCACGACGCACCACCGAACCTGGATATGCTTCCATGCGTCTCGAAAGCAAATCCAACCATAAAATGGATCCCACAAAAAAAAATCCAATTGATTGCCAAATGATATAATTCCATTCATTAATTTATTCTTAACAAAACTGAATAATGAAATCTTTCACCCAATTTGCTCATCTCATCTTCTTATCTTGGTCCCATCTCATTATCAATAAAGTAGTGCTTTTTTTTTAAAATGAAAAAGGTCTTCTTATCTTGGTCCCATCTTATCATCAATGAAGTTGTGTTTTTTTTTTTTTTTAATGAAGAAGGGATGGCAATACCCGTAAATAACTCAAACTTGCTGACCCTTTTTGCTTTTGATGAGGATGACAAAAACTTGTAAATTTCTCCAACTTTTAATCCATTTTCTTTTAAATGAAAAAGGGATGGCAATACCTGTAAATAACTCTAACTTGCTGCCCCCTTTTGCATTCCCCTCTTAAATCCAAGGGTCCAACATATCCCTTGGATTTATATACATAGATCCAAGGGCCTAAAATGTCTCAGGATTCAAAACCTGAGCTGCCATATTATATAGATTTATCCTCGATGTGGCAAAACATGGCCCAACCCGTCAAACCGACCCTAACCTGGCCCGTATATGACCCGCATAAAATACAGGCCGGTCATGGGTTAGGTTTTTCTAACAAGTAAAAAAATGGGTCGAATTAGGGTTGACCCGCCTAACCCGCATTACCCAAATATAGTCTTTTATATTTATACTTAGTTTCATAAATAATGACTAGAGATAATATAGGATATAAATTTTTAATTTTTTAGGTGAATATCCACGTACGGTTTGTGAGATAAAGCTTCAGATATTTTGTAGATGTGACTTCTCCCTTCTCCACTCCTTTTTGAGCTTTTGCAAATGCCATAGATGAAGAAACACTTAAGGAGGAGAAGAAAGAGTTTTCTATAGTGCACAGAACATAAAGTCAAGTTGACACATGTTGGGTGTTTGCTAACCTTGCCATTAAATCATTCTACAAATATAAATCTACAACTCACTCTCAGTGTAAGAATTTAATTTTGATCAATTCAAAATTAAAGGATGGGAATGCCACGGTGGGGAATATTGGAATCCAACTGTTCAAAGTAAACTTTTTTCAAATGCATAGGAAAATCTGAAATTTTATCTCCATTGAAAATAGTCCTACTGTTGAATTAATTGTTTGATGAAAACTATGATAATGAATATACATATAGTTTTTTTGTTTTTTTTTGAGAATCAATCTAACGATGGAAATAACTTAAATTGAGGTGAAACGTCGGGATATCCAATAAATAGTAAGAATGTTTGTCTTAAGGACTGTAATTTTGTAAATTAAAAAAAAAATTACCATTTCTCCCTCTGCAAGAGTGTATGAGAGTTTCCTCCTATTCTTTAGTTCCACACTCTTAGTGCGAGTTTTTCAATTGTTAATAATATTAATTTTTAATAAATTATAATAACTAACGATATATATAGCGGTCAGTAATCTAAAAATATAGTTATTTCTATAAATACATCCTAGATAAAGTCCAAGTACTAGTCAATGTTCCAAAGTAGTTGTAATACCCTAGGTGGTTAGGGTCCATCCTCATCCAACTAGTTTTAAGATTCTTTAGATAAATGTTGGCGTGAAATGGTTGTGTGATGTAGTGGCTAGGTTGGCTTCTTAAAAAGTAAATGGTCATGAGTCTAGCTCCCATATAATGATTATTTTTTACATGTATACAAATTACATGGGTCGGTTGGGTCAGCCCAACCCAACCCACATCTGATGTAGGTTAATTAGACGGGTCGGCCCGATCCGAGACCTAATGGGTGTGGGTTGTAGGTTTGCAACCCATTTCAGAAACGGACCAGGCTCGGGTTGGTGTCCAAAACATGTGCCCCCACCTTTGACCCAACCCATTTGCCAGCCCTAGGTCGCCACATACCACTGATATGCCCTTGCAGTAGTTATTATTATTATTTATTTTTTTGATAAACGATAAGCTTCTTCAGTCATTCTTGCTTCTTTGTTTCTATGAAGTTGATGGGAGATCAACCTTAGTTGGGGTGGAGATCAATCAAGCTATGGTGTTTGATCCATTTTGCAACGCGAAAAAGGCCAAAAAAAAAAAAAACTAATCATAAACTTGGAACTGTGTGGTGTGGGTCTCACCTGAAAACATGAGGTGTGTCAATGACGTAATTAGAACTATCCAATCAAAACGATATAATTTTGAGAGCCTCAAATTTATCTTAATCATATTAATCACATGAGGTCAGTTGGGTACCAAAATTTTGCCTTACATTTTTGTTAACCAGATGTAGTAAGTAAAGTTGGGCACAGCTTGAGTTCGCTTGAATTAAGTTGAGCTAGCTAGTGTACTTTTTTGGGGTAAGAGAGATGAGCCCTACTTTGAACTTGGATTAGCATTAAAGAAGCTACTTAAGCTTGATGCCGAACTTGAAGTTGGCTCACTTGATAACATCTCAGTATTGGTCAGATATGAAGCCCAACTATTCTAAAGGATGTTAACAAGCCAGATTTGGTTCAGCTTTCTTATTTGAAAGCCTGAGTCCATTTACAATTCAGAAGCCCAAGTTATTAAGTCTGACACAATCCATAGTGCTCATATCCAGTGTGCTTTGCGTAGTTTACCTTCTACTCAAGCGATATGAAAATGAGTTTTACATAGTTAAAGACTTTCTATGTAAATTTTTACATATGTACTAAAAATACATGATCATATTTATTCGATCTTGCTAAAAAGCACTCCAGCTTGTGAGGCCCATTTAGATACGTGTTTCCCAATGGGGCAGAGCAGATGGAAAGATCTTCTTATGGGCAAAATAAAAATAAAAATAAATTCAGCCCTTGCAATAACAACCTCATGCTTAATAGCATCTTGATCGCCGTAGATATTTTTTGAGATTCAATCTGACGGTAAGTGAAGGTTCAATGAATATAAAATTGGTTCTAATGCCAATTTATGGGATGGGAAGAATATCCAATTTGGATAAACAGATCAAAGGTGGGCTAAATTGGCCCCCTCAAGAGCTTGACCGCACATGCAATCTGCTTGTAAGAGAACATTCACCCTTAGTTTGAAAGCGCCATTTTTACACCATTAAATGAAAATATCAAATCATTTAAGATGTGTTTGTGTTTTTCACATCTTTCTCAAACTCTATGAAGGTTTATAATATGAAACTAAAGTATTGATGTTCATCGTATATATAATAATATTGAATAATTTGAATCATGAATTAGGGCAGAGAATCTGATCTATACGTTGGGAATCTTTTGGGCATGTCTTACCTATTTCTCAAAATCTATGAAAATATAAGATATGAAGCTATTGGTCTCGGGCGTTGGGAGTGGTTTTGGTTGTGGGTAATTTGTACTATAACTTTTCATATGGGAGGTGTGTAATGGTTTACCACCTTTCAGCTGTGTAAATTTGAGGCTAAAAATGGCTCTTTTACACACCATTCTCACATCTCATTTACCCATGTGATGCATATATATATATATATATATATATATATGAGTGCAAACAAAGGTGACCATGCATAAATTTCATGCATGTTCAACATTTACATATGTAAAATGAGTACAAACAAATGGTCACATAAAATTTTTAGGTCGATATTTGATGTAGCCCAAGTCTATGATCAAACTGTGGAAGGTCACCTGATCGGTATATTAAATAAAACCTATTTCAATTCCCTTATTGTTAGGAGTTTAGGTTGAAGCTTTATTTGATTAGGTTTATTTCCTTAAATTATGGTAATGATTATAAGAATAGTTAGAAATAAAGCTTTTTTTTTTTTACATTAAATACTCATGAATTGCGGAGTTGCCAAATGGTTTATTATACTAAAACATCTATTTCAAACCCAGCCATTTTAAATAGATCAGTTTCATACAGATCTATTTCATATGGATAAGATTTGCCAAAAAATGCCTTATTAATGTGAGTTCTTTCTTGTTTTGGTTGTGAGCCTTGTCGATGTCTTGCAAAAACATAAATCTTGCAGAGTTTGGAAATGACCTTGATCTTCCTTGCATTAAATCTAATGCCAGAGAATACCTATCTTACATACCTCCGTAAGTATTTGATCTTCCTTGCATTAAATCTAATACCAGACACGTCCTTGGATTCATAAAAAAAATCTATTTTGGAGTGCATATGTATGTTATATGTCAATATTACTTTGCTTAGTATAACATGGCATAATATAATACACATGCAATAAGATATTAAGGAGATAATAAGGGTCCATTGAGCTTGAACTGTAGGCCCACATCCGGCCCATTTAAGGATTTTCAGACTCTGAAATTGATCTAAGTCCAGACTATCGACCATTACCCGATTGCATGTCCAAGGTCACCTAACTCGGAACTAGGATATGGAATCCACTGATTCCAAGACCATTGACGGCCTTAATCAAGCTACCTTTGAAGGAGCATATCAAGTGTGATCAAGCCTAACTAGGGCTGCAAACGTAACGGTTTCGGGTCGGAATTATATTGGACCCAGACCCGTTTCTAAATAACGATTCAAGTTCCGGGTCCGATTTTGACTCGGAATCTATTTTGTTAGATCCAGACCCGGTTCCAATAGGAAAACCCGGATCCGGTTCCAGTATCGGGTCCACCTAGAGGATTGGAATCTAGTTCTAAAATCGGTTCTAATTTCTCATCGTTTTTAAAAATTTTCATAAACTAAGCATATCATTCAGCTTATAACAGTGCATCAAGTCTACTACCTCTAGTATTATATATAAGAATATAAACAAAAGTTGGTTTTGAAATACAGTTTGTAATATTAGAAGACTCATATGTCAGGTCCCAGGTCTGCGGGTTGAAACCTATATGGACCTAGAACCGGACCCGTTTATCAATCAGGACCTAAATTGGGTTCCGGATTCAAACCCGTTTATGAATTCGGAACCTAAAATAGGTTCCAGGCCCGGTTTTTGTGAGTTGGAACTTCTGAATAATCAGAAAATCAGAAACCCGTTTGCAACCTTAAGCCTAACTCAAGCATATCAAATACAAGAGGTCTTTTTTTTTTCTTTTTTTTTTAAAGGCTCCTATATTTTTTATTTTTACTAAAACCCCCCCTTTGACTAGCAGTCAAACTGTACAAAGAGTAACTATTTCCAATTGACTCTCTATTTCTATTCTTTTCTTCTTGACCGCTTTGCCTATGGAAAATTTAAATGAGTCATCTCTAGTTTTTTTTGGTAACCAGCCTAGGGATTAGGATCCAAAAGAGTGCCCACACACACAGAGAAAGACAGCCTGCACAAACGGAAAGAATGTGCACACAAGCTAGAAAAAAGCCCACACAAGTGGAAAAATGTGGCATATCCAAGATTTGAACCCTGAGCAGATCGGTAAGAACTTCCGCCACTTACAAATAAGGTAAGTAGCCGTTCTCAAGTCATCTCTAGTAGACAGATAAAAACAACTTTGCTACAGAAGAAAATTGCTTGGGATGGTGGACAGTTATTTTGTCAAATGGATTTAGCATGTGAGCCCACACAGACTGCCGTCTCTCCGCCTTCCTCAAGACTTAACCAGTTAGCTAGTTTTAATTAAAAAGTCTTAAAACTTTAGATGTCCATGAAATGGGCCCCACCTTGTTGGATTGTAGTCCAAAAATCACCCCTGGTATGGATAAACTCCTTGGTGGGGCCACTTAGGAAATTAAACTCATATCAAATAAATACAAATCTGGGATATGCGTCCAATACTATGCAAAACTATATTTTAGTCTCTAGGCAAAAATTATGGTCCAATTATATAATAAAAGACGCATCCTCAGACTTTTTGCAATGCTATATTCCAGAATTGCCCTTCTCATCTAATCTCAATAAATCACTATTCTCTAATTTTCCTACAAAATAGGATCCTCAGAATCTGTATCTCCTCAGAAGAGATTTTACAGAGTTGGCCAATACGAATTGGATGACATGTATCTTTATTTCTTTCTTAGAAATAGGAGATCCAGACTCCTACAATATAGGTAAAAAATTCAATTTCCTAATCTAATATGTTTCAAATTAAACCACAGCTACACTATTTCATCTAATCTTTAGCAAAAAATCTCTCTTCTTCCATAGCCATTAAACGCTTTATATATATTAAAGCAAAGGGGGAGGTGGGTTGTGAGGGGCTCATCCCTAAAAAGTCTCTCATTTAAAAAAAAATACTTATAAAATCACCTTTGGGTGTGAGAGGTGGGCTGTAAACAACTTCTTCCATCCTTATCACACCTATCCTTTCTCCACTTCTACCAAGAAGTTCACAACTTCTTCCATCCTTATCACACCTATCCTTTCTCCTCTTCTACCAAGAAGTTGATAATACCTTGGGATATTTCTTTCAAGTTAAAGACCAGACAAACAAGGCCACCTTTAAACACATCATGATGCACCTTCATGAATTGGGATAAGAGGCTCACTTTTAAATATTACATCATGTGACCCCACCAATGCTCCTTAGAACACCACATCAACAAGGGCCTACTGACCAAATATTCAATTGGATATACCTTTATATATTTGGATATGGGCATATCTTTAGATGTTACATCATGTGACCTCAATAAGGATCCTCGGAATGACAACTAGGTTTTGGTCAGATCCGGATTTACTGGACCGTTGGATCGACTGTGTATCGATCTGAATGGATTGTTGACCATTAAACTTTTGGAGTTAGATGGAGATGGTAGAAACCACGGTTGAAACTAATTTTTTGCAAATAGAAGGGTCCCGGTGAGTCCTTGAAATCCCCACATCACCACCCCCATATGGGTCGCCAGGTGGGCCCCACCACAAACTTGATCTTACCTTAACCTAAGCTTTAGCTTAGGAGAGCTGCCCCTATATAGACACACATTATTACTTGTGTAATGGTCAATGCCTTTAAATTCAAGAGGGCATTATGTTATGTAAGTTTATTTCTCATTTTATATTCATTTTCATCACATATTAAAAGATTCTAATATTCAAAGATAATAAATTTATTTCTTTTAGACTTATTTTATCTTAATAATATTTTAAAATTATTCTTAAATTTTTAATATATTTTTACTTTTGGCCCGGGCTTAGCACGGGCGTTTGGTGCTAGTATCTTATTGATCATCAACCAATTAATCCCATATGGAAAATTAAATAGCCACATCGAATTGAAATTTCCTTTCATCCACATTTTATTGTGGACCCACCTAATCATCAACCAATTATTTGCATACGTTTCTACATATTACATAATTAAACTCCACATCTATTTGAATTAAAATTAATCCACATTAGAATACTACCGTATAGTGGGCTCACCTGTAACATCCCGTCCCTTAACCCATCGTTAATTTTAATTAATTGTTTGATTAGTTAGTAAGTTTGCTTAGAGTCTTAGCGAGCTGGGTTTATCGTATGGATCACGCGTACGAAGTCTCGCGCGAGTCCGAGATCGTTTGGGTACAGTAAGGGGGTGGTTTGCAATTTGGGGAGTTTTCAGGGGTTTTATCAAAATTATGAGTTTTTGTGAATTTGGGTGCATCGGATAGATCGGGTCATTTCATGAACATTTGCCTTCAGTCGCGTTGCAATCCGACGTGTCTAAGAACCTCAAATTAGCAATAAGGATCAAACCCATATTTTTCCATACTTATCTTATTCTAACCACTCATTCACTCATCTCTATTATATACTACACTTCATCATCCGGATAACTCATTCCTACACCTATCACCATTCCTTCACTATTCACTTCTTCTTCTTCATCACTACCTCTTCACTGCCGACACCTTCCCGGAGCTCCGTCATTGCCGGTGAAGCTTCCAATCATCTTCCCCAAGCTTCTAAGATCACTAATATCCCCTTTTCTAAGATTTTCATCCACCAACAACTCTAAGGTAGGTTCTCAAGACTTGTAAAATTAGTGCATCCTTTTCCTTTCGGTTAGAAATGAATTAAGAAGACTCACCTCAACCTTTGGCATGCATTTGTAGGAGTGACACTACAAGAAAAAACCGTTTGTAGCGGCGGCCGACGGCCGCCGGTAAAAGCGATATATACCGCCGGTAAAAGTAATAGCGACGGTTTGACTGGCCGCCGGTGGGTGTCGGTACATGTCCGGACGGTAAAGGTTTGGGCGGCGTCCACCGGCCGCCGCTATTGTTATTTATTGCGGCGGTCATGACCGCCGGTAAAGAAATCCGTCGCGTGGATGGACGGCGAAGAAAACTTATAGCGGCGCCCACTAGCCGCCGATAATAATAAAAATGGCCGCCGCTGAAAAAAAATTTAGCGACGGTCGTTTGAGCGCCGTTAAAAGCAGGATTTATATATGACAATATATTTTTAGCGTCGGTCATGTGGCCGCCGCTATAAGCCATATTTTTTAAAAAATACTTCTTTTAGCGGCGGTCATGTGGCCGCCGCTAAAAGCATTTTTTTTTTAAACAAATATAACCCCACATTAATCACAAAAATACCTGCCAATAATTTACAAAGATCCATCTTTGCATATTCTTCACACATCTAACAAATTAATCTATAGAAGTACATCGATAACAGTAAATATATAAAACTCAACAAATAAATAGTATTTATTCAACATCAATAAACATCCCATGCTCCCATGCTAATACTTACAATTGATCTACAAAGGTAAATGTACAATTCAGATAGGATTAGTAAGTAGGAACCAAAATAGATCACATGAACAGAAGAACTAACACATCACATGAACAGAATCAAAATTGAAAGAGGGAAAAAAAAGCATGTCATCTACATAAAGACCTATTAAAAAAAATAGGCTCTTGGCTTCATGTTCCTCCTCCAAGGCTCTCTTATAAGGAGCCGAATGTTGTATGGCCGTCTTTGACACACCCATGCCTAAGCCAAGTACACGTCCTTTGACATCACGTCCAAAGACCTATTAAAAAAAATAAAAGAATAAAAAATTTATGTCAACAATAACACAAATATGAACGACAATGATCAATAAGCCCATCAGGGACCATGTGCACCAATTGAAAAAAAAAGTATATACGTTCATGACCATGAAAAAGTTAAAATTACATGAAGCATACCTCGATTAGGTCTCCTGCCTTCGCTACTATTCTCTTAATGATAACATCATCCTTTCTAATTCCCATATCCTACAGATTTACAAGAAAATACAACTTTTAACTTCTAAAGATGAGGTCTACTTAGGCAGTAAAAGGAGAACAAATGAGAAATATGATAATGAATAGCATTCAACACAGGATGCTAAATAATTACTCACCCTTGTGAAAGGCCCTAGGACATCCATCACAAAATACCCAAAATACCCCATCAGAGAAATTGGAAAACCCCCCAAAACAAATCTAATCACAGCTTGTCTAGAGAAATCAAGAAAATTTGGGGCAGCATGATATCTCCATAACATTAGCAATAACTGCAAAAAAACAATAATAATAATAAAAAGAGGGCAACACACTAACCTTGGGTGGAGACTGGCGGTGGGAGAACAAATGGCCGAGGTGGAGAAAATGGAGGAGATCCTGGGCAAGGCTTCAATGTAACTGGACCACATAGTCGTTATTGTTCAGATATTCAATCACTTTAACCTCCCATGTAAGACACTAATTCAAGGGCTATGATCTTCTACTTTAGGACATTTTAAAGGAATCACCATCCTTCATGGGATTTTTCATATTCAATGGTATCAACAACAATGGTCCCCACATGTAAGAAAGTCAGGGATAAAGTAATGCACAATTAAGTGTGGCTCAGGGCCCGTCAATTCCTTGGATCATGCTGTTCATAGATTTGGTCAGCAAGAGACCTTATGGGAGTAAACAGTGAAAAGGAGATATTTGCTGGAACTTCTCCTGTTAGCCTGTTGTTGGATAAATCCCTACAATTCAAATGATAAATGTTTCATGGTGAGATAAGAAAAGCAACCTGTCTGAATATATGCAGACAAATACATAATGTAAACAAGCATGAAAAGGAAAGAATTACTTACAGAACTTGCAATGCACTGATATTTGTTAAAGACATAGGAATAGAACCAGATAGGCTATTGTTGTTAAGCCAACTATCCATGCATAAGCATTCCAATGAATAACACTACATTAAATTCTATGATAGTGGGTGTTGTGGATAGCACACCCACACCCAACAGTCCCACCCAGGGAGGGTTTCCTTACTCTCTGGCTTCAGGTCAACTTGGCATTTTTCTTTTGTTCTTATTGTTGTTGTTGGTTAAAGTGTTCAAGGGTCCTTATCATCATCGCCATTAAAAATTGCAATGCTACTACTGTTTCATTCACTCTCTCTAATATATATATATATATATATTTGTTGTTGCTAGATCAGAGAGCTTAAACAAAAGAAAAACAAAAAAGTAGCATATTGGGCCCATTCCAAGTCGTATAAGTAACTCTAAATCATAAATCTGAAGACAAGTATAAGTAACAGGCCTTGAATCTCTGTTTTTTTTTTATTTTTGGTGTAGTGCTTGCATGCGATACCACTACAAAAAAACAGAAAGAGAACATTTAGAATGGTCACAAGTGCAAGGGTGGATGAGGAAACACCCCAAAAAAATTTGAAAAACACATATGTTTGAGACTTCTTAAGTGAAAAAAGATTTTCCTTTACCCTGTAGAATTCCCAGGGTACTCCATGCTTCCCTATGTTCCATCATCAATTCATGCACAACTCATGTCAAGGGAGCCTTCACCAACAAGGCATTCTTGACTAAAGCTGTTTGTAGCAACTTGTAGAGATGCAACAGAGTAGGAAGTTGCAGTTATAGGAGCTTTTAGCCTTTTCCAGACCCATTGTTACCATGCACTCTCTCACTCATCGCTTTCTCTGAAGGTGGAGGTTTCAGATTTATTATGGGAGCCACACTTTTCACCCTTCGCTCTATCATCTCTTTGTTGGTTGCTACAAAAGAAACCAAATGCATGATTGCTCTCTGGACTTTGCAAACTATAATCATTTATCATTCATGGAATACACACATCTAATGAAAGCATATTCCAGTAAAAAAGCAAACCCTTTTTACAATAGATTCTTTGAAATGGGCAAGCATTTGAACCATCTCTTCAATGGTTAACTGCCCAGACAATATTTCATGGAAGTAATTGTTGGCTTCTAACTTAATTACATCTGATAAGTCTTCAAATTCAATCTCACCCTAAGTTATAAAACAAAGACCATTAATTAAACTCACTCAATTTAATCAAAATCAGCACCCTTAACTTAATTTAAAAAAAAATTAGACCTAACATTTCCAAATCAATTCAAGCTTTCACTTGCAAAACATTAGAAAAACGTTGTTCATTTGTACGTGACTGGTCAATAAAGCCATCCATACCACTCACATGACAACAAATGTTTAATTGTGCAGCAAGGTGAACCTAATCTGATGGCCCTAAACAATAATAAATGGAGATTGAATCTTGTTGAAGAGAAATCTTTCCCTCCAGTGTAATAATGCTACGAAAGCCACCACCCCTACCATAAAACTGTAAAATAAAAGTAATGTAAAAGTAAAGTAACTTGCCATTCCTGTATCTATTCTATTCCCAATACAAATACCACTAACCCCAACCCAACACCATAACATTATCCCTCTCATAACCCCAACCAAATGTTTCCAAGCAGTTGAGAAAAAAAAAAAAAAAAAGGAAAAGGCCCATCATTATTCTCTATGGATAGAGAGGGAGAGATTTAGGGAGGTGGGGGCTCAATGGTTGTTTTAGATGGGGGCTTGGCCAAATGGGCTGCATAGCCCAAATGAGTTTTTTCCCAGTGGGTGGGGGTTGAAGCCACAACATCCTTATACATGCGTCCGCCTGAAGCCCCAAACCAGGCATTTGATTCTGACAATCTGACCAATGCACACAGGCCATAAGATCATAGTAATTTCTACATTTGACCCACATCCACATTGAGTCCCACTTCACCGTACCTTTTTCTTTTCCATTGTCTTTTTGCTTCATCGGGAGCAAAGGTTGCTTCTTCTCATCTTCCATGCCTCTTTGTTCCTCATGGTCTTTGTCATCCTTCTTAACCGCTGGATATCTGAAACTCAAAGCCGTAGATATCTGGATTCAAAGGAGAACGAATCTCCCTTCCTAATTTTGCATATTTAAAACAACCCACAAACAGCTAGGGCTTTAACTCTTCAATCGAGCAAGACATTGCACACTTTCTCGGATATATTTAGGATTTTGAGAGCAAACTGAAATACCTGGATCTACTCCTGCTCCTTTCTGATTCTCTGTTACAGAGATAGAGCAGAAGAGAGCCACTGCGGCTGGAGAAGACGACCAGAAAATGGGTTGAACTCGTGCTAGCTCTGGTGAAGATGACCGGAAAAGGGGGCATCAGATTTTTCGTCATGCCGCGTCTGGAGAGAGGGATATGCGCGGCGAGAGAGGGAGATGAGAGCGATAGAGGGAGATGAGGGCCAGAGACAGAGAGCTAAAGAGGGAGAGGGATATGAGAGCGTGAGAGAAAGATTAGGTCATAAAGGGCGATTTGGATTATAACTTTTACCGGGGCCACTTATGGCCACCGCTAAAAATAACTTTTACCGTCGGCCACTACATGATGGACGCTAAAAACTCATTTTACCCTCGAAAATATTGGCCGCCGCTGCATATGGGACGGTAAAAACAAAAAAATTTCCCGCCGGCCGTTGGCGCCATTAGATCAAGGTTTTTACCGACGGCCGTAACGAAGGCCGCCGTTAAAAGTAAGTTAAAAATTGCCTTGCAGCGGGGGTTAGACCTGGCCGCCGCTATAAAATACTTATAGCGGCGGATTTGACCGGCCGCCGCTATAAGTTCGACGCTAAAAATGTATTTTTTTGTAGTGTGATTTGGGTTTGAGAGTTGATTTCTTCACCTTTGAGCTTACAAGAGATTTTCTCCAAATTTCTCTTAGATTTTCATTTAGCTCTTCATCAAGGCAAGCAATTTATATATCATGTCTGATATGTTTGTTTCTCTTTTGATTCGATGATTAATTGATGATTTAGATGACCTTTGCTCATTTGAAGATTTAGATATGAAAACATGATAATTATGGGTATTTGATTAAGGAATTCGATTATGAAATTTATGACTTGATTAGATAGATGAATATAATTAGAATGGACTGGTTTCATGCTTGATTTGATCATATATCAGGTTCAGAGAAGAAAGGAATGGAATTGGAACCAATCCACTGCAATAACAGAACCTGTATTTTGGTTCCGCAGTGTAGTAGGTCGACCGAAACAAGGGGTAGGTCGACCGAAGACACATGGACAGGTTCGCTGAAGCCTGACCATTTTACTGTTCACAGTTTCTGCACTCTAATGCAGGTCGACCCGGGCTGTACTAGGTCGACCGGGCCAACTGTTGAGGACCTTTTGAGGGACTCTTTTGACCTCTTTTTCTATTGGACTTGTATGGAACCTTGGCTACCTTTTTGGACTCATTTGACTATGTATGAGGAGTGTTTTGAGCAGAAGATTCCTCATGGTTATTATTTCGGTTGCATTGGAATCCATTTTTATTCAATCTTGAACGGTACGGGACAACGGGATACTCTCTCTAAATCTATGCACGAAGAATATTCATCTGAGTATCCTGAGCCTTAATCCTTTCGTTGACTGAGTAGGAATGTATGATGCTTCGGGATTAACATTTGTACTTAGGATTGGATTGTCTATCGTTTATGATTCCGAATAGTACTGTCTGGTACAGTCTACATGTGATGTACATGTTCATTAACTTCGTTTGTTTTGTTTTGATTGGGATCAAATGATGAACTTAGATGATGAATTAGGATCCCTTTTGATGTTCCGTTTTGTTCTGAAGTTTGATGTAAGTGTTGTGACTAGACGGCTTTGATTGTAAAGCTTGTTGAGAACTACTTATGATGATAATGTTTTGAAGAAGTTTTGAAGAAGTTTGAAGTTTGTTTGTTTGTTAGTTTTGATTTGATGATGGAAAAGTAGTTTCTCTATGATGATTGACGAATCTTGTTCACACAAGAAAGTCTAGTCCCTCACTATTGTTTGTTTAGGACTCTTGTGTCAGGCATCACTTAGCTGTAAACGCCCAACACAATTTGGGGCACCATTTGTGTGAGGACTTTGGCTGGAACGTCTGCGCAGTACGACTTTTTCTTATTAGATGGATGTACACCATCACATTGGATACCCGCATTGAAGATTGTTTTGTTTATTTTGTTTTTAAGGGTATCATATTGATGATTGCTTGCCGGGGTTTTATCCCGTGCCACTCTACCACAAACTTTCATGTTGAGTATGGAGGGTTATGGAAACTAACCGTGGTGTATTAGCTTTTGTGATTTGCCTATTTGTTAGATGTCTTATTGGTCTGTTTATGATTCGAATGCTATGCATTATCACTTCTGAATGCAAGGCATTTCTAATGATTTCGTCTATCGTATTGTCAAATCTAATTCGTCTTACATATCTTTTGATGTTTTATATACATTATTTGCCGACCGTCGTGTCTGATGATATTACTCTTGGTGCATAGGTACCGAGCCTTACTATTACGCAGAGGAGGAATCGATGGAGGAAGTTCAGGCAGATCAGCCTAATGACTCCGTAGAGTATAGTACGGACGGCATTGTCTAGCCGTGACAACCCCGTACATGAGTGCCTTAATAATATATCTGTTTAGTTTTATCTTTTGGTTATTTTATCTTTTGGTTGTAACTAATACTTTTGTTAACAGTCTCAAACTTGAACTCTAGTTAGTATTCAGTATTTGCTCGAACTATACTCTTTTAAGATACCATTTGTAATTATAAGCTTCCGCTATTTGTTATATGTATTTGAGGAAATGTTTACCCCTCACAGCAGTCTTTGATCCAATTGGGACATTATTGGGGCTAAGTTATATTTAATTAAGTTTGAAAAAATTTTAATTAGCCCTAATCTCACGCATAACCCCGGTTTACATTTTGGGGGCGTGACATCACCTAATCAATGAATTATGCACATATGTTCCTACATATTATATACCGTTTTCAGTTCGCATGCCCCACTGCATGGTTAGCTATGGTTTTACTAAATTATAGCCCCACTATAATCATGTGTTGGATGCAAATGATAATTTACAAGTTCTTGCCATACTACTTAAGTAAGTAGTGTTTTTATCAAGTTATTTCGTGGGCGCTATTGTATTAATATTGTTCAATGCATATGTCTGTACAAGTTGTGGGAACCAATGTGGTGTAAATTTAGCACATCTCCTTTCATGATAAACAATTTAATTTGGTTGGCTCACAACATCAACGGCCCAAATTGATCACATCGGCTCATGTAATTGTGATAACATGAATGTCTAAGGTATCTTGAGTGCATTATTATTCAAACTTTCTCACTGAAAACATGTTAGCTTTTTTTAATGATAATTATTATTATTTTTAATACTTTTTTAATAAGATGTTACTAGCAACAACGCCCTGTGCTTAGCCAGGGGCAAAAAAGTAAGATATTACATTTTAAATTTATGAGATATCAAAATTAATTATAAACATATAAGAATATATTCATGCATATTTATTATTTATATAAAAATAGTCAATACATCTTCAGTCACAAATACAAGTGGTCAACATCAACAATAAACTATTACAAAGATAAAGCTAAAAAATTCATTCAACAACAATGTAAAAATAATAATAACAGCAATAATTACTATTTGTTAATATATATAATATTAGTAATAAGAAATGCATTTAAGTTTTTGTTACCCATTGATAATTTTAAAACCCAATAAAAAAGAAGGCCACCCCATTTGGACTTGTTTGTGCAACAAGAGGACTCTAGCTAGTTAAAGTCCTCTATATTAAGTCCCATAGGAGGACTTGTTTGCTCACTGCTTTTGTAGATTGTATAGTTTGATTGTTAGATTGAGTCCCATAGGACTAATGTTTCTTATGTTTCAGAATGGCTGGCCGTAATATGCGCTCCAATAGTAGTGGTAAACAGGATAACAGTAATGCCAATGCTAGTGCTAGTGACTCTTTTGAGGACAAATTTAACAAGCTCATGCAAGCAATTGTGACTTCACAAAAGCACAAACTTTGAATCAGACTCAACAGCAAGAAAGCCAGACAAAACAGCAGGAGGATCAGGCTACTTTCCAGGCACAAATGCTTCAGGTCTTACAGAGGCCAACACCACCAGCTCAAGTAGTAATGCTAGCTCGAGTTACAGATCCGAATGATATGTATGATAAGTTCAAGAAGAGAAACCCACCAGTCTTTTATGGGAATGAAGATCCTCTCGATGATGACGAGTGGATAGTACAGATGGAAAAGATTTTCATGTCTTTCAGTGCACAGGTCAGGAGCAAGTACAGTTATCAGCCTATATGTTTAGAGGTGTAGCGGAGATATGGTGGAAATAGGTAAAGACACCTTATGATACGATCGATGATGCAATTGCTTGGGAATCATTTCAGAAAGAGTTTCGTACCAAGTACATTCCACCACATATCCAAGCTCAGAAAATTGTGGAGTTTGAAAACCCTGTTACAAGGAGAAGATACAGTTCAGACCTATGAACAGCAATTCACTAACCTGTCTAGGTTTGCATCAACCTTAGTACGGACCGAAGAAGATAAGATTATGAGATTTGTTCGGGGATTGAGGCCTGACATTAAGATGGAGGGTAACATCGGTTGCATTGCCTACTTTTGAGGAAAATCTGAAACGTGCATATTGGGCTGAAGAGTCTATCAGGCAGAAGACTCTCTACGCTCAACAACTTCAACAGGCACATAATCTGTTTAGGAGTCAAAGTTCAGGTCAGTATATCAGCAGCAACGTCCACAGCAACCATATCAGATGCAGCGTCCACAGCAGCAATATCAGCAACAAGCCAAGAAACTTAGGGTAGGTCCAACAACAGGAATTCGTTGTGATCATTGTCGTAGGAACCACCCGACAGCAGAGTGTAGATGGATTACAGGAGGTTGCTTTGAGTGTGGTTTGATGGGCCATCAGGTTAAGGATTGTCCGAAAAGGACTGGACAAGGTGTGAGGAATGCAGCTCTTCGACCACCAATAGCAGCACAGCCTTTGAGGCAGGCACAGCAGCAGCAACAGCTTAGATTTCCAGCACCACCGCAAGGCAGGGGACAACAGAGGCCCCAGGGACAACAGAGACCTCAGGGTCAACAGTACAGGCAGCAGGGACAGCAGATGCCGTATCAACGTGGCAAACTCTTTGCCTTGGATCAACAGGAAGGCGAGGAAGTTGGAGTTGTGGAAGGTACACTCTTTATTTCAGATGTACCTGCTAGAGTCTTATTTGATTCTGGTTCCACACACTCTTTTGTTTCACCTATTTTTGCTGCATGCTTGGTGGGAGATATAGCTCCATTGCATTATATTCTTTTCGTTAGTACTCCCTTAGGGAAAACCGTGCAGTGTGAATCCTATTATCCAGCATGTAAAGTGCAAGTGGAGAACTTTGTTCTATTTGCAGACTTGATAATTCTTGGGATGAAAGATTTTGATGTGATTTTGGGTATGGATTGGTTATCCACCTATAGAGCAGTGATGGATTGCTTCAACAAGACAATTAGATTGCAAGTGTTGGCAGACAGTGTGGAGATTGTTGGAGAACGGAGACCCATGTCCACTCGAATAATTTCAGCTTTGAAGGCAAATAGATTGATTAGGAGTGGTTGTGATGGTTATGTGGCATTTATCGCAGAGGATAAATTGTCCAAAACGGTGACAGAAATTCCAGTTGTGTGTGAATTCCCTGATGTTTTTTCCAGAAGAAATACCTGGATTACCACCGGTTCGAGAAATTGATTTCGCAATCGAGCTTGTGCCACAAACGGCACCGATATCAAAAGCCCCTTACCGTATGGCTCCAGCAGAGTTAAGAGAGCTGAAAGCTCAATTGCAAGATCTCTTAGACAAGGGATTTGTGAGACCGAGTGTATCACCATGGGGTGCACCGGTGTTGTTTGTGAAGAAAGAAGGATGGTACAATGCGTATGTGCATAGATTACAGGCAGCTGAATCAGGTTACGATCAAGAACAAGTACCCTTTACCAAGGATAGACGAGTTATTTGATCAATTGCAAGGTGCACAATACTTCTCGAAGATAGACTTGAGATCAGGCTACCATCAGATACGTGTTAGAGAGCAAGATTTGCAGAAGACAGCCTTCAGGACCAGATACGGACATTATGAATTCTTGGTTATGCCATTTGGACTGACCAACGCACCGGGAGTATTCATGGCTTTGATGAACATGATCTTTGCACCATACTTAGATCGGTTCACAGTCATTTTCATAGACGATGTTCTAGTCTATTCGAAGTCCAGAGATGAACATGCAGATCATTTAAGGAGTCATTGCGAATTCTGAGAGAAAATCAACTTTATGCCAAGCTGAGTAAGTGTGAATTTTGGCTTGAACAAGTGTCATTTTTGGGACATATCTGTTAGGATTTTGTTTATTGCAATTTGATGGATGCATTAGCATTTTATTCATCTCATGAATTTTCACACATGCATTGATTTAGAAATTCTTGAAATCTTAATTTACACATGCATTGTTTTAAATCTTGTAAATCCTATGTTTCATGCATGTTTTGGTTTTCATCTTGGATGCAATTTAATTTGAAAAAGAGTTTTATAAATCAAGCAAGCCTATGGTTTTAAAACTTTCTAATCATTTTTGGCTTTTTATATTTCATGATTTTAAACCTCTTAGAATGATTTAAAATCATGTTTCCATGCTTGATTTAATGGCCCAAAAGAATCCCCTCAAGAACCACTTTAAAGTATGAGAAAAAATGGGAATTCTGGTCCCAGGGTCGACCTGCAGTGTACCAGGTCGACCTGCCCATGGACCAGGTCGACCTGGCACACTGCAGGTCGACCGGGCAGAGGGTCGTTGGCTCTCCAACGGTCATATTTGTGACCGCTTGTATTCGGTCGACCGGGGATGGTATGGGGTCGACCGAAGACACGTTGATACTCACTTTTTGAGTATAAATATGAGTTCATTCCCATGAGAAAAGGGTTGAAGATTTTAGAACTCTTAAGCCTTCTTGAGGTGTTTGGAGACAAGGAAAAGGGGATGAACTAAGAGAGATTAAGGGGTCATTATTAAAGCTAAAGCTTGGATCATTAAGTTAAATCATCAAGTAAGCTTTACTTTTATTAATCATATGTTTTATGCTTTGAGTAAATTATTGGTAAATGATTTGTAGCATATAAACTATGATGTGTTAAATCCATACCTTCATTCAATCTTTGTTTTAGATTGTGATGGATTTCTCACTTTGATTCAAACCAAGTTTTGTGTTAAAACTTTATAATCATGTTTTGTTAAAACCTTTGATTTGTTATATAACTTGTTTCATTAACTTGTTTGAATCATCTTTGTTGTTTTCATTCATTTGAATCTTAAGTTAAACCTTTGTTTTTGAAAACAACATAGCATAGCACATGCATCACTTGATTAGGCTTAAACATTCACATTCAACTTGTGATCTTTTGATTTTCATATCATTAACAAGTTTGTAGTTGTTCAAGTGATTTGCATATAACTTCAATCAAATCTTTTTATGTGCATTAAACTTTTGAATTGCTTTAAGCATATATTTTGATTAAGCTTTAATTTTAATCTTGATTGAATTTTTCACACACACACACCTCATAAGCATTCATCTTTGTAATTCTTAGTGTGTTTGTGTGAGTTGTTTTACAATTTCATATTTGCCTATTTAGAGGCAATTTTTATTGAGCTTAATTGTAATCTCATAAGAGTGTTTTGTGAAGACACTTTCTTTGAGAGAAATCTTTTATGTATTAAGGTTATTGCTTAGCCTAAGAAAAGCATTGTGTAAAGGTTATTGCTTAGCCTATAAAAGCACATTGTAAGGTTATTGCTTAGCCTAGAAAAGCATAGTTGTAGAGGTTATTGCTTAGCCTTTTAAAAAGCATAATAGTGGAAATCCGGTGGGGTGTTGGATACACAAGCCGGTAGTGGATGTAGGCATTGAGGCCGAACCACTATAAATCTTTGTGTAGTGGTGATTGTTTTGTTTAGCTTCCGCATTATGTATGTTAATCATCACATGTGACTAGTTAATTGTAAAGAAATTAAAATTGGTCATAATTAGTCATTAAGTGTAGCTCACCCTATTCACCCCCCCTCTAGGGTTAAGGATCCCCCGGACTATCAATATCATCTCTAGAGAAGGTTTATCAGTAGATCCAGCAAAGATTGAGGCAGTAGTCAGTTGGCAGAGTCCTAAGTCGGTGTCAGATATCAGAAGTTTTCTAGGTTTGGTAGGATATTACAGAAGATTTGTGAAGGGATTCTCCAGTATAGCAGCCCCATTGACCAAATTGACAAGAAAGGATGTTCCGTTGTGTGGTCAGAGAAATGTGAAGAAAATTTTCAGGAATTGAAGACCAGATTGACTACAGCTCCTATCCTTACCTTACCTACAGGAAATGGAGGATTTGTGATTTTTACCGATGCTTCAAGCATTGGACTGGGATGCGTTCTTATGCAAAATGGGAAAGTAGTAGCCTATGGTTCCAGACAGTTGAAAGAGCATGAAAAGAAATACGCTACCCATGATTTAGAACTTGCAGCAGTAGTTATGGCACTTAAAATGTGGAGACACTACCTGTGTGGAGAGAAATTCGAGGTTCACTCAGATCACAGGAGTCTTCAGTACCTGTTTGGACAGAAGGATCTGAACATGAGACTAGATGGATGGAATATATCAAAGACTACGATTTTCCGATAAAGTATCATCCCGGGAAAGCTAATGTAGTAGCAGATGCACTGAGCAGGAAGACGGCGAATACCGGATGTTTACAGATAGAGTGGTTTCTGACAGAGTTATTCAGAGATATGAACATAGAATTTCAGCCTCAGAGTGAGAGAATTATGGTTGCCAACATGATTACTTGGGAACCAGAGATTCTGGTTAGAATCAAAGGCAGTCAGAGAGAATATCCAGAGTTAGTCAGAATAATTGACAATATAGTAGACAGAACAGAATTCAGACTCATAAATGGAGTGTTGTATTGCCAGGACAGATTGTGTGTACCGGGTGTTCGTGATTTGAGAAACGAGATTATGGTTGAAGCACACCATTCTCGTTATGCTATTCACCCTGGGAGCACCAAAATGTATTAGAATTTAAGGAGTTTTTTACTGGTGGAACAACATGAAGAAGGACATTGCAGAATTTGTCTCGAGATGTCTAGTGTGTCAGCAAGTGAAGGTTGAACATCAAAAACCTCCAGGTTTACTTCAACCCTTGAAGATACCAGAATGGAAGTGAGAGCACATTACCATGGACTTTGTGTCAGGATTACCACTCACGAGAGATAGTGATAGTATCTGGGTGATTGTTGACAGACTCACTAAGTCAGCACATTTCATTCCGATGAGAATGAAAGGATCCATGGATGTTTTGGCAAACAAGTACATCGAGAGCATCGTTAGATTGCATGGAATTCCAGATTCCATTGTTTCAGACAGAGATATGAGGTTTGTGGGCAGATTTTGGGTCAGTTTGCAAGCAGCTTTAGGCACTACCTTGAATTTCAGTACTGCATATCACCCGCAGACTGATGGACAGACTGAGAGGACCAATCAGACTATGGAGGATATGTTGCGTGCTTGTGTTCTTGATTTCGGGAAAGACTGGGAGAAGAGTCTTCCTTTGTGTGAGTTCGCCTACAACAATAGTTATCATTCCAGTATCGGGATGGCACCGTTCGAGGCACTGTATGGACGAAAGTGCAAGACTCCTATTTGTTGGGAAGAAATTGGTGTTCGGAGTTTTCATGGACCTTCAATCGTCAGTGATACCAGTGAGAAAGTGAAACAAATCATTGACAGACTGAAGATTTCAAGATACCGACAGAAGAGCTACATAGACCCGAAGAGGAGATTTGCAATTCCAGGTTGGAGATAAAGTGTTTCTCAAGGTTTCACCAACTAGAGGAACTATGAGATTCGGTCAGAAAGGGAAATTGGCTCGGAGATACATAAGACCGTTTGAGATTGATATGCGCGTTGGTGAAGTAGCATACCGATTGATACTACCAGCAAAGTTAGCAGGAGTTCACAAGGTTTTTCATATCTCTATGCTGAGGAAGTACATTCCAGACCCTTCACATGCACTACATCATGAACCTTTAGATGTTCAGCCAGACGTCACATTTGTGGAGAAACCGAAGAAGATCATTGATACAAAGGAACATGTTTTAAGGAATAGGACTATTCATTGGGTCAAAGTACAGTGGGAGCACCACAGTCCGAGCGAAGCAACTTGGGAACTCAGAGATCAGATTCAGGAGAAGTATCCACAGTTATTGACAGAAGTACATGATTACCGAAAGTGTGTTAGTGATTTGGAGGACCAAATATCCTAAGGGGGAAGTATGTAACATCCCGTCCCTTAACCCATCGTTAATTTTAATTAATTGTTTGATTAGTTAGTAAGTTTGCTTAGAGTCTTAGCGAGCTGGGTTTATCGTATGGATCACGCGTACGAAGTCTCGAGCGAGTCCGAGATCGTTTGGGTACAGTAAGGGGGTGGTTTGCAATTTGGGGAGTTTTCAGGGGTTTTATCAAAATTATGAGTTTTTGTGAATTTGGGTGCATCGGATAGATCGGGTCATTTCATGAACATTTGCCTTCAGTCGCGTTGCAATCCGACGTGTCTAAGAACCTCAAATTAGCAATAAGGATCAAACCCATATTTTTCCATACTTATCTTATTCTAACCACTCATTCACTCATCTCTATTATATACTACACTTCATCATCCGGATAACTCATTCCTACACCTATCACCATTCCTTCACTATTCACTTCTTCTTCTTCATCACTACCTCTTCACTGCCGACACCTTCCCGGAGCTCCGTCATTGCCGGTGAAGCTTCCAATCATCTTCCCCAAGCTTCTAAGATCACTAATATCCCCTTTTCTAAACTTTTCATCCACCAACAACTCTAAGGTAGGTTCTCAAGACTTGTAGAATTAGTGCATCCTTTTCCTTTCGGTGAGAAATGAATTAAGAAGACTCACCTCAACCTTTGGCATGCATTTGTAGGAGTGATTTGGGTTTGAGAGTTGATTTCTTCACCTTTGAGCTTAAAAGAGATTTTCCCAAATTTCTCTTGGATTTTCATTTAGCTCTTCATCAAGGCAAGTAATTTATATATCATGTCTGATATGTTTGTTTCTCTTTTGATTCGATGATTAATTGATGATTTAGATGACCTTTGCTCATTTGAAGATTAGATTTGAAAACATGATAATTATGGGTATTTGATTAAGGAATTGGATTATGAAATTTATGACTTGATTAGATAGATGAATATAATTAGAATGGACTGGTTTCATGCTTGATTTTGATCATATATCAGGTTCAGAGAAGAAAGGAATGGAATTGGAACCAATCCACTGCAATAACAGAACCTGTATTTTGGTTCCGCAGTGTAGTAGGTCGACCGAAACAAGGGGTAGGTCGACCGAAGACACATGGACAGGTTCGCTGAAGCCTGACCATTTTTCTGTTCACAATTTCTGCACACTAATGCAGGTCGACCCGGGCTGTACTAGTCGACCGGGCCAACTGTTGAGGACCTTTTGAGGGACTCTTTTGACCTTTTTTCTATTGGACTTGTATGGAACCTTGGCTACCTTTTTGGACTCATTTGACTACGTATGAGGAGTGTTTTGAGCAGAAGATTCTTCATGGTTATTTCGGTTGCATTGGAATCCATTTTTATTCAATCTTGAACGGTACGGGACAACGTGATACTCTCTCTAAATCTATGCACGAAGAATATTCATCTGAGTATCCTGAACCTTAATCCTTTCGTTGACTGAGTAGGAATGTATGATGATTCGGGATTAACATTTGTACTTAGGATTGGATTGTCTATCGTTTATGATTCCGAATAGTACTGTCTGGTACTGTCTGCATGTGATGTACATGTTCATTAGCTTCGTTTGTTTTGTTTTGATTGGGATCAAATGATGAACTTAGATGATGAATTAGGTTCCCTTTTGATGTTCCATTTTGTTCTGAAGTTTGATGTAAGTGTTGTGACTAGACGGCTTTGATTGTAAAGCTTGTTGAGAACTACTTATGATGATAATGTTTTGAAGAAGTTTTGAAGAAGTTTGAAGTTTGTTTGTTTGTTAGTTTTGATTTGATGATGGAAAAGTAGTTTCTCTATGATGATTGACGAATCTTGTTCACACAAGAAAGTCTAGTCCGTCACTATTGTTTGTTTAGGACTCTTGTGTCAGGCATCACTTAGCTGTAAACGCCCCACACAATTTGGGGCACCATTTGTGTGAGGACTTTGGCTGGAACGTCTGCGCAGTACGACTTTTTCTTATTAGATGGATGTACACCATCACATTGGATACCCGCATTGAAGATTGTTTTGTTTATTTTGTTTTTAAGGGTATCATATTGATGATTGCTTACCGGGGTTTTATCCCGTGCCACTCTACCACAAACTCTCATGTTGAGTATGGAGGGTTATGGAAACTATCCGTGGTGCATTAGCTTTTGTGATTTGCCTATTTGTTAGATGTCTTATTGGTCTGTTTATGATTCGAATGCTATGCATTATCACTTCTGAATGCAAGGCATTTCTAATGATTTTGTCTATCGTATTGTCAAATCTAATTCGTCTTACATATCTATTGATGTCTTATATACATTATTTGCCGACCGTCGTGTCTGATGATATTACTCTTGGTGCATAGGTACCGAGCCTTACTATTACGCAGAGGAGGAATCGATGGAGGAAGTTCAGGCAGATCAGCCTAATGACTCCGTAGAGTATAGTACGGACGGCATTGTCTAGCCGTGACGACCCCGTACATGAGTGCCTTAATAATATATCTGTTTAGTTTTATCTTTTGGTTATTTTATCTTTTGGTTGTAACTAATACTTTGTTAACAGTCTCAAACTTGAACTCTAGTTAGTATTCAGTATTTGCTCGAACTATACTTTTTTAAGATACCATTTGTAATTATAAGCTTCCGCTATTTGTTATATGTATTTGAGGAAATGTTTACCCCTCACAGCAGTCTTCGATCCAATTGGGACATTATTGGGGCTAAGTTATATTTAATTAAGTTTGAAAAATTTTTAATTAGCCCTAATCTCACGCATAACCCCGATTTACATTTTGGGGGCGTGACATCACCTAATCAATGAATTATGCACATATGTTCCTACATATTATATACCGTTTTCAGTTCGCATGCCCCACTGCATGGTTAGCTATGGTTTTACTAAATTATAGCCCCACTATAATCATGTGTTGGATGCAAATGATAATTTACAAGTTCTTGCCATACTACTTAAGTAAGCAGTGTTTTTATCAAGTTATTTCATGGGCGCTATTGTATTAATATTGTTCAATGCATATGTCTGTACAAGTTGTGGGAACCAATGTGGTGTAAATTTAGCACATCTCCTTTCATGATAAACAATTTAATTTGGTTGGCTCACAACATCAACGGCCCAAATTGATCACATCGGCTCATGTAATTGTGATAACATGAATGTCTAAGGTATCTTGAGTGCATTATTATTCAAACTTTCTCACTGAAAACATGTTAGCTTTTTTTAATGATAATTATTATTATTTTTTAATACTTTTTTTATAAGATGTTACTAGCAACAACGCCCTGTGCTTAGCCAGGGGCAAAAAAGTAAGATATTACATTTTAAATTTATGAGATATCAAAATTAATTATAAACATATAAGAATATATTCATGCATATTTATTATTTATATAAAAATAGTCAATACATCTTCAGTCACAAATACAAGTGGTCAACATCAACAATAAACTATTACAAAGATAAAGCTAAAAAATTCATTCAACAACAACGCAAAAATAATAATAACAGCAATAATTACTATTTGTTAATATATATAATATTAGTAATAAGAAATGCATTTAAGTTTTTGTTACCCCATTGATAATTCTAAAACCCAATAAAAAAGAAGGCCACCCCATTTGGACTTGTTTGTGCAACAAGAGGACTCTAGCTAGTTTAAAGTCCTCTATATTAAGTCCCATAGGAGGACTTGTTTGCTCTCTGCTTTTGTAGATTGTATAGTTTGATTGTTAGATTGAGTCCCATAGGACTAATGTTTCTTATGTTTCAGAATGGCTGGCCGTAATATGCGCTCCAATAGTAGTGGTAAACAGGATAACAGTAATGCCAATGCTAGTAATAATTGGCCCACATTGAATCAATGTATATATCTCTTAATTATGAGTCCATGTGGGCCCACGAAAGTGTAATTTATGGTGGGCCAAACCTAGGGTCATATTTTTTGACTTATTAGTTCATTTCATAAATTACATAGTCCATGTCATAAAAAACATGAGGTGGTCTACCAGTAATGAAAAATTTATTAATGTGAATTGTTGAAAGGTAAAAAGATGACAATCTTGAGAAGATGGAAAATAGATGGTGTTGTGAAAAATTTATTAGTGTGAATTGTTGAAAGGTGGGCCCCAAATATTAAAATAAAAAGAGGAGATATTGAAAGACTTTAGGAGATAGAAGATATGGATAGAGATTTTAGGGGATATTGATTGAGAGACTTTAGGAGATAGAGGATATGGATAAAGAGATTTTTTTGAGGAAAAATTGTGGCATGTGATGACATGGCACCTTAAATCACTCTATATTTTTTATCCATATTTATTTGAAAGGAGAATTATTGGGTTGCTGAGGTGGCACCCCTCACAACCCTCACATTAATGTGATTTTATAAGTATTTTTTTGAAAGGAGAGACTTTTTAAGGATGAGGTGGCACCCCCATAGCCCACCTCCCCCTTTGCTTTAATATATATAACTTGCCTGTTGAAAATATACCTTTGCTCAAATTAGTGATAGCATTGGTTTGCTTCTCACTTCCTTGTTTGTTTTGCTAATACAATTTTGATAGTGATAGCAACAGTTTGCTTCCCACTTCATTGTTTGTTTTGCAAAAACAATTATGAGACTGTCACATATTATCTATATTACTAAAGGGATGTACTCTTCCTCACATAAAGACACTGGCGCAACCTCAAACTTTTTGCAATGTCATTTCCGGAGTTGCCCTTATCCCTAAAATCTCTATATCTATTACACACTCAAAAGACCTAAAATCTCTCCATGAACAATCATCTTCCACTCAAAAGCCTAAATATCTCTATGAGGTCCCTAAATAAGCCAACACACAAGATGTGCTACATTTATATCAATCAATTCATGGGTCCCGGTCAGCATCATTTTATTTTATAGACGGTTAGAATAAAGATGGTGGACCCCATTCATCTGGGTCCCACTTAAATATATTAGGTCAATTTGTTAGGTCTACGATCATTTGATCTTTATCAAGCAATTCATGGGTCCCAGCCCGCATCATATGGTTTTATGGACGGTTAGAATATAGATGGTGGACCTCATTCATCTTGGGGGTCCCACTTAAATAGGCTAGGTTTGGTCAATTTGAGAGGTCTATGATCATTTCATCATTTGATCTTTATCAATCAATTAATGGGTCCTAGCCCGCATCATATGATTTTATGAACGGTTAAAATAGAGATGATGGACCCCATTCATCTTGGTCCCACTTAAATATATAGGTCAATTTGTTAGGTCTATGATCATTTGATTTTTCTTAATCAATTTATGCCTCACCTAAAGAATAAAACATTTGGAAAAAAACATAAAGATCAAATTAGCAACAAAAAAAAAGGACTCACGAGTTTACTAATTAATAAATTTATTAAAAATAATTCATATCAGTCTGTGCATTTGGTGGTTTTGTGGTCCGTGCATAGCACGAGGATGGTTAGAATATAGATGGTGGACCCCATTCATCTTGGGGGTCCGACTTAAATAGGTTAGGTTTGGTCAATTTGAGAGGTTTATGATCATTTGATCATTTGATCTTTATCAAGCAATTCATGGGTCCCAGCCCGCATCATATGGTTTTATGGACAGTTAGAATATATATGGTTGACCCCATTCATCTTGGGGGTCCCACTTAAATAGGCTGGGTTTGGTCAATTTGAGAGGTCTATGATCATTTGATCATTTGATCTTTATCAATCAATTAATGGGTCCCGGCCCACATCATTTGATTTAATGGACGGTTAGAATAAAGATGGTGGACCCCATTCATCTGGGTCCCACTTAAATATATTAGGTCAATTTGTTAGGTCTACGATCATTTGATCATTTGATCTTTATCAAGCAATTCATGGGTCCCAGCCCGCATCATATGGTTTTATGGACGGTTAGAATATAGATGGTGGACCTCATTCATCTTGGGGGTCCCACTTAAATAGGCTAGGTTTGGTCAATTTGAGAGGTCTATGATCATTTCATCATTTGATCTTTATCAATCAATTAATGGGTCCTAGCCCGCATCATATGATTTTATGAACGGTTAAAATAGAGATGATGGACCCCATTCATCTTGGTCCCACTTAAATATATTAGGTCAATTTGTTAGGTCTATGATCACTTGATCATTTGATCTTTATCAAGCAATTCATGGGTCCCAGCCCGCATCATATGGTTTTATGGACGGTTAGAATATAGATGGTGGACCCCATTCATCTTGGGGGTCCCACTTAAATAGGCTAGGTTTGGTCAATTTGAGAGGTTTTTGATCATTTCATCATTTGATCTTTATCAATCAATTAATGGGTCCCGGCCCGCATCATTTGATTTTATAGACGGTTAGAATAAAGATATTGGACCCCATTCATCTGGGTCCTACTTAAATATATTAGGCCAATTTATTAGGTCTACGATCATTTGATCCTTTGATCTTTCTTAATCAATTCATGGGTCTCATCCCGCATAATATGGTTTTATGGACGGTTAGAATATAGATGGTGGACCCCATTCATTTTGGGGGGTCCGACTTAAATAGGTTAGGTTTGGTCAATTTGAGAGGTTTATGATCATTTGATCTTTATCAATCAATTCATGGGTCCCGGCCATCTTCATTTGATTTTATGGATGGTTAGAATAAAGATGGCGGACCCCATTCATCTGGGTCCCACTTAAAAATATTTGGTCAATTTATTAGGTCTAAGATCATTTGATCATTTGATCTTTTTAAATCAATTCATGGGTCCCATCCCGCATAATATGGTTTTATGGACGGTTAGAATAGAGATGGTGGACCACATTCATCTGGAGGGTTCCACTTAAATAGGTTAGGTTTGGTCAATTTGTGAGGTCTATGATCATTTGATCATTTGATCTTTATCAAGCAATTCATGGGTCCCAGCCCGCATCATCTGGTTTTATAGACGGTTATAATATAGATGGCGGACCCCAGTCATCTTGGGGGTCCCACTTAAATAGGTTAGGTTTGGTCAATTTGAGAGGTCTATGATCATTTGATCATTTGATCTTTATCAATCAATTCATGGGTCCCGGCCCGCTTCATTTGATTTTATGGACGGTTAGAATAAAGATGGGAGACCCCATTCATCTGGGTCCCACTTGAAAATATTTAGTCAATTTGTTAGGTCTACGATCATTTGATCATTTGATCTTTCTTAATCAATTCATGGGCCCCATTCCGCATAATATGGTTTTATGGAACCCCCAGATGATGGACCCCATTCATCTTGGTCCCACTTAAATATATTAGGTCAATTTGTTAGGTCTATGATCATTTGATTTTTCTTAATCAATTCATGCCTCACCTAAAGAATAAAACATTTGGAAAAAAACATAAAGATCAAACTAGCAACAAAAGAAAGGACTCACAAGTTTACTAATTAATAAATTTATTAAAAATAATTCATATCAGTCTGTGCATTTTGTGGTTTTGTGGTCCGTGCATAGCACGGGGATAGTTAGAATATAGATGGTGGACCCCATTCATCTTGGGAGTCCCACTTAAATAGGTTAAGTTTGGTCAATTTGAGAGGTCTATGATCATTTGATCATTTGATATTTATCAATCAATTCATGGGTCCCGGCTCGCTTCATTTGATTTTATGGACGGTTAGAATAAAGATGGTGGACCCCATTCATCTGGGTCCCACTTAAAAATATTTGGTCAATTTGTTAGGTCTACGATCATTTGATCATTTGATCTTTCTTAATCAATTAATGGGTCCCATCCCACATAATATGGTTTTATAGACGGTTAGAATAGAGATGGTGGACCACATTCATCTGGGGGGTTCTACTTAAATAGGTTAGGTTTGGTCAATTTGTGAGGTCTATGATCATTTGATCATTTGATCTTTATCAAGCAATTCATGGGTCCCAGCCCGCATCATATGATTTTATGGACGGTTAGAATATAGATGGTGGACCCCATTCATCTTGGGGTCCCACTTAAATAGGTTATGTTTGGTCAATTTGAGAGGTCTATGATCATTTGATCATTTGATCTTTATCAATCAATTTATGGGTCCCAGCCCGCATCATATGATTTTATGAACGGTTACAATAGAGATGATGGACCCCATTCATCTTGGTCCCACTTGAATATATTAGGTCAATTTGTTAGGTATATGATCATTTGATCTTTCTTAATCAATTCATGCCTCACCTAAAGAATAAAATATTTGGAAAAAAGCATAAAGATCAAATTAGCAACAAAAAAAAAAGACTCACAAGTTTACTAATTAATAAATTTATTAAAAATAATTCGTATTAGTATGTGTATTTGGTGGTTCCGTGGTCCGTGCATAGCACGGGGTTTTGCTAGCAAAACCCCGTGGATAACCACGAAACCACCAAATGCACAGACTGATATGAATTATTTTTAATAAATTTATTAATTAGTAAACTTGTGAGTCCTTTTTTTTTGTTGCTAATTTGATCTTTATGTTTTTTTTTCAAATGTTTTATTCTTTAGGTGAGGCATGAATTGATTAAGAAAGATCAAATGATCACAGACCTAACAAATTGTCCTAATATATTTAAGTGGGACCAAGATGAATGGGGTCCTGTTAGGAATTTTGTATATTGCAATTTGATGGATGCATCATTATCATTTTATTCATCTCATGAATTTTCACACATGCATTGATTTAGAAATTCTTGAAATCTTGATTTACACATGCATTGTTTTAAATCTTGTAAATCATATGTTTCATGCATGGTTTGGTTTTCATCTTGGATGCAATTTAATTTGAAAAAGAATTTTTATATATCAAGCAAGCCTATGGTTTTAAAACTTTCTAATCATTTTAGGCTTTTTATATTTCATGTTTTTAAACCTCTTAGAATGATTTAAAATCATGTTTTCATGCTTGATTTAATGGCCCAAAAAATCCCCACAAGAAAATCTTTGAAAATATGCAAAAATGGGAATTTTTGGTCCCGGTTGACCTGCAGTGTCTTCGGTCGACCGAAGAAGTGGTAGGTCGACCGAAGACACTACAGTTTGACCAAAATGTGACCGTTACAGATTTTTTCAAACGGCCATATTTTTGCCCGTTGAAGGGCAGGTCGACCGAGCTGTCTATGAGGTCGACCGAAGACACGCTGATACTCACTTTTTGAGTATAAATATAAGTTCATTCCCCTGAGAAAAAGGTTGAACATTTTACAACTTCTAAGCACTCTTTCAGGAGGTTGGAGAGAAGAAAAAAGGGATGAAGCAAGTGAGATTAAGGGGTCATTAGTAAAGCTAAAGCTTGGATCATTAAGTTAAATCATCAAGTAAGCTTTACTTTTATTAATCATATGTTTTATGCTTTAACTAAATTATTGGTAAATGATTTTTAGCATATTAACTATGATGTGTTGAATCCATTCTTCTCTTAATCTTTGATTTTAGTTATTGGATTCTTCACCCTTGATTTCAAACCAAGTTTTGTTTTAAACTTTGTCAATCATGCTTAGCCAAAATCTTTGATTTCTTTATAGCATGATACATTAACTTGTTTGAAACTATCTTTGTTGTTTTCAATCTATTTGAACTTTAGTTAAACTAGATTGTTTTGAAAACAACATTGATTATGCATCACATGTTTTAGACATTATTAATTTCATACAACTTGTAATCTTTTGATTTTCATAACATTAACGAGTTAATTGTTTTTCATGTGATTTGCATATATCTTCAATCAAATCTTTTTATGTGCCTTAAACTTTAAAATGCTTTGAGCATATATTTTGATTGAACTTATTTTTAACTTGATTGAAGTTTTCATACACACACTTCATAAGCATTCATCTTTGTAATTCTTAGTGTGTTTGTGTGAGTTGTTTTACAATTTCATATCCGCCTATTTAGAGGCAATTTATTTGAGCTTAAATTTTAATCTCTTAGAGTGTTTTGTAAAGACACTTTCTTTGAGAGAAATCATTTGCTTGTAAGGTTATTGCTTAGCTATTTAAAAGCATTGTGTATAGGTTGTTGTTTAGCCTAGAAAAACAACATTGTAAGGTTATTGCTTATCCTTGGAAAGCATGTTGTGAAAGTCCGAGGGATCCTACCCTAGAGGGGGGGGGGGGGGGGGGGGGTGAATAGGGTGAGCTACACTTAATGACTAATTATGATAAATTTTAACTTAATTAAAACAAACTAGTCACATGTGATGATTAACATACATAATGCGGAAGCTAAACAAAACAATCGCCACAAAAGCAATCACCACTACACAAAGATTTATAGTGGTTCGGCCTCAATGCCTACATCCACTACCGGCTTGTGACTCAACACCCCACCGGCAACACCCCACCGGATTTTCACTATTATGCTTTTCAAAAGGCTAAGCAATAACCTCTATAATATGCTTTCTAAGGATAAGCAATAACCTTACAATGTTATTTTTCTAGGGTAAACAACAACCTTTACATAATGCTTTTAAATGACTAAGCAATAACCTTACAAGTAAATGATTTCTCTCAAAGAAAGTGTCTTCACAAAACACTCTAAGAGATTACAATTTAAGCTCTAATAAATTGCCTATAAATAGGCGGAAATGAAATTGTAAAACAAACTCACACAACACACTAAGAAATGCAAAGATGAATGCTCATGGGGTGTGTGTGTGTGTGTAGAACTTCAATCAAGTTAAAATTAAGTCCAATGAATTTTATGCTTAAAGCATTTCAAAGTTTAAAGCACATAAAAGATATGATTGAAGTCAAATGCAAATCACTTGAACAATTACAAACTTGTGAATGATATGAAAATCTAAAGATCACAAGTTGTATGCAAATAATTTAGACTAATCGAGTGATGCATGTGCAATGTTGTTTTCAAAAACAAAGGTTTAACTAAAGTTCTAAAGAGATTGAAAACAACAATGAAGATTCAAACAAGTAAATGAATCATGCCATAAAAGGAATCAAGGATTTTGCAAAGCATGATTAACAAAGTTTATAAAACAAACTTGGTTTGAATCAAGAAGTAGAACCCAATACAAATAAATCAAAGATTAAATATGATAAGGATTCAAAATATCATTGTTATCATGCTAAAAATCATTTACCAAAGATTTAAAACGACGCATATAACAAATGATAAAGAGAGGTAAAGCTTACTTAGTGATTTAACTTCATTAATCCAAGCTTGAGCTTTACTAATGACCCCTTTGATCTCTCTTAGTTCATCCCCTTTTTCTTCTCTCCAAACTCCTCAAAGAGTGCTTAGAAGCTCTAAATTGTTCCACCCATTTTCTCATGGGATGAACTCATATTTATACTCAAAAAGTGAGTATCAGCGTGTCTTCGGTCGACCTCATAGACAGCTCGGTCGACCTGCCCTTCAACGGGCAAAAATATGACCGTTTGAAAAAATCTGTAACGGTCACATTTTGGTCAAACTATAGTGTCTTCGGTCGACCTACCACTGGCTCGGTCGACCTACTACACTGCAGGTCAACCGGGACCAAAAATTCCCATTTTTGCATATTTTCAAAGATTTTCTTGTGGGGATTTTTTGGGCCATTAAATCAAGCATGGAAACATGATTTTAAATCATTCTAAGAGGTTTAAAAACATGAAATATAAAAGCCAAAAATGATTACAAATTTTTAAAACCATAGGCTTGCTTGATTTATAAAACTCTTTTTCAAATTGAATGCATCCAAGATTAAAATCAAAACATGCATGAACTATAAGTTTTAAGAGTCTTAAAAACTATGCATGTGAAAATCAAGATTTCAAGATTCAAAATCAATGCATGTGTGAAAATTCAAATGATGATTAAAATGATAATGCATCCATCAAATTGCAATATTACAAAATCCCTAACATATTGTAGATGTTATTGCTTAGCCTTTTGAAAAGCATAATAGTGGAAATCCGGTGGGGTGTTGAGTCACAAGCCGGTAGTGGATGTAGGCATTGAGGCCGAACCACTATAAATGATTGTGTAGTGGTGATTGTTTTTGTGGTGATTATTTTTATTAGCTTCCGCATTTTATTTGTTCAATCATCACATGTGACTAGTTTAATTTTAAAGAATTTAAAATTGGTCATAGTTGGTCACTAGTTGTAGCTCACCCTATTCACCCCCAACCCCCCCCCCCCCCCCCCCCCTCTCTAGGGTTAGGATCCCTTGGACTTTTCAGGTCCATCATCTCTATTCTAACCGTTCATAAAATCATATGATGTGGGCTGGGACCCATTAATTGATTGATAAAGATCAAATGATCATAGACCTCTCAAATTGACGAAACCTAACCTATTTAAGTGGGACCCCCAAGATGAATGGGGTCCACCATCTTTATTCTAACCGTCCATAAAACCATATTATGCGGGATGGGACCCATGAATTGATTAAGAAAGATCAAATGATCAAATGATCGTAGACCTAACAAATTGACCTAATGTATTTAAGTGGGACCCAGATGAATGGGGTCCACCATCTTTATTCTAACCGTCCATAAAATCAAATGATGCGGGCTGGGACCCATTAATTGATTGATAAATATCAAATGATCATAGACCTCTCAAATTGACTAAACCTAGCCTATTTAAGTGGGACCCTAAGATGAATGGGGTCCACCATCTATATTCAAACCATATGATGCGAGCTGGGACCCATGAATTGCTTGATAAAGATCAAAGGATCAAATGATCATAGACCTCACAAATTCACCAAACCTAACATATTTAAGTGAAACCCCCAAGATGAATGGGGTCCACCATCTCTATTCTAACCGTCCATAAAACCATATTATGCGGGATGGGACCCATGAATTGATTAAGAAAGATCAAAGGATCAAATGATCGTAGACTTAACAAATTGACCAAATATTTTCAAGTGGGACCCATATGAATGGGGTCCACCATCTTTATTCTAACCTTCCATAAAATTAAATGATGCGGGTCGGGACCCATGAATTGATTGATAAAGATTAAATGATCAAATGATCATAGACCTCTCAAATTGACTAAACCTAACCTATTTAAGTGGGACCCCCAAGATGAATGGGGTCCACCATCTATATTCTAACCGTCCATGAAATAATCTGATGCGGGCTGGGACCCATGAATTGCTTGATAATGATCAAAGTATTAAATGATCATAGACCTCACAAATTGACCAAACATAACCTATTTAAGTGGAACCCCCCCAAGATGAATGGGGTCCACCATCTCTATTCTAACCGTCGAAAAAACCATATTATGCGGGATGGGACCCATGAATTGATTTAAAAAGATCAAAGGATCAAATGATCGCAGACCTAACAAATTGGCCAAATATTTTTAAGTGGGACCCAGATGAATGGGGTCCACCATCTTTATTCTAACCGTCCATAAAATCAAATCATGCGGATCGGGACCCATGAATTGATTGATAAAGATCAAATGATCATGGACCTCTCAAATTGACCAAACCTAACCTATTTAAGTGGGCCCCCAAGATGAATTGGGAACACCATCTATATCCTAACTGTCCATAAAAAAATATGATGCGGGCTGGGACCCATGAATTGATTTAAAAAGATCAAATGATCAAATGATCGTAGACTTTACAAATTGACCAAACCAAACCTATTTAAGTGGAACCCCCCAGATAAATGGGGTCCACCATCTCTATTCTAACCATCCATAAAACCATATTATGCGGGATGGGACCCATGAATTGATTTAAAAAGATCAAATGATCAAATGATCGTAGACCTAAAAAATTGACCAAATATTTTTAAGTGGGACCCAGATGAATGGGGTCCACCATCTTTATTCTAGCCGTCCATAAAATCAAATGATACGGGCCGGGACCCATGAACTGCTTGATAAAGATCAAATGATCAAATGATCATAGACCTCTCAAATTGACCAAACCTAACCTATTTAAGTGGGACCCCCAAGATGATTTGGGTCCACCATCTATATTCTAACCGTCCATGAAACAATATGATGCGGGCTGGGACCCATGAATTGCTTGATAAAGATCAAATGATCAAATGATCATAGACCTCACAAATTGACCAAACCAAACCTATTTAAGTGGAACCCCCAGATGAATGGGGTCCACCATCTCTATTCTAACCATCCATAAAACCATATTATGCGGGATGGGACCCATGAATTGATTTAAAAAGATCAAATGATCAAATGATCGTAGACCTAAAAAATTGACCAAATATTTTTAAGTGGGACCCAGATGAATGGGGTCCACCATCTTTATTCTAACTGTCCATAAAATCAAATGATGCGGGCCGGGACCCATCAATTGATTGATAAAGATCAAATGATCAAATGATCATAGACCTCTCAAATTGACCAAACCCAACCTATTTAAGTGGGACCCTCAAGATGAATTGGGTCCACCATCTATATTCTAACCGTCCATGAAACAATATGATGCGGGCTGGGACCCATGAATTGCTTCATAAAGATCAAATGATCAAATGATCATAGACCTCACAAATTGACTAAACCAAACCTATTTAAGTGGAACCCCCCAGATGAATGGGGTCCGCCATCTCTATTCTAACCGTCCATAAATCATATTATGCGGGATGGGACCCATGATTTGATTAAGAAAGATCAAAGGATCAAATGATCGTAGAACTAACAAATCAAATTGATCAAATATGTTTAAGTGAGACCCAGATGAATGGGGTCCACCATCTCTATTTGAACCGTCTATAAAATCATATGATGCGAGCCGGGACCAATGAATTGATTGATAAAGTTCAAATGATCATAGACCTCATAAAATGAACAAACCTAATTTATTTAAGTGGGACCCCAAAGATGAATGGAGTCCACCATCTATATTCTAACCGTTCATAAAACTATATGATGCGGGTTGGGACCCATGAATTGCTTGGTAAAGGTCAAAGGATCAAATGATCATAGACCTCACAAATTGACCAAACCTAACCTATTTAAGTGGAACCCCCCCTCCCCCCCGCCCAAATGAATGGGGTCCGCCATCTCTATTCTAAGTTTCTAACCGTCCATATAATCATATTATGCGGGATGGGACCAATGAATTGATTAAGAAGGATCAAATGATCAAATGATCATAGACCTAACAAATTGACCAAATATTTTTAAGTGGGACCCAGATGAATGGGGTCCACCATCTTTATTCTAACCATCCATAAAATCAAATGATGCGGGCCGGGACCCATGAATTGATTGATATAAATTTAGCACATCTAGTGTGTTGGCTTATTTAGGGATCTCTTGGAGAGATTTTAGGCTTTTGAGTGTAAGATGATTCTTCATGGAGAGATTTTAGGTCTTTTAAGTGTGTAATAGATATAGAGATTTTAGGGATAAGGGCAACTCCGGAAATGACATTGCAAAAAGCTTGAGGTTGCGCCAGGTATCTTTATGTGAGGATGAGTACATCCCTTTAGTAATATAGATACCTTTGCTCAAATTAGTGATAGCATTGGTTTGCTTCTCACTTCCTTGTTTGTTTTGCTAATACAATTTTGATAGTGATAGCAACAGTTTGCTTCCCACTTCATTGTTTGTTTTGCAAAAGCAATTATGAGACTGTCACATATTATACATATTAAAGCAATAGAGAGGGAGGTTGTATAGGGTGCCACGTCAGCACCCATGAGTTATCCATTCGAAAAAATGTTAAGAAAAATTACACGATTCTGAAGTGGGCCCATCCCCCAAATGCTAAACTAGAAAGCCTCCTCTCCGACTGCATCTCAACATATGTTACATAGGAAAGACAACTCTAACATCGTCGCCATTGATACCATAAAGAACACGGTCAGTTTGATCTCAAGTAGGATTCAATGTTTTGATATTGATGATTGATTGAGATTTATATAAAAGATTTTTTTAATAAATTTATCTTTTTTAAATAAGCATGCCTCCGAATTGCATTTAACAATCAATTTGTTCCATTTATGTTTAAATTTACTTTCAACTAACCTCTCTCTCCATCCAATATCCATGCCCCATGAATGGAAAGGGATAAAGGTATATGGGGTTCTCCAAAAGATGATCGGATAGGATCGGATTAATCCGTTCAATCCGTTGAATCTAATGTTAAAGAAAGAGATCTAACAATCCACAAAAAAAATAAAATACAAATATATTTAGACCCATTAAGTTTAGACATCTTAACTTATATTTAGATCCTTTAATTTTTTATTATTATTTATATTTAAAGTCAACGGATCGGATCGGATTGAATCCACGGATTGAGGCTGAAATTTATCACCCATCCGTTGCTAACGGATTACGAGATTTTCAATCCGTAACTAATACGTTTACCTTCGGATCGGTTAAAAATCCACAGATCGGATCAGATCGGATCGGTTTTACGGATCGGCGAATTTTTTTGTGTACCCCTCTTTCCCACTACCTTTAAATTCAAGGGGTTATCGTGTTATGTGAATTTACTTTATTTTATATTTATTTTCATACATAGAAAATTTTTTAATATTCAAAGATAATAAAAAAAACTTATTTTATATTTATTTTATCTTAACAATATTCAAAAGAATTCTTAAATTTTAACATATTCTCATTTAAGCCCGGGATGGTTTTCTCTAAAATTTATAAGAACTGATTACATTGTTTTGTGGTTTTCTCTAGCATTTATAATCCCTATTTATTTGTGATCGATCACAAAGATAATGCTTTGTGATTGAGGCACATTCTCTTCACTAATGCATCCACTCATATGCAGAGTAATGGAGTTCTTTTGCATACATGTATTTCTATGAATGTTTTAAACTGTTTATTTTCAGATTATTAGTGGAGGCAGCATCATTCTTTTTATATTGTTTGTAGAAATATAATATGCCAAGTACATCATTTCACCCTTTATGACTTCTCTTCGATTAAATATCCTAAAAAAAATCAATTATTTAATTATTCAAAGTTTGCATGGACCCATTTATATGTAAGTATATACTATGTTTTTTGCCAAAAAATGTTATTTGTCTATTTACATTTTTTAAATATTTAATTTAATGTTATGAGTCCCATGGGTCTTGCACTTTATTTTGATTGTTATAGACTTATTTAGCCTTAATTGCCCCCTATGTAATTATGCTAACAACCCTCCTCGATTAATTACTCTAAGCCATACGTGTGGCGTATATTAATTGCATTCTCTTGATTATTTTATTATTCAAAGTTTGCATGGACCAATTTATATGTAAGCATATACTATGTTTTTTTGCCCAAAATTGTTATTTGTCTATTTACATCATTTTTAAGTATTTACTTTAATATTTTATTCATTATCACGTTGTGTGCGGGCTAATTATCCTTTCTTCGATAATTTTGATAGTTTTAGGCTAATTGTTATCAAAATGATAATTTCGGCGATTATACAAGAAAATGTTAACAAAACTGGTAGTCCAGAATAGGGTCCTTACAATATAGGTAAGTGATGATAATAGACACTTAAAACAATACTATGCAAAAATATAAATTCTAATCCATTTACAATTCATTTAAATATTTATAATTATTATTTTTAATTATGACCTGCGTTGGGCGCGGGTCTTTTCCACTAGTATCTCTAAAAGATGTATGGATAATCTATTGGCAAATCTATCATTTTATCTTTTAAATAAGGGATAACCCATTTAAGATTTTCTCAAGGGCAAATCCGTCAATAACCAAATAGTGGGGAGTAGTTACTTTTTGTATAGTTTGAACTAGAGGTGGCAAAATGTGGCCTGACCCTAACCTGACCCACATAAAATACTGGTCGGTCACGAGTTAGGTTTTTCTAGCCCGAAGAAAAATGGGTCAGGTTAGGGCTAACCCGTATAACCCGTGTTATAGTCTTTTATATTTATATTTATTTTCACAAGGAATGATTAGGGATAATATATGATATGATTTTCCTTTTTTTCTTTTTCTGAGAATCCACGGTTTGGATTGTAACATAAAGCTTAGGATCTCATATAGATGTTACTTCTCCCTTCCTTTCGAGCTTTTGCAAATCCCTTAGATGAAGAAATACTATAAGGAGGACAAGGAAGAAATTTCTTTTGTACACGAAACATGCATGAGATCAAGTTGGCACGTGTTGGTCCTTTGCTACCTTGTAGTTAAACCATTCCACATATATAAATCTGCAACTCACTCTCAGTCCAAGGCTTTAACTTCGATAAATAATCCCGAGTTAAAAGGGTGGAAATGCCATGGTGGGGCCCAAGTATTGAAATCCAACCGTTCAAAGTAAACGTTTTCAAGTACATAGGATAATCCAAAATCTTATCTTCATCGAAGATAGTCCTACTGTTGGGTTAGTTATTTGATGAAAAAATGATAATGAAAATGCATATAGGATTTGTTATTTTTTTCTGCAGAGAATCAATCTGACGGTGGAAATAATCTAGATTGAGGTGAAACTTCGAGATATCTCATAAATAGTAAGAATGTTTGTCTTAATGATTGTGAATTTAATAGGTGGGTTCTATTGTGGTGTTCCACTCCTTTTACATCACAATTTATAAAGGTCAAAAACCACATGCACAAAAAAAAGCACAAAAAAATAAAAAAATAAAAAATCCAAACTCCACCCTTTCTCCCTCGGCGTACATGGAAAATTCCATCCTCTTCTTCAGTTCCACACAGTTAGTGCAGGTTTGTAGTTTTCCAATAATGTTTGTTACTTTTTTAATAAATTATAATAACCTTTTATTTTTGTTGATCAATTCCATATATTATATATTCATTTGGACTTAGTTTTATTACATATGATCATCTTTAGAAAGCTTGTCCACCATGCTTAAACTATAACGCATAAGTATGAAAAAATAATAAAAACAATATCTATAGGGGTCAATAGTTTAAAACTACTTATATAAATACCTCCTAGAATAAGTCTAACTACTAGTCAATGTTCTAAACTAGTTTTAATACTCTATGTGGTTAGGGTCCCATCCTCATCTAACTAGTTTTAAGATTCTTTGAATAAACATTTGCATGGAATAGTTGTGTAGTGCAGTGGTTTGGTTGGCTTCTTAAAAACCAAATGTTCATGAGTTCAAGCCTACATATAATGATTACTTTTTACCAGGATACGAGTTACACGGATCTTATCGGCTCACCCGAGCCCATCCCACATCTAATGCAGGTTAGATGGGTTAGCCCAATCTGATACCTAATGGGCGCGATTTTTACATGAAAAACTTTACTTTGGAAAACCACGTGTTTGATCCCTCGGACCAAGGTAAACCAAACATTATGTAAATGAAAGTTACAAGAAGTACTCACAGACCTTTCCCTAGCTGCAACTCAACCTAAGGACCGCGATGATCTTGCTGACGACTCACTGTATATCTTCACCGTCAGACCAAGGTAAACCAAACATTATGTAAATGAAAGTTACAAGAAGTACTCACAGACCTTTCCCTAGCTGCAACTCAACCTAAGGACCGCGATGATCTTACTGACGACTCACTGTATATCTTCACCGTGCTTGAACCAACCACCTTGAATGCCTCTTCAAGGTGAATCTACCGCAAGCGAGTAGATGAAAAGAATCTCTAAGGCTTGAAGCTTCAGCATTACAACAAATGATGCTTTGGAGAAGATGATGAATCTCTCAATGGATTCTACAGTTTAGAATGAGAGAGAGGTGTGAGGGACAACCCTAGATTTGAGAGAAATGTTTTTCAATAACTCTTAGTTTGTGGATTGCAAGCCAATAGAGTTTTGGAAGGAGTGGGAGATAAATTAGAAGAGGTTTCCAATTAAAACTCTAGATTCGCACTTAGGGCGCGCGTCATGAGCTCGAGCAACTGTTGATGAGGGGTATTCATCAGAGTTGGAATGTTAACCACCCTATTTCAAAGATTCAATTTGCTAACTTTGGGAACACTAGGCATCTGTGGGTGCTATTTTATAGGCCAGGTGATAATGAGGATGTTTCATCTTTGTTACAGTAATGTGTTAGTAAAACAAGTTGTTTTGAGGGTTTAGGGTTTGAGATCTCTAGATTGGTCAACTCAATCAATCAAACCAAAAGTGTACAAAAAATAATAATCTACACAGCGGAAATAAAATCACAAGCACACACCACAAGGACACCAAATTTAAGGTGGAAAACCCAAAACGGGTAAAAAACCACCGATCCTTACTGGATCTAATAAAAACTATGAATCTCGCAATTACAAGATACTCAGATTTCTTCCCTAGATATCCCATATCTAAAGACTGAAGTTACCTTGTGTCGCATCACGCTTCAACGATATTACACCGTTGATTGCAACAGATCCAGCGCTTGACTCCTCAAATCTTTTACGTAAGAAGATGATCTTCTACAAGGGATGTAGAAAAACCTGGCTCTCTAGAGTACTTGGCAGCACAACTCTTCAAAAATCTCCAAAGAGAATTTCTCTTAATTAAATCACTAATTCAGAACTTGAGAGATGATTTCTTGTCTCTTTAGGTTGTGAGAAACACCCAATATATAGCCCAAAATTCGTGCTTAATACTCCTAATTATAATCCTCTTAGAAAAGAGAGTTTTCTCAAACTTTCTCTCAGAGTCCGGATCCAACTGGGCTCTGCGAGTCCGCCACCCTCGCTATAGCGAGGTGGAGTCTCACTATAGCGAGACCATGTTCTGCCTCGTCCTTTATGTTTGTGTCCTGACAGCAACTTTTGTCAACTTTTTTCTTAATAATCTCCCCCTTTTGGCAATTCGTGGACAAATCTCCTAGAACAATACAAAAAGATCTACCCAAAAGAAAAACCTAAAATACATTGAATTTTTAAAATAAAAAAATCAACACTGTAGACTTGAATTGCCTTATCTTGTAGAGCTCCTCCAGGCTTCATTCTTCTCCCCCTGAATTTGTCCATAATTGACAAACAAAAAATCATGCAGCTTCCGTCAATCTGGATGCAGTAGCTCCCCCTCGATTTTGACTCCCCCTCACTATGATCTTCGTATCAGCACTGGGGGTAGGAGCTTGACCTCCTTGATCAGGGCTTTTTGTAATTAGCCACCCACACTTTTGTAGTTTGAACTTTCAGCATAGTGTGAGCAAACTCCTTAGGCAAATCAGATTTTCTAACCCAAATTTGAGTTGTCTTGGGTGGAGAAAAATTCTTCCGCCATTGCTTGGTCTTGGGTAGACTTTGCAGCTTCTTACAATGGGGACGAATGTGTCCTTTCTTTCCACAATGGTGACAAATGGATGTGCGTGCAGTGCGTGACACATTCTTTTTCTTAAAACTACTCGACACATTATTTGAAAGTGCAGTATCTAGAGTAGCATGTGCAACACTGGAAACAAAAATTGTTTTACTTTTAGCTTTTGAAGTAGATGCACCATGATCATAACCGAGACCACTTCTGTCAAACTGAGACTTCTGACTACATAAGATGTTTGTAAGTGTCTTCGAACCAGTGTTCATCTTGTTTAGTGAAGCTTTTTTCACTTCTAGCTCAGACAGAGTGATCTTCATTCTTCCTTGCAAATCTGCTTTTTTATATTTAACAGTCTCTATCTCTTTCTTCAGATTCACTACTTCTTGTTCACCTTCTTAAATTTTTGACCCTCAGTAGTCAAAGTTTCAGCCATGCAGTTTTTTTGACTTTCCAAGAGATAAACCTTTTCAAGTGCCTGCTCATTCAATTTTCAATGCAGAATTTTCTTCTTGAGCAGCCTGAAGCTTGATAATAATCTTCTTTCCATACTTTGCCATCTTGACAAAATCAGCATATGTAGCATGATACAACTCTTCATAATCTTTCTCTTGATCTGACATCTCATCATCATGATCTTCATCAGTATCATTGTCAGACAGAGACTTAGTTATGAAAGCCACAAACTTGCCATTCACAGTTCAGAAGTTTCAATTGAAGGATCTTGTTCTTCTTCTGATGACTATTCCTCCCAAGTTGTGTTGAGAGCCTTTTTCAATGTACCCTTTTTCTTGTTGGCACACTCACTAGCAAAGTGACCATAGCCGTGGCACTCAAAACACTTAGTTCCTTTTGCAGAATCCTTTTTTGTAAATTTAGAACTCTTCCACTTGACTTGTTTTGACTTCATGTACTTCTTGAAAGAATTAAACATTTAAGCCATAACATCTTCAGCCTCAGATTCAGAATCAGAATAAGACTCAGTTTTCTTTTCAGGTTTCTTTCTTGATTCTGAGTTGGCTTTCAAAGCAATACCTTTCTCTTTTGATTTTCCTTTATCCAAACGGTTTGCTTCAAATGTTTGAAGATTTCCAACCAACTGGTTTACCTTGAGGGTATCAAGATTCTTATTTTCTTCAATAACATCAACTTTAGAATCGAACCTCGAAAGTAGAGACCTCAGAATTTTCTTGACAATCTTGTTTTCTTGAATTTCCTCACCCAAATTGAAAACAGAATTGACAATATCATTCAGTTTTGCATAAAATTGATCAAAGGTCTCATCTTCTTCCATCACGATGGTTTCAAATTCTTCAGTCAACCTTTGCAATTTAGATTGCTTCACCGTGTCTGTACCCTCATACACCGTCTGTAAAACTTTCCACGCTTCTTTTGTAGTTTTACAAGTGAAAATTCTACGGAACTCTTTAGCAGACACTCCATTATATATACTATTCACTGCCTTGTTATTACAATTGGAGGCATGCTTCTCATCCTTAGTCCATTCAGGTTTAGGTTTGGGAACGGTTTGTCCACTAACCACAATCGTTGGTCTGGAGTAGCCATCCTCAACAATATCTCATATATCATCATCAATGGACTTAAGGAACTCAATCATCCTTTGCTTCCAATATGCATAATTAGAACCATATAGCAAAGGGGGTTTAGAAGTTGATGTCCCTTCTCGATTGAACATCATTCTAGAAATCTCTTTACATCAAACACAATAAATTAGTGTAACCCGCTCTGATACCAATTGAGGGTTTAGGGTTTGAGATCTCTAGATTGGTCCACTCAATCAATCAAACCAAAAGTGTGCAAAAAATAATAATCTACACAGCGGAAATAAAATCACAAGCACACACCACAAGGACACTAAATTTAAGGTGGAAAACCCGAACCGGGTAAAAAACCACTGATCCTTACTGGATCTAATAAAAACTATGAATCTCGCAGTTACAAGATACTCAGATTTCTTCCCTAGATATCCCCTATCTAAAGACTGAAGTTATCTTGTGTCGCATCACGCTTCAACGATATCATACCGTTGATTGCAACAGATCCAGCACTTGACTCCTCAAATCTTCTACGTAAGAAGATGATCTTCTGCAAGGGATGCAAATGAACCTGGCTCTCTAGAATACTTGGCAACACAACTCTTCAAAAATCTCTAGAAAAAATTTTTCTCAATTAAATCACTAATTCAGAACTTGAGAGATGATTTCTTGTCTCTTTGGGTTGTGAGAAACACCCAATATATAGTCCAAAATTCGTGCTTAAGACTCCTAATTATAATCCTCTTAGAAAAGAGAGTTTTCTCAAACTTTCTCTCAGAGTCCAGATCCAACTGGGCTCTGTGCGTCCACCACCCTCGCTATAGCGAGGTGGAGTCTCGCTATAGCGAGGCCATGTTCTGCTTCGTCCTTTATCTTTGTGTCCTGACAGCAACTTTTGTCAACTTTTTTCTTAACATGTTCTATTGCAACAAGTGGTATTGGGGGAGAGGCAATCAGACTTACCGTGCAGGTTGTTTGCTAGGAGAGCATTTTTGAAAAGAAATGAACTTTTATTTTTACTTATAGCAGGCAGGGTAATGAAGATCATTTAACAATGGGTTGAGGAACGAGGAGGTTGGTGATATGTTTTGGGTCATTTATATAGTGATTGCTAAATAAAATCATAAGTTCTCTAATGTGTCAAATGGTTGATTTCAGTTAACATTTTTTCTTTTTTTCTTTATCATCATCAACTTCATCAATAAAATGATAATCCCTTCATGTACAAAATCTGCTTAGAAATGAAAAGGCTATATCAATTAATATAAAAATATTATATGTCGACCATTGCTTATCACCCCTGTGGCCCTGTCCAAGAAAACCCCTGGATCAGCCACAGCCAACAGCCTATATGTAGGCCCTTTGACATTATAAGGGATGCTTGCCTTTAGGTGGATCCATGCATATTCTTACATTATTAAAATGCTTTCAGATACTAGAAGGAAAGCAAGAAGGGGAAAAAAGTTTGTGTAGTGCGGCCTTCTTTCCCCTTGAAAAATATGTGCTTAGCCAAATAATAGCACTTAATTTAGATTGATATATCGGAATGTAGGGATGTAAACACAGAGGGTTTGGGTCAGACCAACCATATCCAGACCCAAATAATAAATCATAAGTTTTGGGTTTGTAGTTTCTTCCAAGTTGCATTTAAACCTAAGGCCAACCCAAGCCCAATTATTAGGTTTTGAAATTCTTTATCGTATCAGAGCCGGGCCAGACGGAATCTTGCTATCAAGATTGCACGGTCCTATCTTTATGCTTCCACAATAATTTTATCGCCGTCACTTTATCTTTCAATAAAATCAATCCTCTGTCATCTATTCAATCATCCAAATCTTATGATTTCGCCATCTTTGTCAAGTTGCACGATCAAAAGCTTATGGAAAATATCACGTAAGATCTGATCAAGTGGACACACCAAAAGAAAGAAAGGGCTTTTGGCGGTAGGTAGGTCCCTCGTTATTTGTTTTTATAGCCTAAGGTCCACGATATTTTATTGTACCGACGGAAGTCCTCTCATAAAAATAAGGCAGTGAAAAAGACAAAAAAGCCCCTGTACACGTCAGCAAAAGCAGACCTCAGACAAATTTATCTGAGTTTTGCATGTTGGTTTATTTGTGGACAGAACGGCTACAACATTGGACCCACTTTTCAGTAGTCCAGCCTGTCCACGCTACTGATCAGATAGACCACGCTACTGATCAGATAGATCATGATCATAGTGTATGCACTTGCAGTTGCAGACATCATTCTCTGGAAACATTAGGTCCTTTCATTTTCTTTTCTTTTTAACATGAACATGCATTTCTAATGTTATCCATCCTTTGCTCTCCATTTGGGACCTCCATGAGACCTTAACCCATAGCTGAACTGGGTTCATGAAGTTAACGGTCATGATCTTCTGATAGTGGGCTCCACGTGTTCTTTTCAATCTCCAATTACAATTTTTTATCTTGGGTCGTCAGTCAACTTTTGGTGACTTTCCAAATATTGGCGGAGTAGTGGTAGTGGTACCATCAAATTTTGCCCCTCCAATTTGGACCACCGACCCTTTTTTTCCATCTCCACCGTCTATTTGACGGCCCTGCTTTGATGGTCATGATCATCAGGGAGGCACTACAATGTGGAAATCCCTTCCAGTCCAGACTTGTTAGTGGTTGGGCAGGCTTGCATTCAGGGCCTACTAAAGTAGTTGGTTCTCCTACCAAATTAGATAAATCTACTAAAACTCATATAAATTTATCTGAGTTTTGCCAGAAGTTCAGGTAAGTTTGCTGAAAACTCAGATAAATTTATCTAAGTTTTGCCAGAAGTTCAGGTAAGTGTTGACACAAAAAAAGTCACTTTGCCTTTTCAAGATCCAAAGAGCTACATGAAGTCGCAACCTGCCATAAATAGGCAATGCTGCTTCCAAAAACAAAATCTTGTCAGAATCAAACAAAAACTGCAAGATTCTTCCAGACAGCCAAAAGAGGAGTACACAAGAAGTTTCGGGCCATTTCAAAATCATTTGGCCTAACTTCACTTCTCCGACAGCCGAAAAGGAGCCCTCGGCGACAAAAGCTCTCCGGGACCATGATTTCCAAGACAGAGCCTATGGATCATCTTAAAATGACTCCAATAGGTTCCCTGTCAAATTTCAAGTCAATCGGACATCGGTTGACCGCACATCAAACCGCGACATCTTCATCGCGACAAAAAGCAAGTCTACAGGTGATAGGACCCCAAACGGCTTCAAAACTCAAACAAAAGCCTATGGTTGGTCTTATTTATTGCTCAGGAGGCTTCACACCAAATTTCAGGTCATTCCGACATCGTTTGACCCAATTTCAGCTTCTGACGGGAAATCGGCAACTCTGCGCAACAAAGTCTTCGGCTTTCTCAGGAAATTGGAAACTTTGCAAAATAAAACGCAAGGATTCTCATCAGGTTTCCTACAAAGAAATCAGGCCAATAAATGGTCAAAATGTCAAGGAAAAGTACAGAAGAAAAAAGAATCAGAAAAAAGCAAAAACGGACGCAAAACGGGACACGAAAGGGGGAAAACCCCCCCAGACCCTGGGCCAGGGTCGCCGGCGACCATGGACCCCGGGGTCGCCGGGAAAGCCCCGGAAACCCCGGTTTTCGCCGTTTTTTTCGCGATTCGAAGGGCCCAGCCTCTGGTACTTTCCAAAATTCATGCTTTTGAGACACCAAGTCCTCTGATATCCGTCCAAAACACGGGGTAAATCATCAAGAGTATCGAAGACAGTATTGATCGCCACCCGGTCAACCAAAAAAAGTGTGCTTTCCACCCGACCGATCGAGAAATCGACAGGACAGATGGCACCGACCCGCTGTTGGCAACAAACACCTGATATTACATGATCATCTGATGTCGATCTACATGAAGATCCATCGATGATCATCAACAGAAGAATCTAAAAAGACGTGGCACGGCCCGCGACTCTTCAGCTGCTCGGCGACCACTTAATGCGATTAATTGACTAACTTTATTACAGTCATTAATCCATTTCTTTGGACGGCCCAATCAGAAGCAAGCATTTGGGAGTTACAAGTCAAGAGATTCATGGCATTTAACCCATGAAACTCCTCCCATCATGGCGATTAAAGGCGATTAAATGCCCTCAATCTCCTCCGGCCAATCAGAAGCCAAGAAAAAGGAGTTACAAAATAAACAATTCAATTTTGTAACTCCTCCCATTATGCGGCTTAATGACAATAAAAGCCCATAAACCCACCTAAAAGGCTACCTAAAAGCCTATAAATAGGAGGGTTCTCCAAGAAGAAAAGACAATCAGAGAGCATCAGAAAAATCAGAGAAAAAAGCACAAGCACACAGACAGAAATCCAGAGAAAGGAAAAAGAGAGAAAACTCTGCGGAAATTCTACACCGGCCACCGCAACAAGGTGACAAAAGTCCCTTGGGGGGTATCCCCCCCCAAGGTCCTTGCCTTCTCCTCCTGCCTCCAATGGCTTAGATATGGCTTTTCAGCCCGTCTACTCGGTTTTTTATTGGACATAGGACCTTCCTTTGGTCTTTGTCTTCTAAAAACCCGAGGTTATAGCCAAGCCAAGCGAATCAAATAGCATCCTCTGTTCTCATCTGCATGGATGATGGCGAAGCCCACATATGGCTTGCGACCGTCAATCTAAACGAGTCCCCCACAATCTCCTGAGAAGTTAGATCCTCCTTTTCTTGCTTTTCATTGTAGTTTGTATTTTTTAAAAAAGAGACAAAAATCACAATTCTTGTCTTTCATTATTGATAAGGATTGTAAATCGGCTATAAACGCCAAAATCGGCTATAAACGCCAAAAATCGGCTATAAATGCCAAAAAAATCGCCTTTCACGGCAAATCAAGAAAATGTCTCTTTTCTTAAATATATGTGCAATGGAAAACTTGAAAGAAGTTGATTTCCTTTTTACTTGCGAAGGTTGATCTCCGGATCACCACTTGCAATTCCAAGTAAAATAGAAAATCTGGCACACCCACAAAAAAAGAAATGTTGATGCACGCCCTTGCCCCCCGGTTACGAAAGGGTCGGACCCGACGGACTCCCACGTCCGCCGACCTCGGTAGGAACCGAGCAGGAGCGCGGTCCATCAAGCTGGCATCACCCGGTGGGACTCGTTTATTTGAGAACATGATGCTAGAAAATGAAATATTTGCATATCATATATTTTGCTCTATGCTTATATTTCTTTTCTCGATTCCTTGGCTACTTTATAATTGGTGGCCTATGTTGAATTCCGCATAATAAAAAATGAGATGAGATTTTTTGTTTGGAAATTTTAATTCTTTGAATTTATTTCCACTCTTTCTCTTTTCAAAAAAAAAAAAACAAAAAAAATCAGATTTCTCAATTTGGATTCAAAATTGAGAAACCTTGATCTGTTCCTATCGTTCATCGCGCTTGCAGAAATGTTGAGCCTGTTCGACTAAGGTTTTGGGCCATGGTTTCTCTTCGATGAGTTCATTAAAAATCAAAAAAAATATATATATATATATATATAAAAAAATTTATTTCTCAATTTGGATTCAAAATTGAGAAACCTTGATCCGTTCCTATCGTTCATCGCGCTTGCAGAAATGTTGAGCCTGTTCGACTAAGGTTTTGGGCCATGGTTTCTCTTCGATGAGTTCATTAAAAAATCAAAAAAATAAATATATATATATATATATAAAATTTTATTTCTCAATTTGGATTCAAAATTGAGAAACCTTGATCCGTTCCTATCGTTCATCGCGCTTGCAGAAATGTTGAGCCTGTTCGACTAAGGTTTTGGGCCATGGTTTCTCTTCGATGAGTTCATTAAAATATATATATATATATATAAATTTTATTCTCAATTTAGATTCAAAATTGAGAAACCTTGATCCGTTCCTATCGTTCATCGCGCTTGCAGAAATGTTGAGCCTGTTCGACTAAGGTTTTGGGCCATGGTTTCTCTTCGATGAATTCATAAAAATAAAAATAAAAAAAAAAAAAAAAAGACATAGACCACTAAGGTTAAACCAACTGTGTTCTTTGATCATGGTTGATTCAAAGAAAAGCCTTGTCCAGAGTGTGGAGACAGCTTGACTGTTCTAGGCAAGGGTCCTCCAAACGGGTTCATTAAGTAATCCTACCCTTACCTGGGGGCAATTCTATCAATCAAGATTTCATAAGACCGGGTTACGAGGCCTATGTGTACTCTCTCGTCTTTTAAATAAATATTTTTTTCAAAAATAAAATTTTTAAAAATAAAAATTTTAAAATAAAAAATAAAAAATAAAAAAATTTTTTCAAAAAAAAAAATATTAAAAAAAAATAAAAAAAAAATAAAAAAAAAAGATTTTTAAAAAAAAAAAAAAAATCTTCAAAAACTTCAAAAAAAAAAAAAAAAAAAAACTTCCGTCATTTTGGGTTTAGATTAGAGAAATCTTGGTTTTCTCCTTTCTGAGCACTGGCGCTCGCGGAAATCGCTGAGCCCGTGTTCAGATTAGAGTGCCTTTTGCTCTCTTTGATGAACCCGATATTGGCCTTTCCAAAAAAAAAAAAACTCGTCATTTTTAGATTCAGATCCGAGAAATCATGGTTCATTTCTTTCTGAGCACTGGCGCTCGCGGAAATCGCTGAGCCCGTGTTCAGATTGGAATACCATCTGCTCTCTTTGATGAATCCAATCTTGACCTTTCAAAACAGAGAATCTCATCTCATAGATGCGGTCTCAAAACATTTGTGTCTAGCGGTACTAGTACGCCCTTTCAGGGTCTACTGTATTGCGACCGGCACATCTGTAACTCCAACTTTATATTCTTCTTACCTCGAGCAAGCTCTGCTTCTCGATAAGTCGAATTTAAGTTCACGATTGCTTCTAGCAGTCACTGGGATGCCTATTATGGGCTTACCATACCTGCGATCAGAACAATTGTACCCTCTATGGCATTTTGCCTTCCTCATATTGCTTGGGTCATCTACCTCGAGCAATTTGAAAAGACGAAACCATAGAACTTCCCATTTATGATCATTATATTCTTGTGATTACTAATGGATGTGGTCTTGTTTCAGAAATTTTTGAAAAACTAACAATGGCAGCTTCACTAACCATTACTTTCGACGAAAGCAAGCACCAACTTATGCTTCAACAAAAGCAAACCACGCGCACCTACAAGCGCCCCATCAGCTGCCGAAGTGTTAACTCCCTCGGCAACTCTGTGAACTCCGGGTCGACCTCGACTCCCCGGACTATCGTCTTCGGGACGCTGGGACCGTTCCCACTTCCTGAGGAACAAGCTGCTCCCTCCAAGAAGCAGAAACTCGCCTCTCAACGTGTCACTACCGTGACACCAAAGGCGAGCACTAGAAAGCCTGAAGCCCGTGGCAGCCCCACGAAGCCTCAACCTACAAACAACCAGGTCTACCCCAAGACTTGGTCCCCAAGACCTTCACCAAAACAGAGAAGGTCCCAGGCATCCACTAAGCCAGCATTCCTGGCCCCACTCTAGGAGAACCAGTTCTACCCTCTTGCTTACATGAAAGAGGAGAGACCCATCTCCAACTCGACTTCAAAGTCAACCCAGCATGAGCCGGCTTATTCCCTACAAGCCCAAAATCAAGTCATGCATCACAAGGCCTCCACAAGCACCTGCTAAGGCCTACAAATCTGCAGTTTGACCCTTCATCTCTACAGGGGCCGAACTTCACAAATTCAAAGCTTCGCTGCAACTGGCGAAGGATAGGGTTCGCATCCTATCCTTGCCCAGCTACAAAGAAGACAGACTCGGCTGCTGCGCCCGAGGGAGCACATCCTTCATCGTCAAAGCCCAGTCAGAGCTGACCGAAGCTCAAATTGCTCGTCGTATACGCCGCCGAGCGTCGTACCGACAAAAGAGACTACAGAAGCAAAGGACCCCAGCCTCCCACACTTCAAGTCTCTCCCAAATGGGTCGAAAAAGAAAGGCCCAACCAAGTTGCTGCCGTCCATATGGTTGGAAAAACCAGAAGACCGCCAAAAATCAGCAACAAAAATCCATGTCCGACGTCCAATGACCCGCAGCGTCTCCAGGACAAGAAGACATTCAGAGAATCCCCTGCTCCTTCAAGCAAAGGACAGCAGAGTGATCCTTCCTCAAGCTCTTTTTCGAAAAGAATGAGCCCCAGCTCAGTCACCAGGACAGTTTCTTCGTTCGAATATCACGAAGGATGAATGTCTTGGCTACAAATTCTGAGCCACCACCCCGCAATCCACCTCCAGAAGATGCGATCACCCCGCATCCAGCAGTTGGAACAGGGCCAGCAGAGGATTGAAACTCTGATGGAAAACCTTCTCCTCGCCTTCCAAAATCAGGCGAACAATGAACCTCCTCCGAATCATCAAGACGACGAGGTAAATAGAGAAGAAAATGAGTCACGCGCCCTTACCAAAAAGGACGTAGACGGTATCCTCGCCAAAGCAAAAGAAGAGGATATACTCAAAGAGCATGGGATCAAGCCACCATATCCCTTATGGATTGACTCGGTCCCGTTCCCCACCAAATTCAAGCATCCTACTCTCCAAACATATACGGGGGAAAGGATTAGCCAGACAGCACGTCATCCACTTCAAGATCCTGACGGGAAGCTATCGCGGATCAAGATGCACTCAAGATCCGCCTCTTTGCAAGTACCCCTAAAAGGTACGGCCTTCGATTGGTACTCCACTCTGCCGGAGGACTCAATCCAAAATTGGGCCATGCTAGAGACACGCTTCCTGACTCCCTTCAAAGGTGAGGATCACCCCGCTACTATGGCTCAGCTGTGCAGCCTAAAACAGGGGGGAGAATGAATCAACATATGACTTCATTCACAAGTGGAAAGCAATGGCATACAAATGCTCTGATGTATTGCCACAGGCATCGCTAGTCGACATCTGCCGAAACAACATGAGAGCCAGAATCCGCTCCATGATCGTCGGCAACAAATCAAAAAACCTGGGAGAACTCCTAGAAGCTTCCATGGAAGCTGAAACGGTGATTAAAGACCTCAACAGTCAGAAATCATCAAGAAAAGAGCCAACCGCCATTGCAACCTCTAAACCAAAGAAGAAAGAGGTCCTCAATGTGCAGACCAAGCTAGCTCCTCAGCCACCAAGAAAGCTGAAAACAAGCTGCTGGTAAGAGGCCTGAACTCTCTGATGCCTTCAAAGAACGAGTAGAGAAGAAATACCCGTTTGATGAAGATGTTGATGAAATCTTCGGGGCTCTTGTGGCAAACGGCAAGCTCACCTTGCCTGAACCAAAAAGACCGGGTGATGTTGGCAAAACCAACGATCCTCGTACTGTCCATACCACCAGATGATCTCGCATCCTCTCAATCAATGCTTCGTTGTGAGAGAGAAAATAAATGAGATGTGGAAAAACGGAGTCATCACCTTTGACAAAAACTATGGGTCTGCCTCCGTCAAGATGGTGACATGTGGACAAACATCAAGATCACCGAAGAAGAAGATCACTACTTCCTTCAAGGTGATTAAACTCAATCGAAAGCGTCCGAGGAACTGGTTCCTTACCCGACACCAGACGGACAACCGATATGGGTACATCCCGATCTCCTGGAAGATGAAAATTGGGAGGTCGTGAAACAAAGCCTACAGCTCAATAGCGAAGGCAGGCTAGGAAACATCTCCTCAAGCTCAAACGGCAAGAGAAGACCAGCCAAAACTAGAGGTCAAAGAAAAGGCAGAGGCTTCCTCTACCGCTTCACTGGAGGTAACAAAACATCCCTTCCAGAGACTTCAAAGGGGGTAAGGAAATTCACTCTCAGTGATTTCATGCCACCTCAATTTAAAAAAGCCATGCAGGAGGCATCATACTCTTGCAATTCAATAGTTGGATTCTCCATTGATGGATACGAATCCAGCGACACCGCTGATGGATTCGAATCCAACTACACAGATGAGTGGGAGGAATCCCTTGAAACAGGAGAATATCTCTCCGATGAAGAATGGGTTCCTGAGTCTCATCTTATGCCAGTAATCTGGTATAACCCCCTACAATCACAAGGATCCTGGTCTGATGATAAAGAAGACCAAGAGGCTGTACAAGAAAATGCTGCTGACCCAGCACCTCTCATTACTCCAGTGGAAATCAACAATGTTGAGCCACAAAGAGATGATGAAGAAGAAGATCCGGCTCCCATACCTGATCTTGAAGAATATGCAAGGATCTTGCAGCGACTCGCTCTAGAACAAGAGCAAGAACGCGTCAACGAGCCTCCTCGCAATCCAGAGCCTGAAGTCCCTGAAGACCATCAGGTATATCCTCCCTTAACTCCTGAAAATGGAGAAAATTGCTGGATAGACGATCCTCTCACATCCGAGGATGAGTCTGACTCCGATCAGGCAACGTCTCCCGTCAGAGCTTCCTGTAATGTGATAATTCGGGATTATAGCTCTTCCGAAGCATCGTCTGATGAGAGCACTTACACTCCGGCAACGCCTAGCAATGTATCTTCTGGAGCCACCTCGTCTCACGTGACTTTCACTGAGATGACACCCTCTCAGGTTTCTTCTCCTGAGACTGTGACTTCAAAGTTCACACCCTTCTAGACTGAAGAATTCCCAGCCATTGATGCTTGGGACGATGAATAGTCAACGAAGAAGAAAGATTGCTGGATGCTGTTCAGGACTTGTTCCCGGAAAATGCTCCATGCAACACAATCACTGAGGATGTAACTCTGCTGCTGATGCATCCTCAGCAAATGAAAAACGACAGCCTCTTGATCTGAGACAATCTTCCAAACGAAGACCCTTCTCAAGAAGCTCTCGAAGTTGGTAGAGGCACCCGCTCTGGCCGGGACTACCACAAAATTACAACCATCTTCCTTTACATATGTAAATCCTTCGGGAAAAGATGTTGTAAGCGCCCCTAGTGGCAACAATGATGAACATGCAGGCCTAAGGAGGCTTTCAAGTATGACTTGATTGAACACTTCAAGCACATACCTGCACGTCTGCACATCCTAGATTTGTTGCGAATGTCTCCGCACACTCGTGATAATCTCATCTCAGAATTACAAAAACTGAATGAGGATGTCGACAAACATGCCCCGCAAATCCTCCAAATTGAAATGGATTACCGGGTCAAAACTCAGAAGCCTCCTCAAAGGGAGAAAAGAAGAAAACTGAGGGATCATGCATTGAATGCCTCTCGGTTAAAAAAGCAGCCAGTGCAACCATCGCCTTCACAAAGGATGACCTCCTACTTGGCGAAACCAGGCATAACCGACCCCTGTACTTCACAGGGTATATCAAGGAAATGCCTATGCATAGAGTTCAGATCGACCCAGGTTCTGCACTCAACCTCATCTCCACATCGGCTCTTGAAGAGTTGGACATCCACCCAGCAAACTGAGCCACACATCTGTATCTATCTTTGGATACGATGGGAGTACTCAAAGGCCTATCGGCAAAATCAGGTTCAAATTGCAGATAGGTGATCTTATCTCTGAGGTCACAGTGTATGCAATAAAGACCCCTTCATGCTACAACATCCTTCTCGGACGCCCTTGGATCCATGAGAATGGTGTTGTCCCTTCAACTCTACATCAATGCATCAAGTTTGTTGGCGACGACGGCATGATACATCGAGTCTTTGCGGACAGAAAACCCTTCAAAGGTAAAGAAATCCACTTCGCAGACTCACAGATGTATGAAGGTGAAAAAGAAGAAGAGGAGAAGCATACAGCATCCTTTGCCGAAAATCTCCAGAAAGATAAAGGCAAAGCTCCTCAACAATCACCGGAAGAAAACAAACCATCCGGTAAATCTGAAGAGAGCATGCAAACTCCCTTCATCATCTCCCTCAAATCTTCAAAGCCTTTGGTCATCACAACTAAAGTGAAGAAGGCAAAACAAAAGCCTGGGGGCAAATTTGTTGTCTCTTTCGTGTCTATCATGCAAGACACGGACTCGGATTCAGAGCCAGAAGACGACACACATCGTCAAGCCAAGCTGACACTCAGCAAGTTCAGCCTGCTCTTACTCCAATGGAGACAACTTCTGACATAGAAGATCCTACGTCAGCTTCCTTCGTTGTTCCAGCAACTTCAGCAAAGGAAAAGCCGATCTTCTTCCATAGATCGGATGCTTCTTCATCAAACTCCATGCTTGAACCTTTCCAAAATAAAGGTACGCCTCAACTATCCTTATACAGTTCTGTGGCACAAGCTATTATGAAAAATGGGCTATGACGCTCAAAACCCAGTCGGTTTGGGAGAAGGACGCGGTATTCTACACCATTGGGGCCCGTCTTGACCAAAAGCCAGCTGGAAGATTGGAGACTCTACGGCTATGTAGAAAAGTCTTCACACGGGTTAGGGTATGATCCTGACACTCCCCTTGAGACAGTTGACACAAAGGCTTAAAAGTCAATATACTGACCAAGCCTCAACATCTCAAATCCATGAAGACATCGATCTCCCTGGATATCTCTTTGATGAGTCACCTGACAAAGATCCAGGAAGCTCATCCAATTGGCACGATTTCTCCGAAAATGAAGAGGAGTTGTCCGATGCACAGACGTGTGGACTTCTGACCCAGAAGAACCCTCATCTCCAAAAGAAGTAGCCTACTTCGACTCGGTTTCAACAGGCGATTGGGATCATCTCATAGCAA
>CM022954.1:44146766-44448646 GCA_012931725.1 Litsea cubeba
TCAGCTTGCACCACATAGGGTGCAGGCAGTAGATACTGGATCTTGTTTCATAGAGCTGGTTATGTTCAATAGTATTATTTTGGAGCGGTAATCTTCTGCTCCATTTGATTGGTTTTATCTGAGGTCCAATTAATTCTAACTCACAATTTCTAGTATGATTTTGCTTGACCTTTCTCATATTGATCTATTTATGGTCAATATTCAACGGTGTTACTTGGCCCGTTTGGTAACTTTCTTGTAAAATAATGGTAAAGTAAAGCATCAAATCAAGAGAGAATAAAATATAAGGGGTTATGATGGTCTTTTATTTTTAGTGGATTGGTAAGGAATCTTTTTTAAGTAAAAAGTGAATCTTTTTTTTTTTATTTTTTATTTTTTATTGTCTTTTAGTGGTTTGAATAGTTGCCTTTTGTTTTTTTTTTTTTCAAAGTAGGGGAGAATTTTGAATTTGTTGTACTTTTGATATGACCCATGGGCTCTTTCATATCTTGGGAAATGGAGGCTTTACTCTTGCCTTATTTTACATGTGTTAGATTGACAAATGGTTAGGGTCTGACTTCTGTAAATTCAGACTACTTTCCCCTGTTGATCTCGTCAGTAGATCATCTTTTACTTACTTTTTTTCTCTTTCCTCTTGATGGTTTGACCTTTTTTAAAATACTTGCATCTCTTTTGGTGTCTTTATGCAGCTACTGAACCAAATTACTTCATCATGATAATTTTTCATTCTTGGTATGTTACAAATCTCTTTTTCTGGGGCTGAAACATTGTTAGTTTGATTGTTAGTATTTCTCTCATTTTTTTACTTCTATTTTTAATATTCTCATCATTGTTGCTTTTTGTAACGTAGGCATGGGATTGCTTAGGAGGCCACGGCTATTGTTGCTGCTCTTTTAACAGCTATAAGCATTGCTTCTTAAATGACAGGTAAGCTTCATGGCTAGAAGAATTGTCATCTTCTGAAATTCTGTCATGCTTATGTGTTCTCTAGTGTCATATGAAATATAATTGAGGGCTTGTTATTTGATAAAGGTTTTGCTTACATAGTTGCACTTTAAGAACTCAAGAAGTTTTGATTGTGGTTCTTGGGTCTAATGAATCAAAGTATTGATTAATTGTCCTGTAAGACAGTTATCATGGTGTGTTGTGTTAGTCCTAGGGATTTATAATTTGATTATTCATTGTTGCATGCTATTGGTTTGCCTTGTTTAAGATGTTATCTCTTTGTTCTTCTGAATCTTCATTTAAATTAATACTTATTGTAGTTCTTCATCAGTTTTAAGGCCTTATTACATATATCTGAGGTTGCCTTTGTGAGTTTTACATGTGTTCCAAGGTAGCCAAATGAGCTTAGAGTTCGAACAACACAACAGCTACCAACTGCCTGTGTCAGGCTAAGATTATTTGTCTCTTAGGGCCTGTTTGTTTGCGTAAAATACATAGGAATTAAAAAAAAAAAAGCATAAGCATGCCTTAAGTGGTTAAAAATGAAGAGTGACGGGCGAACATACAAAAAAGGGCATCAAAAATACACTTTTCTTTTATAGAAATAGAATGAGGGGAAGATAGGAAATGATACCCAGCCATCACCCTAGTAATTCAAATCATAGGAATGTCATGGTTCCATCTACATTGCTATCTTATGTCCTTCACCCCTCACCTCATATCATTCACGCTCTCCTCTTAAATAATCCTTTGGTGGATGTAATCTAATGCAAACAAACAAGCCCTCCGGAGAAAACTTTGAGAGGACCTAGGGACACTGGACAAAGAGGTCAGCAAATAGCCTAGGGAAACCAAGACAAACCTGTCAGAAACTGTTAGGGTAAAAAGCATGCAAACCTAGCTTGAGGGTTTTACTTTTTAGTTGTTTATTTTAAAATCTCAAAATAAAACACATTCTGCCACAAATTTTTGGTAACTAGAGATTTTGATTACATATGCTCCATCATCAATATCATCAAAGCTATGTTGGGGTCAGCTACATTAATTCTTTTTCTCAATTCCAGTCCGTCCTAGGAAAGAAGAGATAAAGGATCTTGGGGAAAGAAGAGATACAGGGTAATGGGAGATGCATTTTAAAGACCTAATTGCAGTTTTTTTAATAACTAAATTGCAGAGTATTTAAAGGAGATAGATTTATGAATTACCAAATCATGATATGTGTCTAATTTTTTTTTATCACTTTAATCGGGCGATCCAGATGATTAAAAAAGTATACAAAACAAATGTGAAGTAGGCATTAGCTTAATGGAGAAAGTAGAGCATTAAGTTTTGATCTTGACTTGGGAAATGAGAAATGGTTAAGAATGGAGAGAGCATCATGGTCATTTTTTAGAAAAGGATGATATATAAGAAACTATGCAAATTGCTGAATTATTAAAGACTAGAAATAATGACAAAACGAAGGGAACATTAGTTTCGGCAAAACACAAAACATATTCATTCTGCATAGGGATTTCTAACGACCTTCCACATGGCCCTTCTTTGAACGCATCTAAGATGGGTTTATCTCTCTAGCTTCTATTTTTCAAGAACCATATGATATGATCATATGTAATGTTACTTGATTGTTTTGTTTCCGTTGTTTAGCTGTATTTTTTTTAGTTGCCTGGTGGTGGTTTCTTGGCTACACTGAGCTTTTTCAGTAGGGTTCTTTTTTGGAGTAATAAAATATATTGCTAAAGAAAAAATGCAGATGATCATATGGTTAAGTTGTGATCACTCTATTTATGTGAAACACATGATCACAATTGTGATTGTATCTATCTTCTTCTGAAACATATGATCATATGGTTAAGGTGTGAGGCAAAGGCCTCTTTTGGTGACATACAATTCTATTTTACCTTTTTTTATAGTTATTTGGTTCTTTCTGGATCCTATATCTAATTCTATGTATCTGTTGTCTTTAATAAGCACTTTGGTTTTTTAGTGCTTTGTCTTTAATAACCACTTGGGTTTTTTAGTGCGTTGGTCAAAATGGCTATTTTCTGTGGCCCAACGTCTGTGTTATTAGCTTTGGTTATTGTACAGCTCTTTATCCTTTTCTAATACATACTGTGTAATTTTTCTTTTGCTATATTAGTTGAGGCTGGGTGACTTAAGTTTGTAGTTTTAAACTTCTTGTTCCTTCCATTTTGCCCTTTTGAGTACATACATAATGGCCGAGGTTTCAAATTACAGCTTTGCAGTTACGTTTAACGAGAAGGTAACAAGGACTGTGAGACAGTTTTCTCCTCATTTAGCTGCAAAGATGAGGCCCCCTATAACGTAAGTTCTACAGTGTAAATGTAATATCTTTCCTGAACAATTATTTGTTCAGCACTGAAATATTTTAAATAGAAGCTACTAATGGTACCATTACTTTCAGCCCTGTTATTCGTGGGCGTCCATCAGCAAAAAGAGCAATTCATATATGTGGTCGTCCTCGTTGGATGTTTGTCTCAATATTTGCTGCAGGTAAAAAAAAACACTAAAGCTACTGTTTTCGTTGCAAAATTAGGTCCAAGCTATGGGTTTATTAGAGCAGAAAAGAATACCACTGTACTGATTAAAGAACAAAAAGAATAGAACTGATCACTGTTGGTTGATCGAGATTCTTTTTCTCTCTGCAGCCAGTTGCGTCCTTTGGATCACTTCTTGTAGTCTCCTTACTGTCCTGTGGGCATTTGTCATTGGTCTTCTTGGTGAATTCTCTACGCTACTTTATAATCCTTGCCGCCTTTTTAATATCTTGTTTAACTGTTGTTTTCCCTTTTTACTGAATATCAATGCATCTCATTTACCATTCTCACATGTTTTTTGTGATTATTTCATATTGGCAGCAACTATCCTTCATGCAAGCTTTAGAACACCTAACCTGAAGGCTCGTCTAAACACATTCCGTGAGGAATTTCGTGCAGTGTGGCGCAATTACAGTGAGCTGTAATGCAAGACCATATATCTGATGGATTTCATATTGATGATGTATGTGTACTGGTGACCTATCTGATTTCATTACAAGTAAGCTTTTTATGAGTTAAACCAAATTTATAAAGAATTGAAGCGGACTATACAATCCTAGTAGAGGAGAAAAGATAATCAATGCTCTGGTATGATCTCAAAATTTAATTGTAGTCCAAAACCTGACAACTGAAATCAACATCATCCAGGTCAACATCTCCTACATAAGCATTATTAAAATTCACTCAGTTCTAAAATTTTGTTTGGCGAGCGAGAGATTCCTTTGGCCAGATATATTTTATTTATTTTTCTTTTAGCATGTAGCAAATATTTTAAATACTCAAGTTCGTTTCAAGTACCTTGTGGCTGTATCTACACATGCAAATTTGGTTGCATTGTCTGTACCTACATGGTCAAGTTTGGCTTCATGTTCTACTTGAGTTGATGACCACCTGCCTCTGATCATCCCAGTGCACATATTAGATTTCCCAAGTTTTTTTAATATATAATGAAAGCTAAGGATGTTAGTGCATCTCGATTCAATGTTTTTGGATGGACTGTGTCCAAAAAACCATGAATGGACCATCCTTTTTAGGCCAAGTTTATAATTGACTCTAGGTCCACAGTACGGGTTTGGTTAACAGATGGATCCAGTAGGGTCTGTTTCCAAATACCTGTTTAGCCTAATGTATATCGTACATAACATGGGTTTTGAATTGGACCTTGTATTGAGTCTCAGTCAGGTCTACCAGAATTAGAGCCAGGTCATGTACATTAGACCTATATTGGGTCTGGGTATAGTGATGCATGCCCTATGGTTAGGGCTTGCGTGGAAAGTGCCGAAGCACAATAGGGCGTCGAAGCGCGTATGAAGACAATAAGTCTCTGCAGAGACGATGATAGCGAGGACGCACCTCAACGGGAAAACCCAATTCATCAATCAACTCTGAAAATAATCTTCTACAAAGCCATATAAGTATGAAAACTTAACTTAGGGACTAAGAAACCAAATTAATCTAGGAAACTAAATAATATGAAAAATCGAATCCTTATTCCTAAAAAAGGATGACCCCGAGGGGTAGTAGCTCAGTTGGCCTAGGACCATGGTTTGCTCCCGGAGGTTGAGGGTTAGAAACTACACCACATTGGGCTCAGGGAATTTACCTGCCTCCCCCTGGGCCCGTAGGAATTTGTCCGGCCTAAGGGCCGGGACTCCCTCTATTACAAAAAAAAAAAAAATCATAAATCTACTTGGGCCCTACACATGTGACCCGAGGTCCATCTAGCATCATTCTCCCCGACTTAGAAAGAACTTGACCTCGAGTTCTGGTACATGTCCTCATGGGTCAAAGATCAATCGGACGAACTTTCGATTTGTCTGTTGAGCTTCAGCTTGTGCACTCATCTTGAAAACTTCGAGCAAGACACATCTTTTGATTTGAGAGCCGAATTATGTGTGGATGTGCGATCGAACCGTTGGATTCATCATGTGTGGAATTCGCGCCATCAGATCACAATCTCTGACTGGCCGTTGTTCAACTCCAAATTTCCATTATTGATCCCCAAAGATAAAGTCAATAATGAGGGCTTTCGACAGATAGATCTTCTTGTGAAAGCACTAAACCACTTGTTAGATCCATGTCTTCAATGTCCGCTTTGCTTTCCTCTTCCTTTACATCTTCAATTGGTTGATCTTCTTCTACATGTTCAATTTGATCGACATCGACACATCATGCTCATGGTTAAAGGCATCTGCATCGGAATCTGCCCAGCACTACTATATTTCTTAACCTTCACCTCGATAATGATCCCCATAGTGATCATTTTCTGAATTGCTAAGTCTGATTTCCATCATCGCAAGAGTTGCTTGGATATGGCCGACTGCAATTTTAATTTTATTGACAGATGTGGATCATTGAAAAACGGCTCTAGTACATTTCTCAGTGGGTAGAGATGAAGATTCTACTTCTACCTGCTTCTTAGGAGGCTTTTTTTAATGCAAATTTAAAATTTTGATTGACCTAAAGTGTATAAGATCTGCTTTCCACGAACACTGGCGAAAATAGATTTGAAATCTGACTCTGCAATCGCGAAAAAAGATCTTGACCTTCAATCTGGTCAAATCTGCTGTTCGACTGGTTTTCTAATGTAGGGTGTAATGTTGCTGGGCTTCAAATTGCAAGTGGGTTAAAATTGACCTGACCCGAATTGAATTCAGGCCCACATTACTTGTCACGTAAGAGAGACACGTGCAAGGAGACTTCTCCTCTGCTTTTGGTGCGCTTTGGACTCTGTGCAAGCAAAAGAACAAAAGCCCTTATGCACTTTCGTTGCTTCTGCTGCTTCAATGAAGTGGAGGTAAAGTTGGGTGATGGCGTTGGTAATGGGAGAGAAGGGTGAGGGGCGATGGTGCTGGAGATGGGTGATGGTGCCTCGATGATGATGGTGCGATGACAGTGCAGGCGGCTGGAGCTCGGTGCAGGCGTGCGGTTGACGGCTTGGTGCTGGTACACGGTAGTCTTCTTCGTCTTCCTACTCTAACCTTCTTCGCTGTCTTTTTTTTTCTTAATTTATTAGGGGGGACGAGGGGCTTCGAACAAAAGGCAGGGGCTGGGTGAGGGTTTTGTGATGATCTAGGGTTGAATAGGGTGTTGTGATGGGGCTGGGGATGTGGATGGTCTGGACGAGTGGGGTCTGGGTTGGGTTTTGGGATTTGGAAAAAGGGCTCGGGTGTAGTTGGGCTCTCAGGCGAGATGGCTGGGTTGGAATGGGGTGTGTGCAAGGTGGATGGGAGTACTGCTAATGGGGTGGCTACGATGGGTTTGGATGGCCTGCAATGCTTTGGGTTGCTGGGAGCGGGGTTTGGGTTCTTTGGGTTTTGGTTGAAAGGAGGAGGGTGTCAGATTAGGGTTTGGATGTTCTGTAGGAGTCGGGAAGCAGGGATCTAGTACGATGGGTGTTTGGAGATTTGACAGGGAAGACAGTGGGTGGATGAAGTCTGAGGCTGTGAAGATGAGTGGGTGGATTGGCGGGGATGGGTTGGCAAATGGAAGGATAGGGTAACATGCTGATCGATCAAGGGATCATTTGGTTCTAATACCAACTGATGTAGGCCATAGGAGGGGGGCTTGTGTGGAAAGTGCCGAAGCACATGTCCGAAGATAGAATAAGTCTTCACAGAGACGACGATATCGAGGACGCGCCTCAATGGGAAACCCAATTTTCATTAATCAACTCCGAAAACAATCTTCTACAATGCCATATAAATAGGAAAACTTAACTTAGGGCCTAAGAAACCTAATTAATCTAGGAAAAACTAATAAATAATATGAAAATCTAATCCCAATTAGAATAAAATTAGAAACTAACATATAATCGATGAATTAAAATAATTCTAAATCTACTTGGGCCCTACACATGTGGCTTGAGGTCCATGTGCATCATATAGAAACATTAAACAGGTCAGAGCCTGGAACCACTACCCAAAGCTAAGTTAACCCAACCTGGCCTTTTTACATGCTTTTAGAAAGTAACTACATGCTAAGCTTTGCCTTTTTAACCTCATGTGTCTTAATACTCTTGCTGTGCAGGGCTCTGATTGTCATGAAGCAGTCTGTACTTCCATTGGATGTGCCGAGCTGCTCTGCCTATAAGCAGCAGACCTTTTTTATCCAACAGCTGCAACTTTGTACAGAATGTAAACACTATGCTGTTCTAATTTCTGTGGAACAGTTCCAGTTTGTGCATTTGTGAAGCATCCGTGCAGGTCATTCAGAGAGCACTAAAATCTCTTGTTCTTGGATACCTCTTTCCCAAGTAACAGATTTCCTATTGCTTAGTGTTAATGAAGTGTTCCTCTATGTTTCTGTTGATAAATGGCACGATTTATGACAATAATCTCATTTAGCCCATAAATCAAAGACTTATGTTTTGAACTTTCAATTGATGTTTCTTTTTATTTGGTTTCTATTCCCGCATCACAAATATACAATTACTACTAATTGTGAGCAAGTCTGGTGACGATGTAATGTAGACTGTCATCTGGTGGGTTCTGTATGCCACATTATTTTCAGTGGTGGTATCTGTTCTTCTAAAGCAGAGGTGGAGAGTTTACAAGGTATCTTGAACCCAAATACTCTTCCGAAGCCATGTGGTCTAGGACTATACTGTTGACCTGATGGGGGCTGTTGTCCATTAGTGCTGTAGCTGAGCAGCTGAATTGGCAGAGTGAGTAAGGAGAGGAGGCCATTTTTCTTGTTAGGGTTTCAGTGGTGGTTTCTGCAGAGAGGAAGAGTTTATTCTTCTAAAGCAGAGGTGGAGAGTTTACAAGGTATCTTGAACCCAAATACTCTTTTCTGAAGCCGTCTGGTCTAGGACTATACTGTTGACCTGATGGGGGCTGTTGTCCATTAGTGCTGTAGCTGAGCAGCTGAATTGGCAGAGAATGGGTGAGGAGAGGAGGCCATTTTTCTTGTTAGGGTTTCAAGGTCCTTGTCTTGGATTCCACCTTGAGAGGAGATGGGGTTTTTGGAGGGTTTTGGAAGGAGGGGAAGGGGCTTTAGGATAGAAAAGAAAGGAAAGAATCATGCTTCTCTTGTTCATTGATTAACTACGTTCTGTTTATGCTAGTCTATGCATTTCTTCATTGATTTCTAATAGATATTTGTGTGATTTAGTGATATATTTTTAGATGGGTTTTGTTATTTCTATCATGATTGAGTTGGGGTCTGGCATGATTTGTGTATCAGGCGAGTAGGAAAAATATGAAAGACAAGCTCGAGATGTTCAGTGTTGTATTCAAGAACGATTCGTGGATTTAGGATTATGCTATTTTAAAGCAATGATGAGAATCGAGGGCGTTTGACCATCTCTTTGCATGAGTGGTTTGGATGTTGTTGCATAAGTGGTTTGTATCAATGCTAGTTGTATTTTTAATTTTGCTCAAATAAACGTGCCCTCTTCAAGCATCAGTTTAATATGCGGCTACCAAATTTCATTTCGGGCAGGTATGGTGCAGCACCCTTTTTTACTGCATGGTGGAGCCCACCTTTTCAAAATTCAAGCTGCTCATGAGCCCTAGCACCTTATGTAGTGATCAATAAGTAAATTATTATTCAAATATGTGAGATGGCCACACTAAATATTGGTTTTCTCTATTGATCACGTCAAGAAATTTGACTAAAGTCCTCAAAGTCCTCACTAAAAGTTTTAGTGGCTATATTTTTATCTTCGTGAATCTGTCGCTAAAAGTGTTGTTACTAATTGTCTAAGCTGCAATTTTAAAACATCGAGGCTAAAAATTAGATGGTTTGCCGCAACACCAAAATTGTTGCTAGGGCCTGTTCATTTACTAGAATTTCTAGAATTGTATGGAGAATTCTTGAATTCTTAGACCAGGTGGAATTCCTAAATCCTCCTAAGGACGTGAGCATTTTGGAATTCCACCAAACTGCAAAGAAGGTGGAATTCCAGGAATTCCTAAAGGCCAATTGAAACTTATCGTGTGCTGAAATTCATAAATTCTTGTAAAGAAATAGGGGATTTGAAAATGTAGGGGATATGATGTCACATTATGTGTCAAAAAACTCCAACCACTAAAATTCCAGTCAGTAATTTTAGTAGAGAAACAGGCCATAAAAGTCTAAATACTTAACAAGAAGATTTACGGCCGCTACTTTTTAAAAAAAAAATTGTCACTAAAAGTATAAAATTGCTGTTAAAAATTTATGATAAGCATATGTATGTGGAGTTTTAGTAGCGACTAGTAGTTGCAGTTAAAAGTTTAAATTTTGTTGTGACTACAAATTGCAGTAGAACTAGTAGGTATTGTAGTTTCAGCGGTGACATATTGCCGTTGTAAAACTTTAACTTTTAGCTACGTCATCACTAAAAATACTAGTTATAGCAACTTTAGTAGTAGTTTTAGTGCAAACTTACAGCCGCGGCTAAAACTTAACTTTTACCAGTGACCACAAGTCGCCGCTAAAAGTATTAGGTATAATACTTCTAGCAACTTGTTCTTGCTGCTAAAAGTTTTAAGTTAAAGAAAAGAAAAAGTAACATTAATTTATTAGACTTTTACCTTTTTATTTATCAGATTCTCATGAACCTGCTTATATAAGATTTGAAATGAAAATCTCATCATCACCAAGTATTGAAACATATTCTTAGATTTAAAAAACATTAAGCTGCAAAGTAATTGAGTAACAAAAGTTAAGTTTACATCATCGTAGAAAAAGATTAAATATAAATAAAATAAAAAATTCATGATCATAGGGCTTTTGAATAGTTATGCATCACATCGGAACTTTCCCCAACTCTTTGAACTGTTGGAGGAGGATGGTGAGCTAGGACTGGAGCGCACCTTAAACTTGAGCATGCACCTGTGTCCATTGTTATGCTGCCTGGGACTCAAGCACCGCCTACACCTGAACATGCACCTGTGTCTGCTACGAGGCTATCTAGGACTCTAGTCATGAAGCCGTCTCACTATTCTCCTTTTCCAACAACCCTAAGCACCTCGCAGTCACCTCAGTTCGCCTCTTATACTCTTCATTCTCCCTCTCTAGTTGCGCACGGATCCTTCGTCCCACAACCCTGTACATATCCTAATCGCTTTGGTTCAAGCACTGCATCGGATCTCTGATCCACTCTTCATTCTCCCTCTCTAGTTGTGCATGGATCCTTCGTCCCACAACCATGTATATATCCTAATCGCTTTGGTTCAAGCACTGCATCGGATCTCTGATCCTTAGTCATGTCATGGGAGTAGTGCCCTCCTCCGATGGTTACGACTCTAGCCTCCGAAGCTTCTCTTATATTCGAAAACCAATTGTAAGATGACTATTTATCTATCAATTTGGTAAAATATAATATAAGAGAATTGAGAGGGAAATAGAGAAGGGAACGATAAATTACATAGAGTTGCCGTCAAGTCAAATCAACCCAAGTGTTTTTTTTTTTTTTTTTTTCTGGCTAAATGGGTAGTGAACCACAAGTTTGTTTTGGGAGGGCTCGTCCCCAATCTTAGGATCACGCTGTCATTATACTAGTTAACATATATAATATATATTTAATAACTAAGTGCCCAAAACATTATAAGTGAAGTATACACTATCATAGTTGATTCGAACAAAAGCCTTCGTCCTAGCAATATGGCTAATATTTTGCTTTCCCCGGCTCTCCTTGTTTCTCTTGCCCATTTTCTGCACTCAGGAACCATAAATTATAAGCAATACATGTATGAATGATAGATTGGATGGGCCGACATCATAACTTAATTACCATGTTTACATTGAATTGCTCAAATCCAAAATACCTAATAAGATGAACCCAATCATCATGGCTCACACTCAAGAAGGACTTCTCTAGTCTCATCGCATCATTATCATACTTGCAATAATGATCCTTATCCAGCCTATGTCGATAGTCCCTATATTGGCAATTCTTTGTTGCACAGATACGTAAGTAAACATAGATGCAAGATAGTTAAATCAACTGTAACTAGAGTTTTTCTATCTAACACATAAATTTCTTAATTTAAATGATTTGCATTTGTAGCGTGTCACATCTTATTCTTGTCATCATTTGGAATTGTCTTACAATTGGAATACTAGAGCGGGGCCATCTGTCTGACAATAATGCCCAAGCTTAGCGATTAATGCCGGAGCATTGTTGCCAACAGTTCGCATCAGGTTTGGTGAAATGTCCACCGCTAGCTTTCCCCTTCATGCATCCTCTTTGCGACTGTAACGTCCACGGTCTTCCCTCGTCCTTTCTTCTCGAATATGCATGACCTTGTTCACTCAAAATATGATTAAGTTTATTAGCTTCTATTAACATAGACTTATATATCATTGCATAAACCATAAAAAAGCAAACGCATAATTTAAAACGGTACTTAACATACGGGCGTTGTTGACAACAACCTCATCTCGACCAGATGCCTCAACCTGTATGGGATATGAGGGTCATGCCTCTAATGTAGGTTCTCCTATCTGTGAGGGCTGGTCCGCTCAAGCTCCACTTCATCTACCTCCACCTCGACCTCCGCTGGCCATGTCTATGGTCTATCTCGCAACACTTTACATTAAAGTCATTATTCATTAAGCACATGTATACACATCAAGCAATCAAGCATACATACTTCGTCAAAGAAGGATTAATGTATGAAAAAATAAATATAAGATTTCAATAATGTATTAATTCATCGATAATGATAAGAAACATATAATACAAATTACATTAAGCTTTTGGTCTCGCTGTCATCATCACCGTTCATTTCATCTTCCTTAATATCATAACCAATGGTGGTACTATCCACCTCACTTTCAACATTAATGAAAGTGTCAACGTCCCCATCTTCCCCTTCCTCATGCATTACAAGATTTGTGTCAGTAAGAATTGGAGGAATATCATCCCTTTGCCACGCCACAAAGTCGTCATCACTATCTTTCAATGTATCAACTACACTATATGAGTCATTTTCTTGGCATGACTCATCACTTATTGACTCTTCATTTTCATCTTCCGGTACATGATACAAGTCTCGAGCTCATGTCTTCACCGCGACATGCCAATTATTGCCTAATTTGGAGTCTTTGACATAAAAAAACTTGTTCCACTTGAGGCGGTAGCAAAAATGGCTTGTTGGTTTTCCATTTCTTTGTAAAGTTGACGCTGGTGTAGTTATTTTTATTTGTTTGGGTTCCTCTACCTTCTTTGCCGACGTTTCATCAATAACACTTGAACAAAAAAACATTATTGTCTCTAAAATAATCTAATTGAGTTATGGTTGTCAAGACACTGTAGTAATCGTGATTTCCTACTTCATCATCTCCCTTTATAACCAGGCCACTATTACGAGTTTTCTGTAACATCTCACGATTTCTTGTATGAAATTGTAGACCATTAATGATGCAACCCTTATATCGCGTCACTCGTCTATTAAGACCTCATGCTAAGTCTAGAAGTTGCTAGTTGACAAGTGTGTTCCCTTGATAGTACAATTGTGTAACTTGTTCATATATGTAAATAAAATAAATATAATATGATGGTACTAATGTGTAGTGTAAGCAGGTTTATGCTTTATGACACTTACATGGTCTTCAATGATGGATCTGGATGTGCGATACTTCGACATACAGATGGAGATCTATATGCGTTTCGGCGATTGGGAAGCTTTGCGGATCTCTTCCGCTCTGCCTTAACCTAGGGGAAGGTGTAGAATGCTTGGATACTAACCTTAGTGTTCCCATATCTCTTATATAGGCCAGTCCCAAGTAGTCACACTTCTTAAAGACTTCTTTATTAGAAACCCACATCCATACCAATCCAATTGAAAGACTTATCCAGTGGTGTTATAGATCAAGTCTTTAGATTAGAGTGGGAAACTAATTTCTCCGATGGCCATAGCCATGCTTTATCTGACGTGAGACTCGTGGCATGCAGGCCACAACCATGCATGATCTTCCTTGGTCTTTAAACCATTAACAGTGCTTCTTTTCATGCCTCTTGAATACATTCCTTACCCCCCCCCCCCCCCCCCCCCCCCCCCCCCCCCCCCCCCCCCCCCACTTCTTTTTGTTCATTGTACAAAAAGATGTATGATTACAACCATAAGGAAATACATTACTAAAGATATAAAATGGATAATTGAAAATTACTACATACACATCAAATACATTGGGATGATTTTCATACGTACGAAATGATAAATTTTCAGTACAGTTTTTTAATACGTAAATGCGAGCCTACTCCTAAGCTTTGTCATCAATATATCCATATTCTCATTTCTTTAGTGGACGACAATTCTATAAAAAAGAAACAAGACTTGATGCATTTGTCTATTACTTTCATCGTAATTACTTTCTACTATGTTGAACTTTGGCTCAACCCCATGCAAATACATCGAGCATAATGTTAGGCATTCCGCAGCAATGTAACCTTCTGCGATTGGCCCTTCTAGAAAAGCTTTGTTACTCACATAACACTTCATCGTATACAAGTACCTAATGAGATATAAATTTAGGATGATAAACGTATGAGTGATATGATTTAAACATGACAAGTGCATAATTAACAGTAGGAAAAAGAAAATACACTACCTTTCGATTGGATACATCCATTGATATTGCACTAGTCATGTGAGAATCGCCCCTTGCATGAAATGAATAAGCAATGCACCATAGTATCAAAGAATGATGGTGGGAATATCCTTTTCCATCTTGTAAAGTGTTACAACAATCTGGCTTTCAAATCGTTTCAAGGCATCTTTTGTTAATGTTTTAGAACACGACTCCTTAGGCTAAGCTTAATCAATGCCTCACACACATCAACGCTTAAAGACCCATATAGTGCAAGTGACAATAATCATTGTAAAAATATGTGGCAATCATGACTCTTCATGCTTGCAATTCGACATTCACTAATGTTCACACATCGAGATGTATTTGAGGCATAGTTGTCAGGGAACTTCACTGAAGCCAAGAATTCACAGAAATCCCTTTTCTCATCAATGGACATCATGCAACATCAGCAGAGCATTTTAAAGGAATTGTTATCATGTTTCATGTATAATTGATGCCTTATACCTATCTTGTAAAACTAAACGAGCCTTGGCATTGTCCTTTGTTTTACCTTCGATGTTCATTAATGTCTCACGGACATTATCACATACATATTTTTTATCCAGTTTAACTTGGCACGCTTCCTTTTCTACTACCGTGTCTTTTCAAATTTCACTGGTTCAATATGACTCACTTGCTCAAGCACATCACCCCGAGACAATGACTTTGGCGACTCTTGAAGTTCCTTTTTTACCATGAAAAAAGCTCTTTATGTCGCCATATATGATTTCTCGGCAAAAAGCGATGAAGACTTAGGCATGTCAAACGGGCCGTGCCGGCCCAATCTCGGCCCGCCCCAGTGGCACGACCCGCAACTTGGGTTGGCCCGACCTGTATCTATTTTTAAAAATAAGTAAAAAGTGTGTGCTAGGTGGACTCAATCTCACAACCATTGAAATTTGATAAGTAAACATAACCACCGGACCAACTAACTATTATATACAAATATTTATCCAAACAATATTAAAACTAGTTAGATGAGGATGAAAACATAATCACTTTATAGTATTAAACCACTAATTATATTAGGATGAGAACCTAAAGTAGTTAAACTTTAGCCATGAGGTATTTATAAAAGTAACTATATTTTCATAATATAGATCATGTAATTATTATTTTTCGTACTTATGTGTTGTACTTTAAGCATGGTGGTCAAGCTTTTATTTTTATGATAATCATTATGCAATAAACTTAAGCCCAAATGAATATATAATATACGTAATTGATTAATAAAAATAATAAGTTATTATAATTTATAAAAAAAAATAACAACATTATTGAATAAAGACAAATCTACACTAACAATGTAGAATGGAAGAAGAGGGGGAAACTTTTCATGTAATTGATGTGCTACCATGCATACCTGCCGAGGGAGAAAAGGCAGAGTTTTATTTCTTTTATTTATTTATTTTGTATGGCTTTGACTCTTATAAATCGTAAATTATGTAAAAGGTGTAAAACACTACGATAGACCCCACCTATTAAATTCACAATCATTAAGAAAACGTCAATACTATTTATAGGATATTCACAAGTTTCAACTCAACCTAGGTTATGTCTACTATCAAGTTGATTCGCAGTATAAAAATAATAATAAATCCTATCTGGATATTTATTATCATATTTATAAATCCTATCTGATCAGAATTTATCTAAATTTGTCAGAGAACTGACCACATGTGATGCATGAGACTTTTCATCAAGATGATTTTCACTTATATGTGGTCTACTTTTTATTGATACAATTGCACACTTTCCATTGAATAGTTAGCATTCCAAGTTTCAACTGATTAATGTACACTATTAGATTAACCAATACATGAAAAGTTGCATTAAATAGTTAATTCTGAAATTGGAGCCCCTTTAAGACTTTTAGTTGGTTCAAAGGAATGCAAATTGTTTAAAATCAATTTCAAATTTCATTTTTAAAGTTTTTAAATCATTGAAAAGGCATTTAATGTACATATTTCATTTTCAAATGTTGTCTAATTTTTCTTGTATTAAGTTTGGTGGAGTTTATATTTTTAAATTCACAAGAACGGTTCAAAATTAAATGAACAAAATGCTTAGGGCGTGGGATTGGTAAGTTTGGTAAGTTGCCTTCAAACTTTCAATCCAATATATTTGATAGTCTTGTCCTACCATTTAAGTGGTTCGGTCGAGTCGACCTACTCCACTGAGAAGAATGGGAGGGTTAGAGTATTTATAGACTTTGTAAAATTGAAAATGATACAAAATACCCCTTATATGACCATTTAATGCTATTGGAGGGTAAAGTTGACAATTTTACTAAAAAAATACACATTTTTGGGCGGGCCAGGTGGGCCGTGCCTAGCGGGCCGATCATGGCGAGCCGCAAGGGCCAGCCCACGTGCTAGGCAGGCAGGGCCAACGGGCCAGGGAGCCTTGGCCCAGCACGGCCCACGTCACGGGCCGTGCCCAGTGGGCTGTGCCGTTGACCGGGCCGTGCAGGGCCACGGGCTGTTGACATGGCCCAGCCCATTTGACATCCCTATGAAGACTTATGTAGCAAGTCTCACTAACCCCAATGATCCTTACAGAGGAAGAGAAATCAGTCAAAATTATACATATATATATATATATAGGAAAATGTTAATATACATCTTTCCCTCACCATCCCCTTTTTGCACATGAAAAGTGTAATTTATACCTCACCCTATGTACTTGAAAATTACATTTTGTACTTTGAAACTTCCAAAAAGGGAAGTGTTCCTTGGGTGGGTGGGGGACCGGACCTGCAAATCTATGCAATAGAAGGTTTTCCCTCTTTATGATCTGGGTACAGATGTTAATGGCGAGAGATATATTTTTAGTTTAGGTGCTGAAACCTTTGGCTTATTAAAGTACAATCTGATGGTAGGACCAAGTCTTTGGAGTATCCAACCTTTTTTAGGTGGACCCAAGTTGTATTGTAAATTGAAATTCTATATAGTGAGCCTACTTATAAATATATAAGCTACTAAAAATACATGCCCTCTCTTGATGTGGGCCCTCAATAAGTTTTAATCAAACTAAAATTGAGCCCATCAGATTTGCAACTAGTAAGTCGTATGAATAAAATATATAAAAAATAACATTCAAAATGCGTTATAGTAGTTAATCTCATGATAATTCATTGGGATATCCATTTTTTAACTTATACCCCTATAATAGAGCTAACTTATAAAAAAAACCAAATCACTCAAAAAAAAAAAAAAAGGCTACCTAATAGGCGATCAAGTAGATTTTAATCCTATTGTAGTTGGATCCAATGTCATGTTGACCATTTATAAAAATGTGAGTAAAATTTTAAAAAAAAAGTTCAAGTGTTTTTATAGTAACTAGCAACAACGGCCCGGGCTAATAAAAATAAAAACACATTAAAATTAGTATTTTTTAAATATTATTGGAAACAAAAGTAAATAAAATGATTTTTTATTTAGTTTCACTGAACATTTCTTTGGGCAAAGAAGAGAAAAGATTGGAATCATGAATGCTTACAATACAATCATAAAAAAAAATTCTTGCAAATTAATGAAATAATAAGCTCCTTCAGACACACCGAAAATAAAACAACAAAAAGAATGACATGTATATTTACTAACTTTTGAGTATTTTTTCACACTCGTTCCACATCACCCACAAATCATTTTTTGTAAAAAAATAAAATAAAATCAATCATTAGAAAAATAATATAAAAATAAATGAGATATATGAATCCAGAAAATGAAATAAGGGTTGCAGATTTGACCGTGCCCAACACTCCAGCATGGCAAAGTCCAAAGCTCCCATAGTAGGAAATAGGAATATCCCAATGGTATGGAGTTTCATAGATATAGACACAAGCCTATATCTTCATTTCCCCATATTATCCTGAGCAGGAAAATGGCCCGTTTCTAGATATGTAGATAGTCCAAAGCTTGGATATTAATAGGGTTTGAATGATATTAAGAGATCATACTTCCCATATAAACCGTGTTGTGTAGAAAATCTGGGATAACAATCCCGGATTTTCTAGAGATCATGATGAAAAGGTTATTTCCCGGATTGAAATAACAATCCGGGTTTCGGGATATCAATAGCAAGAAAAATAAAAATACATATACACCAAATCAAGAACGTTGTCATCCTAAAGATTTTAGGGATAGAGATGATCAAGAAATTGGATAAAGATAAAAGTTAGAAAAGTACAGATGGAGTGATAAGAAATCCAACCTATGGGCCCTAGATATAGCATTACATAGGGTTGTTTTTTTTATCAAAGACGCTGACATGACACTGTGGGGATGCATCGTGCCTGCATGGCAACACAAATCCTATTTCCTATATATATATATATATATATATATAATTTGGGAAATATTGAAAGATTTGTAAACTAAGAAGACGGCAAAAGAAATATAAAATGAGAATATGAGCATAGTTAATTGTGAAAATTAAACAAACGATACATGATGTTATGACTTAGGGGATCGATATTTTGATTTATATATAGTTGTAACTGATGGAAAAAAAAGATTATTCTCTAAAATTTTACAATATTATGGACTTTTTAGAATCTTTTTTGAATAAAAGAATTTTATACAGCAGCTATTACTTCGAAAGTAGCTGCTTCAGCTAGCTAGCTTCAGCCACTCGAATTTTCAATATTCCTTTTTATTTCTCAGCAAACGAATGGCATATTCTTCTGGAAATCCTAGCTATTCTTAGCATGATATTGGGGAATTTCATTGCTATTACTCAAACAAGCATGAAATGTATACGTGCATATTCGTCCATAGGTCAAATCGAATATGTAATTATTGGAATAATTGTTGGGGACTCAAATGATGAATATGCAAGCATGATAACTTATATGTTGTTATATGTTGTTCTATATCTCTGTGAATCTAGGAACTTTTGCTCGCATTGTCTCATTTGGTCTATGTACCGGAACTGATAACATTCGAGATTATGCAGGATTATACACGAAAGATCCTTTTTACTCTCTCTTCAGCCCTATGTCTCTTATCCCCTCTAGTAGGTTTTTTCGAACAGCTAATGACCACCGATAGCGCTGCAGTATTATTTTTGAGTCCTGCTACATGGACTAACTCCATTGTTCTCATCTAAATATTGAATGTTCTCATCCAATATTTGGATGAGAACCATGGGATTAGTCCATGAGTTAGTCCATGTAGACTTTTTGATTATTTTTTGGGGTCGGCAAATGCCATAATTTTCGTCCATACCTTCGGTGTGAGAAGTGAATTCATGTGTGGATGCCTGACTAAAAGTGAGAAATCTAAGCAATTAGCGACGAAAAAAAATTGCCACAAAAGTCCTTGTTCTATTATCATTCTTTTTGTCAACTCAGCCATCTAGTCCATTCAATTTTATAATCATTTTTCTATTTAGTACCGAAAAAGTAAAATCATTTTTTTCTTGAGAAAATAATCAACATTCTGAAAATAGAAGAACAGCCTCTTACCTGCCCGTCCTGGGTTAAAGCCTCTTACCTGCCTGTCCTGGGTTTAAGCGGGCAGGCACCTTTTACTCATCCAAGGCTGTGATACCTCACCAGAGGTCAACTTCCCTCACCGGGGGCCTACTCTCCATAGGGCTAGGGCCCCAGCCTCGCTAAGCTGGGATACCCAAAAAAAAAAAAAACAAATAGCATTCTGAAAATAGATAGAAGACACCAGCACAACTGTCACCCTACGCTGCGCATTCCTGCACTGAAGGTCAGATATTTCCACAATATCACCTGCTTTGATCTGTGTGGTTTGGCGTCCCATCTTTGGATGGTATGAAGAGACCTCAGCCCAAATTTCACTCTAATACGAATGTTAAAACCCTAATCATGTATTCAAAAGTCTAGAGCTTTAATTAAAGTGAAATTTGAGACAACGCCTGTGCACAGAGGCCACAGTATTCTTTCTCAAAAAGAGGAAGCAGAAAAAGGTGAAAAGTTGGTAACATTTGATATAAGCGAGACCAAAATTGGTAGGGCTCACCAGATCAGCTGTTTCGATCATTGAATAATGTCTCTCACAGGTACAAACTTTAGACCCAAGGGCTGTGTTGCCACATCTGGGTATAATAATTCCTTGTTTTCTTTTATGTTGAATTATAACATTTGATGACCAGCAGAAAGCAAAAACAAAAAAAAAAAATGAGGCATGGTGTGCATCTGCAACACTGCTGCTGGCGAAAAAATCTTGCTAATAAAAACTCTGGAGTCTTGGAGGAAGAATAATTTCTGAAATTATAATGATTCCTTAGTGCAGGTAACTCAACTTTGTTGTGCTACTCTTATGTACTAAAGCTTCTGTCTCCTGCGTCCCCAAGTCCAGGTACTATAAACCTGAAAGTGCAGATCAGTCAATACAACTGGTTGAGGCGTTAAAAAAAAGGCAAATATGTAAAGATTTGAGGAATGATGCAATTGTCAACCCAAGGACTTGCGTAGTATGCATGGCGCTCCTTCTGTTCTTAAAAATTGAGCATGTGATCAGGCTTATTTATTTATTTATTTTGGTTCGCCATTCTTAAATGGGCCTTCCAGCTTGTTCAAGCAAACCACCCTCGCTATATCATGGCCCAAAAAAGAGTCCAGCTTGGAAACTTTTAGCTATTTGATGCAGCCCAAGAGGGGTGCCTATAGGATTAGATCATACATCAAATCCAACCCATTGGGCCAGTCCATGGCCCAAAAGGATGAGACAAACAACAGGACCAAGTGGACCCTTACATGGGTAACAGAGTGAGCCCATGATTTGTAGAGTGTCTATCCAGAGTTCCAGACATGTTAGGCCCACCTCATGACATGTCTAGTTACAATCAGTTTCCTTCTCTTTTTTTAAGAGTCCTTTTATAGGGATTTGATTCCAGTTGCAACTAGAGAACTAAACGGGTCCAACAAGAGTCCTAGGGCTGGTCATCACTACAAATATATGTGAAAAAATTCTTGTGAGTGTAAATAGCCAGTGAAACCAAAAGCTTGAGCTTAAAGTGAACGGCATAGCAATTTATATCAACACCCCCTCTCTAACGAGAAGCCATTCGAATTCGAAACCTAACAAACATACGGATCAGATGGACTAGGCAGATGGAGGTAACATGCCCCCCCCAGGGTTTTGAATTCGTGACCTCCGTCTCTGATACCATGTTAATGACCAATAACACCAAAAGCTCTAGCTGTTAGTAAACAGCATAACAATTTATATCAACAGTGAGCACACAAGAGACTTGTTGGCTACTATAAATTTTCAAAGAATTCTTCATTCATGGACATGTGTATCCTTTAAGTGTGCTCGACCTCAGGTGCATAATCCTAGGTCTTCAGGCTCCAAAGTTGGAATTTGATCTTCAGATCAATCCTCTTCCATTTTCCATCACTATCCAATCATTAACCGCCATGTCATCATGTATGAAATATTACCAATTTAACATAATCCTAGGTCTTCAGGCTCCAAAGTTGGAATTTGATCTTCAGATCAATCCTCTTCCATTTTCCATCACTATTCAATCATTAACCGCCATGTCATCATGTATGAAATATTACCAATTTAACATACTTTCTATTTTGGAAGCCAATGAGATAGATGGTCAAGATCTAGAATGTTAAAGTATATCATACAGCCCTATGTCACATGATTTCCCTGTACTTGTGTTCGTGAATGCATGCATGTATTTACATAAGGTAGGCAGTCACGTACCCTTTCTCATCGACTGTAGGGTCGATGGTTCCAGCATAAACATGAAGTCTGGAAAAAAAAAATAAAGAGACAGAAACCAGTATATAGTTGTCAATATGCTCTTTAGTAACAAAAATCAACTACATTCCTGTAATTTTTCACTTACCCAGGGAACTTCTCACTGAGCTTCTGAAGTGCAGGAGGAGCAGCTACAGCTGATATCTATAATTTGCAATAGATACAAAGAATAAAGAGAATGCGACGCATGCTTCACTACATTGTCTCAAGAGAAATCTTCACTACATAATTATCTGCTGTCAGCCTCCTGGAATTCTTCCAAGATATGGACACCACTGATTTTTCAGATGACTAGTTTGGTTCATTCCACATTTTAATATTTCATGAAAGATAAACCGACAACAGTTTCAATGCCAACCTTCCTTCTTTCTTTTTTTTTTTTTAAATTTGGTATTTTAGTTGTATGAGAACAATATCAGCAGGTGGTTTCGAACTGTTGGGAGTGAAGAAAGGGGTGTCAAGACTGGACTTACTGAGAGCATGACCCCAAATAGGGTTGAATGGAAAGGAAAACTCACAGGCAACCCTGGAAAGATGTGATGAGGTTTCCTTGATAGAAAAGTTGAGCCCCTAATACTAATAGAGAAGTTACAACTCGTAAGGTAACCAGCGTTCACAAAAATTATTTAGAGAGGATACCTCATATAACGCTAAAAAAACATAAAAATATTTATAAAAAAAAAAACATAAAAAAGGATCTCGTATTTTGATGTGGTTTTAAAGGATGTTAATTGTTAGGATATCGAAATTCCTTTTCGAGTGGTACCTTTATGTCTTTCTCTTGCAATAGCATTCCTTTCCTCAATGTAACCAACAAGTCTCTTGTGTCCTCACACAAGTACGTGTGCGCAAACACATCACTTTCTAGACCAAAGTCAAATAGGTAAGAAATACAGTCATCAGCTTATTTAATTGGGGCATTTGGTGAAAGGTCCCTCAAAAGTACGTTTTATAGCCTATGGTCCAGGTCATTTTCTCATAAAGGCAGCGGTCCCCTTTTAACATTTAATGAGTCAAAAAGACAAAAAATGCCCTCTCTTTATATACTCTATACGTCACCAAACATGCATTGCTTTAAAATATTCCGTCATACACTCCGAAATTTAAGCAAAATAAAGATTCTGAAATCAAAGATGAAGGAAATTGCACAAAGAAGTAAAATCAACTCATCAGTGACCTCAAGCAATCGAATCATCTTGACTTAAACTTAATTGAGTTTGATATAAGTTTATCAAAGTTTTGGTTTAAATTTATCTGAACTTGATATGAAATTATTTGACTGTGACATGTATTTATCTAAGCTTTATATAAAGTTATCTTAGTCTATGATCAATTAAATAGGACTTTAAATGAATTTATCTGTATATTATATTATTTTTCTGAGTTTGATTTCAATTTAACTCTGTTTGTTATTAATTAAACAAGGTTTCAAATGAAATTATGTGACTTTGAAATGATTTTCTCCGAGTTTTTATTAAGTTTATCTGAGTTTCTTATGAAATAATGAGTTTGGTATGAAATTAACTGAATTTCACAATATTTTATTTGACTTTAAAATGTATTCAACTTGGTTTTAAATGAGTTTTTTTGAGTTTGCTGTGAATTTATCTAAGTTCTGTATGTGTTATCTGACTTTGGCATAATGTTATTTGACTTTAGCATGATGTTATCTGTGTTTGGTATGAATTTATCTAAATTTTATATGAATCTATTTGTGTTTGCTTTGAATTAATATGAGTTTGATACGAATTCAGTGAATTTATCTGAGTTTGCTCTGAATTTATCTAACTTTGATGTATGTGTTATCTGAGTTTCGTATGTGTTATCTGACTTTGGCATAATGTTATTTGACTTTGGCATGATGTTATCTGTGTTTGGTATGAATTTATCTAAGTTTGATATGAATTTATTTGTGTTTGCTTTGAATTAATATGAGTTTGATAAGAATTAAGTGAATTTATCTGAGTTTGCTGTGAATTTATCTAACTTTGATGTATGTGTTATCTGACTTTGGCATAATGTTATTTGACTTTGGCATGATGTTATCTGTGTTTGGTATGAATTTATCTAAGTTTGATATGAATTTATTTGTGTTTGCTCTGAATTAATATGAGTTTGATACGAATTAAGTGAATTTATCTGAGTTTGCTGTGAATTTATCTAACTTTGATGTATGTGTTATCCGACTTTGGCATGATGTTATCTGTGTTTGGTATGAATTTATCTAAGTTTGATATGAATTTATTTGTGTTTGCTTTGAATTAATCTGAGTTTGATACGAATTAAGTGAGTTTATCTGAGTTTGCTGTGAATTTATCTAACTTTGATGTGAACTTATTTGACTTTGGCATGAGTTTTTTTTTAGTTTGCTGTGAATTTATCTAAGTTTTGTATGTGTTCTATGACTTTGGCATGATGTTATATAACTTGGGCATGATGTTATCTGTGTTTGGTACAAATTTATCTAAGTTTGATATGAATTTATTTGTGTTTGCTTTGAATTAATCTGAGTTTGATATGAATTAAGTGAATTTATCTGAGTTTGCTTTGAATTTATCTTACTTTGATGTGAACTTATTTGACTTTGGCATAAGTTTTTTTGAGTTGTTAAATGAGTTTTTTTGAGTTTGCTGTGAATTTATCTAAGTTTTGTATGTGTTATATGACTTTGGCATGATGTTATCTGTGTTTGGTACGAATTTATCTAAGTTTGATATGAATTTATTTGTGTATGCTTTGAATTTATCTGAGTTTGATACGAATTAAGTGAATTTATATGAGTTTCCTGCGAATTTATCTAACTTAGATGTGAACTTATTTGACTTTGGCATGAGTTTATTTGAGTTTATATGAATTTATCTGTAATCACAACCAATTTGAAAACAAGTTATGTCACTTTGATATGATATTATCTAACTAGATTTGGTTTGGTTTGACTAGATTTAGTTTGAATTTATCTAGCTTTGATAAAAATTAAACTGAATCTAGCAACCTGTCCCATGTGACTTTATGCAATCAGTTGTTCAAGCAATCTCTTAGTTTTCTTCTTTAGCTCTTCATTTCTATTGAAACAATGTCTTCCATCAAGGTGCTCTTCCAATGTCGATTAAGAAAGACTTTCCTCAAGGCTGTTATAGGACTAGCCATGAGGATTATGAAGTAGTTCACTTGCCATACTCCAAGACCCAACCCGTTACAGATGGTAAGGACTTGTAAAAATAATCTGGGAAAGACAGTGATGTCACATGCTTAGGGACCACACACCCATTTAAAAAGTTAGAAGGGCAAATAAGTCATAAAAAATCTAATGTCACATGCTTAGGGACCACACACCCATTTAAATGGTTAGAAGGGCAAATATGTCATAAAAAATATGATGGCACATGCTTAGGGACCACCGCCTGAATTAATTCCATGCGCAAGGGACTCTAGGCCTTAAACCGTAATGCTATGTCCTAGAGACTTTATAGCCCAATAATGAGGGATCTCTCCCTAATTTACCCTATTTAATTTAAATAACAGAATCATGAAGTCAAATCTCTGATTAATGGAATGAGGCTAAGATGATGATGACGGAGAAGCAGAAGTTTGGAAGCTGGCGTGAACTTGAGTGTACCATTATAGTAGTTAATTTCCTTTTTGACCCTGTTTCAGTTTCACTCCAAGCTAAGGCATTTTGGCCTTTCAGGATCCCAGTTTTTCATTGTGAAGTTGTTTTTCAGAAAATAATAATAATAATAATAATATTGAATTTTGAATTAGTGGCCCCACAGACAACTGGACTCTTATGAAAAGATTTCTAGATAGATCCATCATTGAATTCTAGAAAGGGAAGCTTGCTTATGTCCGTGGCAATTAAAGGTAGTCAAAGACTTTTTTGAACTTGCTCTAAGATTTGAAAATGTCCATTCAGATTGAAGAGCAGGTGATGTCAACAGATATAACTGGGGAAGATTTTGTACAGCAAGTCAACTCTAATGGTTATAAGAGCAAAGTAACACAAAAATGGCAGAAATCACAAAACGGGTAATAGTATGAGGCCAGAAATCTTCATGACCCATGTTTAACTCTTTCACGGCATGAAAGAGCCCTCGAGGACAGTAAGCCATTATAGATGACCCCAATTCCAGCAACCTACCAAAGAAATACGACAAGGAACAGCATGCGGCCAGATATCACAAATCAGACCAACAGGCTAACACAGAGGAACACAGGATTCAAAAAACTGTAGGCAACCAATTTTGAAGGGCCATAACACGAGAACAGGAAGTTGGGTTCCCAATTCTCGTACTACTCTGGGTGAAAAAATTGTCGTGGAAAATAATATCCTCTTCACGTCATAATGCCTCAAGAATCAGTCATCATCCAGATCTTTTGATGAGATTATCATATGCATGTTGCAAAAAATGACGAATGATGTCTTTCTAAAGCGCAAACAACAAAATATATACGTAAACAGGTATGATTAAACCTGCTTCTTTTATGTTTCTTTTTTCAATAATGCAAACAGAAAAATGTCAATGATCACAATATAGTATCAATGATGTAATTTACCACTTTTATTTGTTTGTTTTCAACTCCACGATCCTTCAGCAAGTCTATTGCAGCAACTATTGTGCCACCTGAAATCAAGTTTGAAGATGCACCAGATCCAAATAAAGTCCAAATTCGAATTACTAAAAATATCTGCAAATTTAGAAAATACAAATCTCATGCTCATTGTGCAGCACGCAACTCACATAGTAATGAAGGCAACAATCAATGGTTGATAAAGAAGCACAATGAAGTAAAAAAAATTGAGATTAAAATGCTCCAACTCTACTCTCCATAACAGAATAAATAAATAGAGATTAGGGGTTTCCATGCCACTCTATGGCTATGCACATGGTGTGTATTCATTACCGACAATAACACAATCAAGCAACTAATTCATATTACATGGATGAAGCTCCATCTGAGGACAGCCAGGTATATCCAAAATGATCGAAATCATGAAGCATTATCAAATTTGCAACATATTGATTATTCACAATTCTTGATCCTTCAATGTAAGAGTGATCATATCGTGACATTAAAAAAGATAAGATGCATCGAGAGATGAAAAATTCTCTCGATATAATTCACTCGTAGGGATACAAGTACAACTAGGTTGGGTTGGTCCTAAGCTTCTCCTTACCCATTTGATTATTGGTCCCAATTATCAAGCCTGGACTGCCCCAACCACAATGTTGTATATTCGTTAAATGTTCACAATAAATTAAAAAAAAAAAAGGAATAATTTCAATCCTAAATTCCAGCTCACGGTCCTGAAGTCCTGGAACTTTCAAAGTAACAGGCCTCCTATGCATAGTTATCAAAATCCTATGATTCGTACCCCGAATCTTAAGGAAAATTATTCGTATCTATGTAATGAATCCCATTTGCAAATAAATCTTAGGATTCAGGTATGAATCCTAAGATTCGATACTCGTTTCATCGAATCTTACGATTCAAGCGATTCGGCTAAGTGAGAATAGCTACAACCAATAAGTTAATAGTAATTATCTTTTACCTTTTTTCTTTCTTTATTCTTTCTTTTAGATCTTATGTTTTTAGAAGGCTATTTAGTAGTCAACTTAACATCCTAAGAATTTTTTGCAGCCTTAATAGGGTTTTAAAGATGAATAAAGAATATGGATTTAACAAAAGCATTTAATTGTACGTATAGTGCTTGTCTATAACTTATTCTTTTTCTAATCTATTTTGGTTTTTTTTTATTTACGAACTCTTTCTTAAACTTCAAGAAATATCCTATTGTGTAAGATAGAAGGTTTGGATTTTATTTTTATTTTTATTTAAATGTAATAAAAATATATATTGATATTTTAAACTTATTTAACTATTTACACATCATTTATTTCATATATATATATAAATATATCATGATGTTCTTGATATGATTGTATAATAGACTTACTTGCTATTATATTAACACCGCTGTAAATGGGAAAATGGATGGTAATGAATAATTACTAGTTTTGTTTTGTTTTAATTTTTAATTTTTTTTCATTTTTATTAGAAAAATTAAAAATTCTATGATTCGCGATACGATTTGCAATTCGATTCGATTCATGGGTATGAACGATTTGCGATATGATTTTGATTTTGAAAACTATGCTCCTATGTCTTAAATTTGTTGCGCATCGATGGTCATGATGCCCATATATGGCATAGATAAGGCACGGACACGAACTGTACACAAAAAAATGTAAGTAATGTCACAGGTATATTGCCTGTGTTAAGACCAGTTATCATGCCTAGATTTAGGAAGCATAGATCCAGGCCATGTACAGTTGGCCATCAAGCTAGGACATAGGTACAGTGGCCAAGTTTTCACATGCCGAAAACTTAACCCTAGTCGAAACCAACCCAGGCAGGGCTCATTCCTGACCCAGGCTAGCAAAATACAGTTGCAACCCAAATCACTCCTTTGCAAGCTTCTTTTCTTCAATAATACCCATATCAGTGGTTATCAAAAAAGATGCGACAGCAAACTAGAAAGCCTCAAATCAAACCAAATTGCTCACTATGACACACCAAGATTTAATGAGAATTCCATTCTTAAGTAAGACTTGCAAGGATTTTAAACATGCAGATATCTTAGTGTCATTATAAAAAGCGTAGCACTTCTCTTTGCATAAGATTGCAGTGTGCAGTGAAAGCAAAAGGCAAAGAAATACAAAAACAGCAGAACGAGCTAGCAATTCACAAACTGCCAATCATCACCATTATCCTTACACCATCAATGTGGGTTCAGCTAATTTACTGACTGCCAGCACAATGTACAAAGAACAAAATAGAGGAATGGGATTCAAATTTGTTCAGAATCTTTTTCAAAGTTATAAACATGGTGTACGCTTTGTTCTTTAAGGAGGGAAAACTATATAAGAAGCACGTGTATCTGAAAAATGCAGTCTTCAAGAAAAATTGTTGACTTGAACCTTTCTTAATCATTATTATGACCAAAACTAGTTACTACCATAGATGCATCACCTTCAATTCATCAAAATACATGCAATAGAGGTCATTTCTATCATGCAAAAGGCAACCATATAATAATATATAGGACACCTAAACATGCCTTTTTGTGACAGCAATTGTAAAATTTCCTATTGAAAAAGGAAGGAATACAACAAAATGAACACTATGAATCCCTTTGTTTTGCTACCAAATCAGCTATTTCATCAGCGCTCCTTGAAATATGAAAAAACTCCACCTCCACATGCACAAGAAATTCTTCAATTACACTCAGAAGAAAGTAGTATCTAAATGGCACATCCATGTCTCTTCACACCACGAAATGGCATTAGAAGAGTCACTTTCTAAAATCATATGACTCAGAAAATCACAATAGTGGTTTACTAAAAGCCCCCAAAGCCTCCCTAATGGCCCAAATCTATGCTTCATTGGAGTCACATGAATGGGACATTGGAAAGCAACTAAAGTTTCTCCCTTGTCATCATATAACACACCACATTTTGCAGCCCAATCCACATTAAATTTAAAGACTCCGGTAGGAGGGGAAAGAAACTTTGCCTGCAATTTTCTCTTGGATATCCTACCTTCATGCATCAAAGTTGTTGATGGAGTCATTAACCTTCAAGTCTGAAAAGTCGTTTCTAGCCATCACCCATGACCCCACTCTTGTTTTTAAATTTTGATGGATATCGTACAATTCATCCATTGGAACTTCCTTTCCATATAGACTCCAACATTGTCATAAATAAAAATTTCTACAGCATACACCATTTATTCTGCAAGCAGACTGCACGTACAGTGGCACTTAGGCCCACCATTGATCAATGTCCTTTCACACTTGCAAAATGCCCAATTTTATACTCATCCCTCATCAAACCTTTACTCAACCATTGGTTGAATCTCAAAAAAACTATGGTTAAAAGACCATTAAACTCTAAGACTGTTAAAGCAAGGGCTAGGATAATCTGATGGGGCTCATTCTAGACCTTTCCAACTATCCTACTCCCAAATACATCAAAATGGCCCTGCGAGTTGGACTGCATAAACACAGTATGCGGCCTGCTCGAAGATGAAGATTTTCCTTGCAATGGAAAAAAAAAAAACAATGTCAACTCCATGATGCCTCTCCTATAGACTTCAGGAAGTACTGCTGCATACCAAATAATGCTAAGAAATGATTCCAAATCTTAATGAATGCACAATGAATAAAGAGAAGATCAATAGATTCGTTTTCCTTACCAAAATCAGGCATGCCTCTCTCAAACAATCCACTCCAGAGAGGCCCACAACTGTAAGCCAACAAAAATACCTCCACTCTCAGCAATACCAGAAGGCAGAACGTGGGAGCAAATGCCAAGCATAAGCCTTGAGAAATGACTTCAGGGAGAGCTTTCATAAAGGAGTATGCTTCAAAGTCAGAATGCTGCTTCCATCACAGTAAAACATATTCATTGAAAGACCTAATAACAAAATATACTCCTTTTCTCTGACTCAGCAAATATCCTTGAAACCTAATCACCCAAACCATCTTCCCACTGAAGCCCTCAAAACACTCATTTTTCCAAAGAATTTTATTTGACACAATCGGAAAGAAACCCAAAATATGGACTCTAAAGAATACTTCCCACCCACATCTTCCCAGAGCAGAAGTGTATCCCCCACTGCAACTTGGAACAAAATCATTCTTGAAGGCTCCCACCCTACTCATCACCCACCAAAGAAATAGGACCCCATAACCCTGAGATCTTATTCTAACCACCCTAATCCCATATTTTTAAAGATTATTCTTCTCAGTAAGGGCATTATTCTCCTATACGAATTTCCTCTACAATTTCTTGGTTTCAATACCCAATTCCACTTTACCAAGTGCATTTTCTTTTGTCCTTCATCTCTTTCCAATAGAAAATTCCTTTCAATTCTCTCTGATTTCATTGCTATAAAAGAAGGAACTTTGAAAAGGAGCAGGAAGTGCAGCAGAAGATTGTGATTGTGGGTTTAATAAAGATAATCATACAACCAACCCCAATACCAAAAAGGTTTTTTAAAACTTTATGGTGATTTGAGTCCTAAAGAAACTTAAAGTGTATGCTAGATAGCCCTCAGCAAAAAAAACAAATATAAGATAACGGCAATGAACTGATCACTTGGTAAGCTATAGATCTAACCCTCTCTTGAATTCCTAGGCCACAATAATGGTGTTAACTTGGTTCATCCTGAGAACAAAACTGCTTCCAAACATCTAAAAACTCCTTTAAAAGCTTTCACCATTTGGGCTATCAATGGGCGAAACAAAATTCTATCATCAACAAATTGGAGATGTGTAATTGTCAAACCATCCTTCCCACCTCAAATCCATTGATCAAGCAGACTTCCTTTGCTTTACAAAAAAGATAACTAAAATACCTGATGACAAATCCAAAGAGAAAAGGTGAAAAGAGGGATCACCTTGAGTATGCTCTCTAGAAGCTATCAAAAGATTAGTTTATGATCCATTCTCCAAAACTGTCAGGGTAGTTTTTGAAAAGCATCCCAGGTCCTCCCACTCCAGTTTGACTAAAAGCCCTTCTTATCAACATAAACCATGAAACTAAAATTAACATGATCATGTGCCTTCCCAGAAGCAATTTTGAGAACCTTCTCTCTTACCTTTCCTTCTGAATTATGCTCATATGCAAAAAAAAACCCATCCAAAATCTTCCTACCATTGATAAATTCAGCTTCAAATAGACGAATGAGAATGGACATCACAATCTTAATCTTAATTTGCGCAGCTGGAATGTCTGTCACACTCTCAACATAGACACATGTCAGTTATTGTTAGTGGCACTGGATAAAAAGCCTCAACATACTGCTATAGATTGATCAAAAAAGAGAAAGGAGGAAAAAGGAAAAAGAGGTTACTTGGACATAGGCATGTCTATCATGAGTAGGTTCCAAGGCCACACCATATATGACTATTCAAAAAGAAAGGAAAGAACACCAAAGAGGTGCGCTAGAAACTTATCAGTGATCTATTTATGGAATGTTGATATGGAGGATCACCAAAAATATTAGATGAACTTTTCTCCCCTCTCACCACGAGAATATTAGATGAACTTTTTAGACCAGACAAATTTAATCTCAATGAATTTAATAAGACTTCAGAAAGATGGTCTATCCCTTCTGTCCATCTTATGGTTAATAACATAAAATATATTAACAAACAATTAACAGAATGGGAATTAGAAGAGAAAGGTCGCTAACATTTTTAAATAGAGCAAAACACAAATTACATCACAAACTATATATATACCTGTTGCCAGCATGGGATCAACAACAAGCACACGCGATCCCTCAGGAAACTTGTCAGGTAATCTACACAAGAGAAACTCTTATCAAAATAGCATGTCTAACAACAACACTATGCACCGAAATGCATGTAAAATGCTAAAAGTGAATAGCTAGAGAAGATCCAAAGAAGCAAGCGAAGGATAGCCTTACTTGTTTAAATATATAGACGGCTGAAGCGTCTCCTCGTTTCTGCTCATCCCTTAAATTCAAAAAGGATAGTGAACATGCCATCAGATGCAAAGTAACTCGTATCTTTGCAACATATTTATGGAGAAGCAGTAGGCAGCAAAATATTAAGCTAACCCTGAATAGATCATGGACGACAGTCTAAATGGGGTGAAAAGTAAACAGGTTATGATCAGGTTGGGCCCACAGCGTAAGCAGACACCAGACCTAATTATTGACAGAGACCCAACCTGCCCCACTTGAGTCAAAGTTACAGAATCCAAGTTTAGATAAAAGTCCCAATCCCAAATACTTATATTATATATTTGATTTAAGATATTTATATATTGACAAAATATACTTAATACATAAAAATAATATACAGTCATGGCATCAAGTCTCGACATCTTGGGGTATGAAATCCATGGATCTGAACCCAGACTGAAATAAAGAGAGTTCAAATACAGAACTCATACCCAGTTCTTTCATTTTGGGTCCTTACGACATTTGGGGATTTGGGTCCCATTTTCAATCTCATCCCTAAGTCTAAATGAAAATGGCTATCAATGACAATCATAAATGTTTTTAAGTCAACATATCAGTTGGCACCTAGACCTATAATTCCCTTCTCATGTTTTAAGTTTTTACAACACTCTTATGTTATTAACAAGGTATTAAGCAATGGTTTTGGAGTGACTTAACGCCTTCAGTTCTAAATAAAAAGTAAAATGATTCATTTCATTGGTTTTGTTTAACCATAGCTGTGATCTTCAAATCTGGCTCATTGATCTTGCCTCACTTTGAGGTTTCCTAGAAACAACAATCAAGGGGTCCCAAAATCACAATATCCCCTTAAACCTATGATAACTCAGATACTTCAAAATAGGCAATGTATCATATCATATCACATCTACTTCACTTTTTTTATCAGTTGAATCCGTGTCCCTGCAATATCCATGGCATCTCCATGCTGTATCTATCCCATATCTGGGTATCATAGCCTAAAACCAAAGAGAGGTGAAACAAGTGACATAAGAGTTAAAGAACCAATCCGTATTTTCTACCTTGTTTCAGCATGACCAGGCCCCATCATAAGCTCAACAAGCAACTCATTAAATCATAGTGTTCAACATTATAATAATACCTTTTGTTCCTCACCTTACAAGTGAGTCTTTCTTACCTAGATGATAAGTTTTTGTAGCCGGCAAGATCGATGATGCATGCTCCACTAGTGCAAGACCAGCTCTCAGGATGGGGACAATCTGCACCTCTTAAAACCATCACGAATCAGTTTCAGCACACTAAACAACTTTACACTTCCAGATAGTAAATCTTTGCCAATAGAAGCTTACTCTCCCTAGGAAATGAGAATAGTCCAAATGATGGAAACTGATCGATTACTTGTTTGGAACTAAATAATTGCTATAAGACATTAGATATTAAAATTTTCACCATTTTTGGAAACAAAATAATATTACTAACCGCCACAGGTTCCCTTGGATCAATAAATTCAACAGAAGCAACACCCATGGGTGTCTGAATTTCTCCAACGACAGTAGGCTGCAAGCAGTAATATCACACAGCCACAAATAAGTAGAGAAAGTTGGAAAAAGATAAATTCACTGTAAAGCTGATGAAGGAAAAGTGGTCTTTGTGCAAGGCTCAAGTTTTACATAACAACAAACATTATGATCGAAACCAGTGAACAACAAGATCATCACAATCAGTAATTGTGCAAGGATACAGAGATAAAGCCCCGTAATTACATGTCAAAGAAAGAAGTGCCAAAGTACAAGAATATTAGATTCATTTCCTTAGCCAAGTTTGATCAGAATTATGCCCCAGACCAGTTGCTACTCAAGTCCCCAGCATATTCAAAATCGAAGCAGTTCATGATTTTTTGACTGTAAGTGATAGAAAGGGATCATAAACAGATCAGAGTTTACTCTTGTTTCTCTAAAGGGATCTTGTTGGAGTGTTTATTTCTATTTTGCTTTCCAATACATTTTGGCTTGCTTTAGCTTCTGTCTTTGTTTGTTTGCCGTTAATACCGTTAAATATACGTATGTACACATGCATTTATATTTGTTGGAGGTCCCATGATAAGTGCCCACCAAAAAATGGTCAAGCTTACATTCATCAATAATTGCTTAACTAGCACCCAAACTAAAACAAAAAAATGTTACAAACTAATCAGAAACATATCAAAATTTGTGCCATGTGGAGCTCGGAACGTTTATTTCTAATTTTCTTTTACTCACATTTTTGGTTAACTTACAAAATAATCGGTATTCTACATCATTCTCAATCAACTCACTAAAAGTTATTAGTCATTTTGTGCTTTAAATAACTTTTTTCCTATTGATAATCATATGATGTTAATGAGAACTACCTATGGCATGGATGGGGTAAACATGAACTTACCAACCAATCCCTTGCAGCTTCATAGATAAGTAGCCTCCCAAGCTCTGCCATCGCATTCTCTAGGAAGCAAAGCCACATGAAAAGTTACGAAACATTCCATAAGCTAACATTGTATTGAAAAGGGAGTGAACAAAAATGATTGAGAAACCAAAGTAGCATCACTACAGAGGATGAAATTACAATATCCCAATAACATTTACCAACTAAATTCTCCATATATGTGTCCTTATCTATTATTCTGAAACGAGACAGAAGTATTTATTGAAAAGGGAAGGAATTCCAATTTGCTCAAGGATGGTGAAGGGTAGATTATAATCAAAGGAACAAATTTTTTAAAAAAATGTAATGAACAATCAGCAGTACATTGTAGATTTTTCTAGCTCACCTAGATGGATGGAAAATTGTTCACAACCTTCACTCTTAGATGTGAAATAAATTGTTCAAGTTGCTTAACTATCAATTATTACAACCACAAAGCTCTCCAAACATTGATACAATGAGCGCAGCCTTGCTGGCTCCAAAAATATAAACCAATTGTCTGTACTCAGCCCATCAGATATATTGGACAGAGGGATTGTTTCAGTGTTGGATCGAAGTAAATCAATTAAGGTAAAGCGGAAACCTACATGCACAAGATGGATGAAAACAACAGAATTCACCCATTGGCATCGGCAGGTGTTCAGAAATGAAAGTTTGAAACTGATGGTTCCTTTTCAATATGTTCATATGACGTCACTGATGAACAAGCTAAGCAAGGAGAGAGAATCATCCTTCTTCCTTTTTTTTTTTTGTGTGTGTGTGTGATGAGAGGAATGATTATTAGTTTATTACAAGGTAACTTTATTTTACTTTTGTTTTTCATGTGAAGGAAGCATGGTTCAAATCACATAAGGCATCGTGAAGGACTGACAGAGGGTGCTATGTAATGGTGATACGCAGTGGTTCATGGCCATCACATTCCACTGCATGAATTTTATTTTGACCCCAAAAAGATCTAAAAAAATATCGAAAATTTTTTAAAATATTAAAAAAAATACTAGAATCTATTATCTTTTTATTTTTATTTTTTGTTCTTATAGGGCATATAGGTCCGTATCAGACTTTTGTAGGACTTTTGTACATAGTAGACCTCCAAAGTCATATAGGTCCTTTGTTGCTACTTTATCTTAAATAGTTGAATCTGTTGAAATTTAATGATCAAAGCAATTGTGTTCTGAGGAATTTAGTGTCGTTTTATGCTTGTCTCTTCTTATAGGAAATGACAGCCGTATATGCAAGAACTTTTTAGGTAGCCCTACCATCCAATCCGTTGGCTCCATGTCATCTTTCTTTCATACATGACGAAGATGCTATACAAATCTCAAGTAGGCACTACAAAGTAAATCCCAGAAAGAGAACCACAGTATAATTGGTACTATATTGCAATAAGAGCACATTTGTATACTTGGTATTCTATGTAAAACCCGTATCGCTAACGTGTCTATAGCGTGTCCCTGCTGTATCCATGCCATATCTGGGCATCATAGCCTAGGAGTTGATAGCAAAAGGATTTTATAGGAGTATTAAAGAGGTAATTAATGAAGGATCTAAGGTGTAGATTTAAAAGGGACCATCGTTTCCCTAGTATTCGAATTACTATGACAATAGTTGGTAATCATTTCATATCAAACAGGAGATCATTTGAAGGCCACTCATGGAGTATTACCTTTAATTCTTCACCTATAGGCCCTTTTCTATAAAGGGAATTGCTTAGAAGTCCGAAGAGTTTAATAACCTAAGGAATAAAAAGATGCCTAAGTTAAAAATGTGATTCAATTGGACTGCAATTGAGGGGTACAGATTTGACAGGTTTATGATGTACTTGTCCTAACCCATGACAGGTTTAAGATTCCTAATTCCAAACATTGACGGGCACAGATTTGATAACTAATTATTTTTCATTTTTTTAGTAGTTAAAAATATTTCTTAAAAAAAGATCATAAACATTTATTACACACAGGGCTTGAACTTGCAACCCACCAATTCTAGTTTTCCAAATGTCCATTACCAACTATGCCACACAAGTTATGTACATCATAATATACTAAGTAATGCCTCTTACAAAAGTCTTAATATGAAATACAAATTCCAGGCTAGGAAAAGAATAATTGCACCCATGTCAATATCTGCATCCGAATTCTCTCTCTGACCATTTCTATGTTTGTATCCATATCTTAGCATCAAACCTTCCATAACTCAGTTTCCTTTTCATTAGCTTTTCTAAATGCAAACCACAAAATCTCATCCCGCTTGTGCACGTACGACAAGAGCTGAAGAATTTTCAAATTATAATGATAAAAGGTGACTTTGAAAGAGAGCACTCGAGGAGTGCATTACTTTCTAATTTAAGGAGTTTATATGAAACAAGTGTTTTTTAAGTGTGAGACTTTGAATAAAAGGTTCATAGTTCGTCTTCACTGGTAGACTAGAATCAGTTTTAAGTCAAATAAACTCTCCGCTGTGGAGGACATAAAATCCTATCATTTAAAATCAAATAGACCCAAAAAGTGGACTCGCCGGACTCTTGCGCCCGCAACAGTGGAAGGTGGAGGTTGATGGTTCAAGTCATTATTACCAATAAAAGAAAAGGAAAAACAATCAAGTTTTGCATTGTCTTCACTAATCAGTGCACTCTCCACATCTCAACAGCCGCATTCACCACAATCTTTTCACATTCTACCCAATTACGATTCAAAATTATCCATCCAAAACAAACAAACACACACAAATCAACACCATTTGAATCAGAATCCCGTTAAAACGGACTCGAATCCATCTACTACTTACTGAAAATCGGGCATGGCGTCTGCTCATTCCTCAGTACGGAAATCCAATGCTTGATCAAAGGATGCGGAGGAACAAACACCTGCAACTCAAAATCAAATTCAATACAAAAGAAAAAATGCTTTTTGAACAACACGAAATCGACGCGAAAGAAAGATCTGATCTACCAGCATCCTTTCCTCTATGATCGGCGCCTTCTCCTTCACAGCAGTGACGATTCCTGGTCGTTTGATAGCGGAAAAGGATCGAGAAGAAGAGAGCTGCAAAAAACGGGAATTAGGGTTTTAGAGAAGAAAGAAGAGAGAGAGAGAGTACGTGTGTGTAGGGTTTTAGAGAGAGAGAAAGGGAGAGAAAGAGTATTTAAAAGAAGTTGCCTTATAGGAGGAGGTGAGATGGGAGGAGAGAGCGTGTCGGGTGGAGCGTGTCGGAAAAAGATAAGCCGAATCGGGAGGGAAATGTGTCGGAGCGTGGATAACACAAGCCATGAGACAAAGGAAGAAGAAGAGGAGAGAGACTCAGAGAGAGGGAAAGAAAGGGAGAGGAGGAGAGATAAGAGATTGGGGTTTTTGTATTAGAATCTTGTTCGGTTTACGGGAATCTGGAAGTTGTAACGGTGATTAATGTGTAGTGTGCCACACTCTCGTCCGACCCGATCCGATACTGAAATGGACGAAGTGTGGAGTTACAAAAGAGTCCCCACATTTCTTTTTTTCTTTTTCTTTTTTGTGTTTTTGTTTCTTCTTTTGTGTTTTTTTTTCTTTTTCTTTTTCTATTTACAGCCAAGGGAAGCTGCACTTGCGTGAAATGAGGACTGGGTCATGAGAAGGAAGCCTTCTCCCACATAAGAGGAAACTCCAGAGGTGGCTCGAACATAAAGTAAGAAAAATCCTCATTTTATGTCTCCAAAAAATAAGGCCATATAGTATCACATCTTATTAAATTCATATTTTCATATTTTAAAAACATTAAAGCAGCTTTTATAAAAAAAAATTTCTCCCAAAAAAATAAGACCCTATAATAGTAAATGGTATTACCATCTTACTAAAGTTATCTTTGCACATTTAAAAGAAAAAAACATTAAAGCAACTGTCATCCTTCTTTTTCTTTACACAGTGTCCTTTTAAATCCCAACAGATCTTAACCTCCCTGCCACCTCACCAGTGTTTTTTTCATATTAAAATGGTTGCATTAAATTCGAAACTGATCTACATCTATAATTTTTGTGGCCAACAATGATAAATCACTAAATCATGTACTATTGTTTTATGCTTTAAGGTTTTTTTAATTTCAAGCTCGTATTGTATGCTTATTTTAGTTAGTGTTCGTTTTACTTGTAAATATTATTAGTTATAATTTATAAATGATAAATATATTTATTAGAAAACACGAAATTCGGGCACTCAAAACTTTAAAAAGAGAGAGAGATAAGAATAGATAATTTGAGGCCTCGTTTAGGATTGCCTTTTTAGGCCTTAAATTGTCTCGAGCCCGTCTTGGAGAACTCGTGAACATACATGGGCAATTAGGTGAGAAATGAGGTATCCAACCAGGGGTGGAACTAAGAGATTTTACATGGGAGGAAGCTAATAAAGAAAATCTGTGCTCCCCTCTAGTTCCTCTAGAAGTTTTGGTGTGACATGACAAGGTTGCATGTTTTTGGCAAGTTTTCTTCTTTTGATCATTGTTTTATGAGGTATCTTTTCTTTCCTTTCGTAACTTACGCAGCTATCATATGCTTTGGAGTATAGTTGATTGTGTTACTATACTTTGATGTGGGTGGATTTATGTTCATATTCTCTTTCCTATTGGTATGTATTTTTTATCTTGTATGGTGGGTTTGATGAGGGCCGGCTCTAGCATAAGGCCAATAAAACCTTTGCTTTTGGCCCCAAAAATTAAGGCTAAAAAAAAGGCCCCATAATAACAGCTGACATCTTTTGAAATTTTTTAAAAACTAAAATTGTCAACTATCATCCCTTTTTTTCCTCCCCAAAATATAAGGCCCCATAATAACTTTCTCTTAAGAAGATAAGACCAAGATTTTTATGGGGTCTTAAAGTGTCATTTATAGCCTATTATATTTTCAAATCTAACCCTTATATTACTATTGCTACGAGTTCAATTGGTTTTAGCACACCATTATATTTCTAGCAGTCCATGTGTATCAAATATCAACCATACATTCAGTCATGAATTTGCTTTATAAGTCTTTCTCATTATTTTTGTGTATTTAATTTCAATAGGGGCCCATTCAGATTTGATCCATAAGGTGGTTGTAATAGATCTATAGCTTGGGATTTCAACCCTAATAATCTTAAAATTTAAGATAAACAATGGCCCCCCGCCGGAATTTATTCACTTTCTCACCGTGCATAATGCATATGAGCACTGTACATCTGGAACATCCAATACGTGGGGCACAACTCTAAAGTCCATCTTGGATGGTCCTAACTAATGGTGTGTATGCCCACCGTGCGCAGGTGAAAATGCTTCGAGCCCCACCGGTGGCAGATTCAATATTTTTTTAATTTTTCTTCGAGGTGGGTATAAATATAATTGCTTTAGGCCTCCAATCGTCTCGAGCCGGCCCTGGCTTTGATTTTATTGGAACATTTTGTGTCACGTGGTGTACATCTACAAAAGCATGTATTCAACAAATGGAGATTTTATGTGAAGAGCACCTGAGGGTAAGGAATCGATCAACCACATAGCTGATGCAAATGGTTTGACCTAAAATTCTTAGGGACATAACTATCACACTCATTTTGTTCAGGTGTTATTTCACAAGATATCTTATAAGAAGTTTCATGCTTATGTTGATAGGATTAAGACCCTCATGGAGAATTCGCCACCACCATTAGATTGAAAGTTTAAATCTTTTCATCAAATTGAGTTTACAAACATTTGCGAAAGTAGTTAAGCATGACAAGAAATCCAAAGTCATTTAATGAAAACTAAGTGAATCTAGTGCAATACTGAAATTTTTGAAATGACAAAATAGTTTTAGGCGCCCACAAGTCGTAATGGACTTTACCAAATGGTTACAATTTCAAGTACTATTTTAAGGTAAAAATGGTAACCTACATGATTTGTCATTTGTTAGTTGCTACAACAAGCATATTGTGTTTTTTTTTTTTTTTTTTTTTTTTTGTGTAGTGTTAAAAATAAGTTTATTTTTCCTTTAGGTAGTTCATTTCTTCATTTGATGGTATCCCAATCACTAGTGGTACATATCATTATTGACCGCTTGGAACCTTTTTAAATTAATCATTTTTTGTTGGTCGTAGCGTGTAAAGATCACCACACCGATTCTCAGATTCAATTATTACTCTATTCTCCTGTGTTTTATAATAAATTATCTACCTAGGCTAAAATCCAAAGGCATAATAACTATTGTCATTTGACAAACAGAAAGAATGTTCTTTTTAATATTCAAAATAACTAAAATATTATTTAGTTGTAGATCCTTATCCTTATCCTTAACTTTAATAATATTCGAAGGCATCAACAGCCCTAACCGGTTTCATTCTCGTTCTAATATTGATGGGGATTCCTCAGCTGATGAGAAAGAAATTACACGGACAACAATGATGGTTGAACATGAAATTTCTCGTATTGATAGCACATCAAAAAATGTTGAAACATCTACTTTCCAGGGGAGTTCAAAGGAAATTCCTAAGCTAAAGCCTCATAGTTCAAAGCTTGGTAAACCGCAACAGAAGAGTATTGTCATTCGAGAGGTGAGTCAAAAGCATAAACATTCCAAATGACGATTTTCATATAGAATGTGCGGCACCGCAAAGAAATGCAGCTTGAAATAAAAAATAAAATTCAGTTCCTAAAGCTTATTGTTGTATTATTGGAAACCAGAGTTTGTGATTTGTCACTTTCTTATATTCAAAGCTCTGCATCTCGCATTTGTCTTATGTGGAATCCAAAATTTGCAAAAACCAAGATTTTAGAATATGTATTTCAATATATTCATTGTGCAGTATCTGTTATGAATTACTCTTTCCTTCTCACTATTTGCTATAGAGATAGTCGTTGTTAGAAGGAGAGATCTTTGGGAACGTCTTTATGCCATTTCAATGGTTATTCGGGAACCATGGATGGTAGCTGGAGATTTCAATGTGGTACGTTGGATCTATGAAAAATATGGTGGTGCTACTCCTCATCCTTTGGCTATGGCTGAATTCAATGATTGTATATGTGTGGGGATATTTCATAAGACACCGAGATCGCAAAAATAACACTGCTAATCATGCCTCAGTCTCGGTCAAGCACAGCTCGGCCGCTCTGGCAGAGCGTCAACCGAGATCAAACTAACCAGTGACCTAGGCCACGCATGCCTTGGCATCCGTGCCAGGTCGCCAACCAGGTCAAGGTCTCTAACGACCTCGATCGGTCCCGACCCCGGCTCCGCTTCTAGGTCTCGGTAGTCTATCCCAAAAGGCTAGCCGAGACGGGCACTGACAACCGAATTCCTCTAGGAGTTCAATCACGTCACAAGTCTCATATACGGGTTTTACTGGCCAAATCCCGTTGGAAATATTAAGATTGACCAAGCTTGTTTCCTTGGATCTCTCTAACAATTTTTACGGATCATTAGGCAACCTAGAGCTCAAAAATTCAACCTCACAACACTCATTGGAAACTTATCCAGCCTCCAAGAACTCTTTCTTGACGGTGTAAACACCCCGGGGGAGCATGGTGGCAAGTGGGCTCAAGCCATATCCATCGCACTACCCAACCTTCTCAGGTTGAGCTTACGTGGTTGTGGTCTTCAAGGACTTATTGATCCCTCTCTTTTCCAGATTTCTTCTCTTTCTCAACTCTCATTGGATGGAAACAATCTCTCCATTATTGTACCTGATTTCTTGTATGACTCCTCTGCTTTGTCGTCTCTCACCCTTAGTGGCCGTGGTTTGTATGGAAAAGTTCAAAAGAGTATTTTCTTGATGCCAAATCTAGAGAAACTTGACATTTCAGACAATCCACATCTCATCATTGATTTTTCAGAATTTCCTCAAAACAAAGCTTTGCAGACCTTGCACATGGAAAACATTAGCTTTCAGAAGAAAATGTTGAGTTCCATCAGTAATCTCAAATTCTTGAAGGAGCTATCACTTCGGAATTCTAATTTCTCTAGTTTTTGACCTTCTTCAGTTGCAAACCTGACCCAACTAGAGCATTTAGATCTTTCATCAAATAATTTCAGCAGTACAATCCATTCGTCCTATGGATATGAGCTCAAACATCTCGTTCATCTCAATTTAAATAATAATTCACTTAAACGATCTATCCCGTTATCTCTGTTTTCTCACCCAGCATTGCGATTCTTAGATCTCTCTAATAATAAGTTCAGTGGTTGGCTTCCTGACTTTTATAATGAATCATCTTCTTTTTAGAGGCAATCTTCTTGGAAAACAACAACTTGCAAGGGCCAATTCCAAGCTTATTTTTTGAACTTACACATCTAGAGTATCTTTCACTCTCCAACAACTACTTTACGGGAATTATAGGACTACATATGTTTCAAAAGTTGAAGAACCTCTCAAGTCTAAATCTTTCAGACAATAAATTATCTTTCATCAATGGTAATGGTAGTTCTCATCTTATCTCCTCAATCAGAATTCGGAATTTGAGACTTCGATCATGCAACATCAGTGAATTTCCAATCATCCATCAAAACCTTAGTCAATTGAGTCACTGGATCTCTCAAAAAACAAAATACATGGTGAAATACCAACATGGATTTGGGAGGTAGGAAATGGGAGTTTGAACTATCTTAATCTTTCAAACAACTTCTTGGAGAGTTTTGAGCATCCATTACCTCAATTTTCATCAAGTAGTTTAGGAATTGTCGACTAACATTCTAACAAATTGAAAGGGTCACTTCTAGTCATGCCACATCAAGTTTATTTTCATGACTATTCAAATAACAATTTCTCTTCCATCATTCCAGCTACTATAAACTTCACTTTCACAGAATACTTTTTTCTTTCAGGTAATAATGTCAGCGGAGAGACTCCTTTATCAATCTGTAATGCACTTCTCCTTGAAGTCCTTGATCTGTTTAAAAACAACTTTAGTGGAAACATTCCTACTTGTCTTGGTGAAATTGGCAATTCCCTCAAAATTTTGAATTTGCAAAGAAATGCTTTTCACGGCACTGTGCCTGACACATTTAAAAAGGATTGCACTCTGAGGACACTCAATCTTGATAACAATGAACTAGAAGGGCGAATACCGAATTCATTAGCCAATTGCAAAACATTGGAGGTTATAGACCTTGGAAACAATCATCTAAATGACTCCTTCCCATTTTGGTTTGATAGTTTATCCAATTTGTATATTTTGATCTTGCGATCCAACAAACTTCATGGTCCCATTGCTCATCCCCATCCCAAAAATTTCTTGTTCCAATATCTGCAGATCTTTGACATTTCTTCTAATTCTTTTGTGGGTATTGTTCCGCCAAATTTTTTTTTGAATTGGAAATTGATGAACGGCGGAGGTGGTTTAGACTCGAGTTCCAATGTCCAAGTTGTTGAGTACCAAATGAAGAATGTTGGATATGGAATTTATTATCAGGATTCAGTTACTATTTTGACAGCCCTAGTCACAAGACATGTGACAGATCCAAGGCATGCGCAAATAGCCATCCTAGCCGGCCATGCTCCCTGACAAAATGGCATCCAGCGGCTATGTTCACATCAGGGTATGGCTCCAGGCAAGGCCCGATGGGACTGAGGCCCAAAAGTTAGCAGGGTAAGGCCCAATTAGACCATCATTTAATGAAAGGTGGGCTGACTAGACAAACATTTAATGCATTATGGCTGATGTGACTGTACTTCCTAAAGTACCAGGTTTTCATCATTAGCTCCACCAACCAGGATCAACTCTTTCTCCTATAAATAGAGGACCCCCATTCCATTCCAAAGTACGCACAATACACCTAGTCGTTACTCTACCTTTCTAAATCTCCATCCTACTGCTGAGTTCCTGAACTGACTTAGGCATCGGAGAGCCTTGCGCTGTCAGCAGCCATGGTCTTTGACTGTCTCTCTTCTCCCTCTCTTTCAGGTTCTCAAGCTTCTCACCATCACTAAAGAATCTCAAGGAAAACCTAACCCTCATTAACACGTCCGTATTATTTAGGCACTTACAATATAAATGCAACTGCACTTGATGACCTTTCTCTTCAAGGCCCAAGTTTTACTTGGTCAAGTTTATCACAAGGGCATAATCATATCCAATGTAAGCTTGATAGAGTTCTTATTAATCAAGAATTTCTGACTTCGTCTCCTTTCAAAGGCATTGTCTTAAATCTGGGTATTTATGATCACTCCCTTTTGTTACTAAGTTATTTCGGTGCTTTATATACTAAAACACCTTTAAAATACTTTAATTTTTGGGCAATGTCACACCCCGAAACCGGGCCCTGCAGTGATCCGACCTCGGGGTGCGAAATTTTGGAATAAATTTGAAACTTTTGTTATGTTTCCCAAGATTCGCGTGAATGAGGATAATCAAATTCCATCATAATCAGAGTATATTTTCGCGGAAGCTAAACATGGTGTTACGACCCGGAATCCGTGGCCATCGGGTTCCGTGTCGCACGCAACCAATTCCATAAAGCCATCATATAAGGAGACTGGCATAAATCATATATCAGAACACACTGAGCTGGTAGTAACAGACTAATTAATTCCCACATATTCAGATTACAATTAACAAGTGTCTTAATTACAAACCCAATAAAAAGGCTAATAAAGCCATACAAAAAATATCCAACTAGTGTCATACTACCCCAAGTGTTAGATACGAACTCTGGTGCCAAACTTGACATCTAGATGATATCAATGGGCAGCCTCTCACGTCAGACCAGCGGTCCCACCGCCTCCTCTGATCAAACACCTAAAAACAAAAAGAGCGGAATCTGGCACCAAACAAATAAGGGTCAGACACGACGGTCTGGCAAGCAAATAATCAAGTAATATGAAACAAAAGAACATATATAAAACTTGATGAAATCATCCTAAAATCGGATAAATAGTCTAAACAATAATGACAATAAAACATGCTAAAACGATCGAAAGTCCGAACATAAATATCAAGACAAATAAACGAACAGTCTCTAAAGCATAAATATCTCGAAAAGATAACCACCTAAGCGAAACATTTAATAATTGGAAATACATTTAAAACTGAATAGTAGAGACAATACAATAAAGATCGATATCGTAAACATTAAACAAATCAAAGCATAAAAAGTATAACAACAAGAATCATAAAATAAAGTAATATGCAGATAAAACATTGGCAACCACACATAGCTATATTCTCCTATTACCGAAGTAACAAGAGCAGACAGAAGCGTAGCCACTGAACGTGGTACTAGAAATAGGATCAGAACCGTAGCCATACAAATGGGACCGGCAGATCAGAAATCAGAACCGTAGCCATACAAATGGGACCGGCAGATAATACCGTTGCCATGGTCGGTACAGACAGAATCCAAGCTGCAGCTGGCGAACAAATTAAAGATCCCAAGCCGGGTGATCAGCCCGACAAGGTGACCTAAGCCTAGTGGTGCCTTTAGTTTTCAAAACTCAAACCGATACGAATCAAACCATAATACTAATCCCTTTGGCTCAGGGGCTCACACTACATAGCTCTGGCCCCGTCTTGCCTCGAGGTTTTATTTTCGAAATCATAGCCTCTTTGGCTCATGGGCTCGCACTACAAAGCTCTGGCCCCGTCTTGCCTCGAGTTTTTTTTTTTTTATTTTCAAATACTAGTCTTATCAAAACAAAAGTCTCATCGAAGAAATCCCGAATGTGACGAACATATTCCAATCTCTTTTCAAATCGAATCGGAGAAAACATACGAATTTCGATGGTGAACCGTTCAAATACACATCAAAGTGATTTGTATAAAATCATACGGTCAATCCTTTCGAACGTGGAAAGCCACATGATTTTATAGCAAATCACCGATGCTATTCAAATTAGTTTACCAAAGAGTGCAAATACAAATACAAATACATTTTTCTGACTTGAAATGGAATGGGTAGTGGGGAATGACTTAATGCATTGCCAAGGAACCATCTCAATGTACATTTAACCTTTAAACATTGATTAATAAAGAGCGCGTTTGATGCCAATGAAAATCCATAATATTTAAATGATAAAGTGCGCATTGAGACTCAGACGATTCCCGGGTAATTCCACATACATTCATTTCCACAATGATCCCATTCCCATTTCACAAATTCCAAGTATCACAAATAATCCCAAATCTCTTTAAAACAGGCCCATAACTGGCCTTGAACCAAACCCAAAACAGTCCTTTAAATCCGGCCCAAACAGACCTTGAAATTAGTTCATAAACTAAACCTTGAATGGCCCACAAAACAAGTTTCAAAACAGCCCAAAACTAAACTTTGAATGGCCCACAAAACAAGTTTCAAAACAGCCCAAAACTAAACTTTTAATGGCCCACAAAACAAACTTTAAAACAGCCCAAAACTGAACCTTTAATGGCCCACAAAACAGGTTTTTAAATCAGTCCAAAACTGAACCTAAGATGACCCAATATCAGGTCTTAAAAACAGCTCAAGCAGGCCTTGAAACAGGCCCAAGGAAGCCCTAAAATCAGGCCCAAAACAGTCCCCAAATGGGCTCAGAAAATCCTTGAAACAGTCCCCAATTCGGACCTGAACCAGACCCCAGGCAGAGCTGGGCCTCGCTCGAGCGACCCAAGGTCCACTCGAGCGAAGCCCAGACAGTACCTGGTCCGCTCGAGCGGCCCACTGGGTCGCTCGAGCGGACTGGGCTCTGTCCCAGTCTGGGCTGAGTGCAGAATGAACTCTTTTGTGCATTTTTTTCTGATTTCTTTTCCTCTTTTTTCCATTTTTGAGATATTTTTCATTCTCAATCTTTCACACAATTTCCCTAGATCATTTGGGCCCTTCCTTGACCTTCCAAACTCATCAAATCACGCATTTTTTTCTGATTTCTTTTCCTCTTTTTTCCATTTTTGAGATATTTTTCATTCTCAATCTTTCACACAATTTCCCTAGATCATTTGGGCCCTTCCTTGACCTTCCAAACTCATCAAATCACCAAGAACTAGCCATCAACTTAATCAAACACAACACTTTTTAAACCAAAGTTTTTCTTCATTTCTTTGAACACCAACTCTTAACACAAGATAGTCCAATTTTTCTAAATGACCAAGTGAAAGCAAACTTCCCATGCATTGTAAAAAAATAACATATATTAAAATCAATGTAACAATGGTTCATTAAATCAAAGTAAATCCATGATCAAAGAAGATTAGCACATAAGAAGAAAAATCATGAAATGGTACCAAATGAGAGAAATCATCATATTAATTGGAAATCCACTTGCCTTAAGTCAAAAGAAGATGCAAAACACTCTATGATGGTCCTCTTATAGCCTCAAGCTCCAAAATCATAAAACCCCCAAAATAGCTTAAGAAGAAACCCTAGAAATCAATCCATTGCAAATCTCAATGAAAACCCATTGCATATGTGAGAGAAATACTCCAAGAGGTTTGAAAAACCAAGATCTCAAGAAAGAAATGCCATTGCTAACCTTTAGGTGATCCAAACAAGAAGAAGGGCTTAGATGAGAGCCTTGCTCTAGCTCAAAAATCTTGAAAAGGATATCTTTGGGATGCTTGAGAGATGAGGAAGAAGAAGGTAAGATCAAACCTTCCCTTGGCACACAAGAAGGAAGCTTGCAAAAAGGAGAGAGATGGCTGGAAAGGGGAAAGAAGGAGCCCTCTCCCTCAGCCCAAGTTGCTGGAAACGAAAATGAAGGAGAAGAGATGGGTTCCCCTTCTTATAAGATGGGTTTGTGGGCCCCGATCTTCACAAGGCTGAAACTCACATTTGCGGGCCCCGAACGAAAACGACGAAGAAGACAAAAACGATCGGCGAAATTTCTACTCTCCAAAAAATATATTTTCCCCAAATTCTGAAATTTTCGAAATTTATGGACAGATTTAGTGAAAATGTCATTTTTGCCCATTTTCCTCGAAAAACGCAATTTTTGAGCATCAAATCAAAATGGTCAAAACATGAAAGTTGTTCAACTCAATAAAATGAGTCAAAAGGAGTAAAATTTGTAATTTTTCCAAAACAGGAATAATTTCTCACAAAAATATATTTTACAAAGACCGGGTCAAACTAAAGTCAACGGTCTTCAAAATCTCAAAGGCTATGGAAAGATCTAGTCAAACTCAAAAACAAGGTCAAACTAAATCAAATCTCACTTAACAAGTTAAACCACGATTAAAATAATACTAAACAAAGGGATTGGGGGTCGGGGTCTTACAGGCAAGGTGTGATGGTTTTTTTGCCTGTGTAAAAAATGCTTGGAATATTACTGTGGAAGGGACTCCTTTATTCAAGGTGCTCATAAGCTAAAAAATGTTAAATTGGCTTTGAAATAGTGGCATCATTCTCATATTCCATCGAACACTCAGATTGATTTGGCTAGACAAATCCTTGAAGAAATAAATGCTGCTAATGTACATAATTCAGGTGATGTTGATTTGCAGCATAATGAGCGTCAAGCTCGTACTCACTTCGCTTCTCTTTTACTGATGGAAGAGAGCATCCTAAAACAGAAATCCAGGGATAAATCAATTAATATGGGGGATGGAAACTCAAGAGACTTCTGTGGGCTTCTTATGAATCTTCAAAAGAATTTTTATATTGATCAGATCACCGACAATGAAGGAAATTGCTTTGCAAAATCCGATGCTATATCTAAGGTGTTTATTTCATACTTAAAGAAGATTCTAATCCCTCCTCTTGAACCATTGGAATCAACCTTGACCTACATTGACACTTTTGGTCACTTTTCAAATGAAGACTATTACTGTTGAGGAAATTGAATATGTTATCAAGATGGCTAGCCCTAATAAAGCCCCAAGACCTGATGGTTTTAATGCTCACCTTTTTAAGGTATGTTGGCTGATTATTGGAAAAGATGTTTGTGATGCTGTCCAAGTTTTTTTCTACTCCAGTAAGATGTTGATATAGTTGAAAGCCACCTTCAATATTGTTCTTGTTCCAAAGGGAGAGTTTGCTACTAGCCATAATAAATTTCGACCTATCTCACTTAAAAATGAGATTTATAAGATCATCAGTCTCATCTTAATGTATAGATTGAAACTGTTGATTTCTAAACTCGTTGGTCCCATGCAATCAGTAATTATTCTAGGGTGGGGTATCTCAAATAATATCTTAGTAACTCAAGATCTGTTGCACAACTTCCATTTAATAGGAGAGTCCCCAAAATGTGTCTCAAGTTGGACTTGGCAAAGGCTTATGATAGTATTCGATGGGAATTTCTCCAAGTTGCTAAGATTGCTATGGGGTTCCAAAATTAATTTATCAAGTTGATTATGGAGTGCGTTCAGTATCCAAGCTATTCTATTCTCTTAAATGGTACCTTATTTGGTTATTTTAAAGGTACAATGGGTCTTCGTCAAGAATGCCCTTTATCTCCATTTCTTTTTCTCTATTGTGATGGAATTCTTCTCTACTATTATGACAACGTGTTATGTATCTCAGCTTATTCCTACCCTTTTTATCATAGGGGATGTGGCTATCTCTCATTTGATTTTTGCAGATGATGTCATTATTTTTTGCAAAGGTACCCCCTATGTTGCTTACAATCTTAAGGTGTTGCTAGATGATTTTCATCGCTTTTCAGGGATTGGTGTTAATTGGACTAAAAGCTTCATTATTTTCTCATGCTGTGATGAAGAGATTCAGACTATGATTATAAGGGAATTCTAAAAATCGAAGAAGGCTCTTTCCCTTTTAAGTATCTAGGTATCCCAATGTCATCTCGAAGATTATCTCATCGAGACTGTATTCCTCTATTTTAGAAGTTTCAAGCTAGACTCTCAGGTTGGAAATCTAGTCTTCTTTCATTTGCAGGTCGCTTGGGGTTGATCAAATCCACTTGAACTACTTTGCATATTTATTGGGCTTCCACATATCTTCTTCCTTAATATATTATTAATGCCATTCATCGTTTGATGCATGACTTCTTTTGTAATAAATGGAATGGAAAATACATGTATCCTATTGTGTGGAGTACTACATGCAAGCTTATTGATCATAGTGGATTGGGTATCCGATTAGTGGTTATCTTAAATCAAGCAATTATTATTAAGCACGTGTGGAAGGTTGCTGTGAATTATTCTTCCTATTGGAACATGTGGGTTTATACAAAATACATCAAGGATAAGTCATTGTGGGATGTTAAAATTTGTAAGACGGCTTCATGGGGATGGCGTTCTATTTTTTCTTTGTGGAGTCGAGCCCTACCGTTTATTCGTCATTTGATTGGAAATGGTGCTATGACTCATTTGTGGACTGATCCATGGTTGGAAAATGGGTCATTATAGATCAGTATGGCCTCCAGCCGAGTCTTGGGTCTGGTATTAATGTCCATGTGAGTAATTTTATTCGTGATGATACTTGGTGTTTTCCACCAAGAAGAATGGTTGATCTGCATCATATTTTGGAGCGTATTACTGCTAGATTTTTTTTCAACTACTGATTACTCTTATGAGATCATCTGGACCTTAGAGGAGAATGGGATAGTTTCTTTAAAGACAGCTTATAACATACTTTCAAATCATATTGGTGATCCGGTCCCTTAGGCTACTCTCATTTGGTTTAAGGGTTTGTATTAAAAAAAACTCCATTTGCTCTTAGATGGTGATGATTGGCTGCCTAAAGACAAAAGATTTTCCCATTTAGAAGAATGTTCAATGAGACTCTTCATGTGCTTTGTGTATGGCAAGCTGGGAATGTAGTCAGCATATTTTTCTTCATTGCCCTTTCAATACTAATATTTGGAGATTTATACTTCGTTTGGTTAATCTTCAACCCATTGCTTATGCTTCTCTCATTGAGATGGTAGAGTCCATTGTTCTTAGGGTGAATCCAAATGATAAATCTCTTATTACCTTGGGTAAATTAATTTTCCCAGCTATTGCTTGGAATGTGTGGCAATTGAGAAATTCACGCATATTTCATGGCAAGAATATGAAATGGAGATCTGTGGCGTTTCGTATTCAAAATCAAATTCGAAGTCTGATTTTGTTCTTAGGACTTAATCTTCCAGACCATATTTTTTGTCATTGGGACCTTCCCCCTAACCAAATCCAGCATCAAAGCATTGTATACGAGCCTTTACCTTTATTGTGGAGGATTACTATTGCTCGGTTAACTCCAATGGTCACGGGCATTTTATGGTCTGATATGGGGGTACCATGTAGTGCTCTCTCCCTTGTTGTAACTGATCTTACTCATGATGTGCAAGTTGTATTGGAGTTAGCTCCACCTCATCCGAATCAACTATGTTATGAAGTGGAGGATGACTTACCGATGGTTATGAAATCTCCTTTGCTATCCACTTGGCAGTCCATACTTCAAATGCACAAAGTAGATGATATTCTTAATGCACGTTATCCAGTTCAAGTTCTTCAGATCTCCAAGCCATCTTGGCGGCTTCTTTGAAGAATGAAAAGGTGTCCAGCACCTAAGAATTTCTCAAATTTGGAACTTCATCAACTACTTAATCCTTAGTTTGTGCCCAAGGTGTGGGCATTAGAACTTGACGCCTGGAGGCTTTACATTTAGCTTATATGTGAGTGTTTTTCCTCTTTTCTTTATCCTCTTTTGAGGACGAAGTATGTACTATTTTGGGTTACACCCACTTTTGAATAGAATCCAACTTATTAAAAATTTTTTTAATAGAAGTTATACTCATTTGAGTAATATCCAATGCATCTCCATTTTCAATAAATCTCTTTTAAGGTCCACAGTAACAAGTCGCGGTCTGAAGCTTACCAGTTTATGAAATAATGCGATTAAACGCACCGATTCAAGAAGCCAAACATCATCTTGACTGTTTGCAAGCTTCATTCAAGAGCTTGTGGTATACCTTTAGGCTGATATGTTTGATTAGTCAATGCCAACAACTAATAGCCATAATGACTGGGTATGCCGCAAATTTGGTAAATAACGCCTTTCTCCCTCTCTTGTCTATTTTGTTGTTGGCTTTGTTGTTTTTCTATTTACTTGTTAGTGGTACCCGTCTCAAGTTTGCCTTCTTTTAAGGCATCCTATTAAATTTCATTGTTCATTTCTTGGCCAATTGTATAAAGCTCCATCCTTTAAAATTAAAGTTGCATTACTTTTCTTGAGATTATATTAGTCCCATGTACTTGTAATCTTTGTCCCGTACAGACATATTGTGGTTAGTCCCGCATCCTTCATAGCCATGTAAGCTGAGAATATTCTCATAACTTTGAAGAAGTGAAATAAGATATTTGTAAGGAGTTTCTAGGTTTTAGCATGGTGAAAACAAAGTGATGCAAAATTGGTTGTAGATTATGAATTTAAAGTCGCAAAAGCTTATTTGAGAACACTGACGGAACTAGAAGGGGTTGCCAGGGACCATGCCCTCACCCCCGCCCCCGCCTTTTTTTTTTAAAAAACCCCTTCAAGTTTTCAAGATTTTTATAATTTTTTACATATGGCCCCCCAGATTTTTAAGAAAAGCCCTTATATATTTTGAAAACTACATTCATTTTTTTTTATGTGTGGCCCTCCCAATTTTTTTCTACATAGTGGGCCCCCAAGGAAGAATTCCTAGGTCCGCCCCTGTTTGGGACAGTCCAAGCATCTCAAGAGAGCTCACAACGGGTGCTGAAAAGAATTGATAGATGGTTTGCATCCCAGACAATCCAAATTTTGTATGAAATTGAGTCTTAGGGACTGTTTTGGGAATAGATAAAAATAAAGGGACTATTTTGAAATTTCAATAAAAGTTCATAACACAAATAGGGAGAGTTGCTATTTGCACATCCCTCCTTACTCCTTATACATCCAATAATTTCAAAACCATGGCACCTCTCTAGGAAATGTCCAAACTACCCGTTCCCTCTCCTGCTCTCTCTCTCCCTCTCCCTGCTTGCCCCTAGCTCTGCTCGTGCCCTCTCCCTCTCCCTCTCCCTCTCCTTTTCCCTAATCGTCGTCCCTGTCCCTCAACGATCAGGGAGAAGTAGAGGGAGAGAGAAAGAGAGAGAGGGAGAGGGCGCGTGCCAGGCGAAGCGGGGTGGCGAGCAGGGAGAGAGAGGGAAGGAGAGGGAATGGGTGGTTTGGACATTTCTTAGAGGGGTGCCATGATTTTGAAAAAAAAACATATGTGCAAGGAGTAAAGAGGGATGTACAAATAGCAACTCCCCAAATAGGCAGTCGTGTTCTTTAACTTTAAAAGTTATTTAGAGGGCCAAATCTAAAGCAAATTAAAGGAGTCAAGCACCACAAGGTTCGCCAAGAGTGCACTTCCAAAATCCGGGGTGCTAATTTTCAAAGTAAGGGCCATGTGGGCCCCACAGGAGATCTCCTCCAAAGTTTTAGAGATCACTAGATCTATTATGGTTTGAGTTTCTTTATTATTTTATTAATTTTAATATGAAAAGTACTGCAATAAGACTTCTAATTGTGGTAAGAAGCTTGTTTAGTAGGATTACTAGAGTTTTTGGTGAAATTATGCATTGCATATGGGGTATTGGATTGAGCGTGGTGCTTTGATACGATAAAAATGATACCAACCAAGAGAGATTTTAAATTTGAAATGCTTTCCTTAACCTCACTGTCAGACGAGGCTAGAAAATATACAAACAATTGTATAGATACAAGACATCAATGATGATTGCTGAAATCAAGTAATGATTGCGTATGTGGGAATGATATGTTTCCTAAAGTGGCTGATTGAATCAATTACAATATGATTTAAGGGATGTGATTGAATAGAATAGATGTTGGTTAACATTCAATATAAGGGGTAGTTGGTCTGCGTGGGGGTTGGATCAATCATGATAGGGACCCACGTGCCTAAAAAGGAGAATCCTTGAAATATCTCACATGACAAACATCCTTATAGGAGAGCCTGTCCCAATATGGATTGGTTTGGCTCTCCTAAGAGACAACCATGAGAGACAATTGTGATTGACAACCTTTTGGGGCCCACCAGTCCATGCTAATCATGGGAGGTAGGGGATGGAAAGATTTTAATGGGGACTAGTAGTTTGCAAGATATCAACCCCAAGGGATCATCCTAACCCCATTCATTCATGGCCCTCAAGCTTAAAAGGGATTTATTTTAGGATTTCAATCCAATAGTGAACAGCAATTGGATATGTGTCAAATTGGAGCTGGTGAAGGGGTTAGATTAATCATAAAAGGGTCTCATGTGCCTAAAAAATGGAGAATCCATGAAATGTCTCTCATGAGAGACATTCTTTGGAAAGCCTTTCCCAATATATATATATATAGGTTCGACTCTCCTAGACAACCAGGCGAGATAACCTTGACAGCCAGAATTTTGGGGCCCACTGGGGGTCATGCCAATCATGTGGAGGTAGGGGTGATGAAAAGATTTCCATGACCTAGTACTTTGTAGAATATTAAATACCATCCTAACCCCTTCATCAATGACCCTCAAGCTTAATAGTTTTAGAAATTTTTAGGATTTCAGTTCAAAAGCAAGCAACGATTAGGGCGTGTGCCAATTTATTAAAAGTAGTGAGTGTGAGGGTGTTGGATCAATCATAAAAGGGTCTCAAGCGCCTAAACAAAGGTGAATCCACCAAATGTTTCTCATGAGAGATGTTCTTAGGAGAGCCTTCCCAAAAAGTATGGGTTGGGGTCCCTAAGAGACATTGTGAGAGACATCCTTTTGGGCTCCACTTGGGGTGATGCCAATCACAGGGAAGTGGAAGATGGAAAGATTGCAATGAGACCTAGTCATTTATAAAATATCAATTCCAATAGATCATCCTACCTAACCCCTTCATAGATGACCCTTGGTTTTAGAAGGAATCTTTTCTCTACTTTTTTTTTTTTGGATCTTCAATCCAAAAGTGAGTAAAAATTAGATGGGGGGTCAAATTTGGACTATTGCCAATTCATAATGGGTAGTGAGTGTGAGGGGCGTTGGGTTAATCGTATAACATCTATGTGTGACTTACTTTTATAAAAATCACATAAAAACTATGCATAAAATTAATGTAAGAATCACATGAGAACCTATATAAGTATGCTCAAATAAACTCATTTATATAAATAAGAAAAATAGGAGAGCTGAGCTGGGCCTGGTCTAGTATTGTCCATGCCCGACTCTCAAATTGGCAGGCTAGACAATTTTTGCCAAAGGCCGGCCATTAGCCCTCATTTGGTTAGCTTTTTGAGGGCTGGGCAACTCAAGATACCCTCATAAGAGGGCCCGATTGACAACCCTAGAACAACCAAGTCCTCTTGATGTGATGAACGTATTAGCCCGTGCGCGCACTTGGAGGCAGAACAAATTTGTTTGGCAGGAGGTTTGAAAGGTCACTCCTAACCTACCTCGATTTGTTTCCACTGCTTGAGGGAGGAACACTTTTTGAGGGCCTCAAATTTGTTAAAACATAAAAAGGGTTAGATGAAGTCAGATGGTTTGTGCTATCAAAAAGGTAAGTTTATTATGAAGATGACCCAAGTGGCTCCAGATGCCAGATCGTTCTACGCTTAGGGACAGCTCAACCATTGAATAACTATATTTTGGTTTATAAAACAGGTTCTAAATTTGTTTCACATCTGGTTTTTCTCCAGTCAAATTGATACAACAATGGTGAATTCCTACTAAAGGAAAGTATAGTGAATCTCTATAATACACCTCATTTATCCACCTAGCAGGGATCCCCTAGTTGTCATTTTCTCATCATATCCAAGGGGCCCTTGTGTCTATCTGGATGAGAGACAAAAGTTGAAGAAAATTCTCTAAGTCCAAACATGACCGTGTGGAGATTTCTCCACAATTATTTCTCAACATCAATGTATCAACGCACCCTCTTCTTCTATTTTTATGTTATATGAGTTGGTTTTGGGATGGGGAGATTTTGTCTATCGAATCGTTCGACGATGCGTGATTCCATTAAAGTATCTTCTGTAAATCATTTACGATTCGGCCGACTCTACCATTGAACTATGCCCCACTTTGTAGGTTTGTGTAAGAACCCGACTCCGCTTAAGCTTGATTGGCGCTTACTTAATCTTTGATCAGGAGCCTGATGATTGCTTTGGATGGTTTTGTGTTGGAATTAGGTAGGTTAGTGTGGTTTTGACCAAGTTAAGTAGAACTATGACCTTTTAATTAATTTTGAGTAGTGCATGTGTGTATAAAATTTTGTGGGCTTTCATGTGCATGCATTTCATCAAACATCTTCCCTACATCATTTCCACAATGAGACCCAACTCAACCCATCTACTAACCTAAGACAAACCCAAGCCCATTTCCATCAAAGAAGCCCTTTACCCAAATTTTGTCCAAATGGGTGGACTACTGGACTTGCATACAAAACCCATGTAAAAGTTCTTTTAAAAACCAACCATCCCCACTTCAACCGATCCTTCTTTCCTTCCCTCATTGCATAAAATGGATTTCATCTTCTTCCTTGAGCTTCCTTTCATTTGTCTTCCCCAAGTCAAGAGCAAGAGGATACGCATGTGGGGCTTGGAGTTCTCCTCTTCTCCTTCACCTTTCCCTACTCCTTGTGTTTCAAGAACTCATTCACTCCAATCGGCCATTCCACCCTTTTTTTCTTCCTTCCATTGCTTTCTCTCCATTCTCCTTCCTCTTCTAATTTCTAAGGGGATGTTGCATGAGTAACTAGAGAAAAAGTGTAGAGTCATCTTCATCTTCTCCATCTCTTTATTTGCATCAAATTTGGTCACAAGAACTCATCTCCCCCAAATCCGAATTTCTTGTTGAGGTAAAAAGTAAACCCTATTCTTGTTTGTGTTTTTGGGTTAAAATAGAGTCAAGGGACTCTTATGGATTCATACTTACATATTTGTAAGTGCAAAAAATGCAACTCACAAGATTAGAGGGGTGCCTAAAAAGGACTTATCCAAAGAAAGAAGGAACACCAGCCGGTGCCAATCTTAAACCTGAAAAGGGAGGAAGAAAACAAAATGACGGTCAGAGGACCCTGGCTGTGGGCAGCGTGGGGCTCCGATGCCTAAGTTAGTGAGGAAACTAAGCAAAGGATGGAGATTTTGAGGAAGAAGATGGGCGTACCAGAGTGTTAATGGCCTCCTCCTCATCGAAGCTCTTCTCAGTGTTTATAAAGAGGAAGAGAGGAGACAGGAAGGAACAAGTAGGTGGCTCTGTCAGGGAGATGTCTCATCTGTCCTTACCCTATTCCATCGTAGCCCACTTTTCATTAATTGTAGTCTCATCACAGCCCACTCTATTAGGGATGTTAGGAATTTGGGCGGTGCCTTTATCTTGTTATACGTAGCTAACCGTGCATAGAGATACGCCTGTCACCGAGACCAAGATGGAGGTCTACCGAAATGGGGCACTGTACCGAGATGGGGCATTTATTGAGATGGAGAGTGGCTCTCTCCAAGCACTTATCAAGACCAAGATGGACGGCTTTGTTTTGCCGAGACGGGGCACTAATGGCGAATTGGACCGTTGCGGATTGGAAAGGTGTATTGTTGCCAAGTGGAAACCGAGATCGGGACAAGGGACAAGCAATGATAATTTAATAAAGAAAAGGTTGTCAGAACGAACACATAAACAATTCCTTTTTACTTTCTTTAATAATATTTCCAGCAAAAGTTCCTTCATGCTAAGACTCACGATTTCTGTGAGGCCAAAGTCATTCTTTCTTTCAGGTGCAGAGACCGAGACCAAAGCTATGTGCCGAGACCAAGCACATAGCGGTATCTTAGAATTTGTATACCCACACAATATTCATTTGGCATTTTCATGTGTATTTGTCATTAGTGTTTGATATTAGGGGTTTTTGAGTCATTTGAGCAAAAGATTAGAGAAAAGTTTGGGAAAGCTTAATTGAGGCAAGTATAAGCTTTAATATCAATTGCATAGTGTTTGTTCCCTGATTGATTCAACAAATTCTATTATGTTAAGCTTCTAGCCTTTTTAAAATTTTAAATGAATGTGATATGGGTTGGATCTCCTTTGATGCAATGTTGGATTGTATGTGGTGTTCATATGTGGTAAATGGGAACAAGCAGGCTCCATTATACAGGTTGTATGATAGAGGGAGATTTGAGAAATGAATGGGAAGAAACCTTGGAGAATTCCGGAATGGAACTTTGGAGTGGGCGCTCGAGCGCGCATCCCCACTAAGTGGACCTGAAGCTCTTGTTTGGGCTTTTCGGACCCAATTGTTTGGGTTCTCTGGCCCGATTAGAGGGGGTATTAGCACCTTTAACTTATGATAACCCTCCATATCCTCCCTAAGAGAATTATGGTGCATACCCTAAACCATAGGTGATTAAGGTTTTCACAAAAGGACTTTTATGACCTTAGAATGGAAACTTTGACCTCTTATATATTTGTCTAATGGAAAATTATTAGTCAAAACTATGCCTTGGGGGTTGGTTTAGAATTTCAATTTATCTTTCTTATAATATGTGGCACCAAACACATAATAGAAATATACTAATTTTCTAAAACTACCTTGTATTGAAAGGTGAGCGACTATGGGTAATAGATTAGAGTTGGCTAGTAAAATACCTTGAATTCTCTAAATCTGTTGCATTTCATATTGAAATTAGATGTCTTCTTGATATCAATTCTAATTAAATAATTAACTGCATTATGATTTGATTATCCTCTTTTCCAATTCGTTATTATAATTGTCATACAACTATTTGGTATTCGATGGGAATTTGAATGAGTAAGTATTAGTGTATATGAGATTACTATTCGATTGGATTGTGTAAACTTATTCAAATTCGATTATTATTTGATTCGATCGAGTCGACACTACTTGGCTTTGACCTTGTGATACCCGACGGGGTTAAACTTGTAGTTATTCGAGACTACTGCAGTAAGTCATCTACAGCACCGGAACTCCAGAACCAGGTAACCAGCTAGCCTTTGGCCTGGCCACTGGTGACATCCCAACTAGATTCGCTCTCTATTTGAGAGGATGAGCTCAATGTAGTAGCTAAATTCATATTCATATGTTTTATTCTCCATTTGATTCGTAAAGCATGAATTATTTGATTTTGGCACAATCGCCTAGTTATTACTTGATATTGATATCTTTTAATCAATTGTCATTAAATTCGATTTGATACATTATGTAATTGCTTATTAATGTCTATACTTGCCAAATCGTTGTACTTCAAAAGAATCCCCTCAAATACCCGAGAATCAGGGGATTCTCGGGTCCGGGTTGTGACAGTTTGCTTCAAAAGAAACCTTTTTTTGTTGTCACGAAATCTAACTCGTTTGTTGGTCCTGCTAGGTATTATTATTACATTAAATAAATAAGTATTTCGAGTCATTCTAAATCACGATATTTAGTCCTAGAAATGGGTCTGAAATGATTCTTTTAAGACTTCTAACTCGGGGGTAAAGCCGGGGCCAGGTTAGTACAGGTCCAAAGTTTCCTAATTTAAAGGACCCCATGTTTTCATTTTCCCATAATATGCAATTCAATAATCATCTCAACGTAGGGGGAAGAAAGCCACTCCAAAGTGTAAAAATATTATTATTAGCTAGTTTTTCAAGTATAGAACTCCTATAGGGCAAACATTTATTGATAATAAACCCAAAGTTCTGTAGTGAAGTAAATTGAAATTCAAACATCTGGAGATTCTAGTTGACAAAAATAAAAGGCAATTTTCCCATATGAGGGAAAAGGATCAGATGCCTTCTTAGAAATTATCATCATCCCATACTTCTTCTATGCTCTTGTAAGGACTGTTAGTTTCATGAACAAGGGAATAGCCTGTAAGTAATCTTCTCTGCACAATTACACCAAAAAAATTATATATTAGTTTTCGAAAGGAAACTAATTAAGCATGAAACTGAAAGTGCTGAATGTTTAGTACCCATGACAAGTTGACTGTTCCTAGGAATATAAAAAAAGATACAGCAGTTAAGAAAAGAAAAATCAACATAAGTTAATTTTAGGTTTTGTTATTATAGTTTGTTGTGTGTCTTCGCACTTTCTCGCAAGTCAATAGGGTCATTTCTTCTCCCCTTGTGCTGTGTTGCGTGTTGCAGAATGTCATATATTTTGTAAAAGTTACTTGACCAGCCCTAAGTAACTTGAAAGGGTCATAAAGATGATGTATTCTTTATGTACCTTGGTCCTTGAGTACTTTTTTTTTTTTTTTTCTCATTTTGGTTAATTTAAGACACATACTCATTTTCCAAAAAGAAAAAGAAAAAAGAAAATGTAGGGGCTTGACACATAATGTGGGTCAAAGCTCTTTCAATGGGTCCTATTAAAGCATGTGATGTACATTTTGTATTTTGTTCTCCATGATCTTATTGATCTTGACTGAATCTAATGTTGAATCTTTCATAGAACTCACCCATCAGTAGTTTTGGGGAACAGGCCATCCTCAATGGAGTTCTTCAATTGATCAAATCGCTTGTTGTACTTGTACTTGACATGGTCATGGACCATGGAATGCTAAAATAATAAAATTTAGGTGCAGAATCTTACTTATGATTTCTGTTGATTAACATTATATATGGTTATACATATCCATATAATTCTTGATTTAAATCAATACAACAATAAGTTAACCATTTTAATCTCCATTCAAAAGAGAAAGGGTAATTTTCTTCTATAAAAATCTCATTTCTCTTAACAAATAAACAGACGCAATAAGAAATTTACCAACAGAGAGATATAGGTGTTTTAAGGAGAAAAATTGCATTGAACAATAAGGAGAAAGAAGTACTTGCCTGTTCAATTTCAGAGAACTTGGGAAACAGATCCTCTGGAATAGACCAATCACACACATCAAGATTTTCCCTTATCCTCGCTTCATTTGTGCTCTTGGGTAGCACACTTTGACCCATTTGGAGGCCCCAACGCAGAGCAACCTGTCCATTAGTCTTGCCCAATTTCTCTGCAATCATATTTAGAATTGGCTTCTTAAGGAGATCCCCTTTCATCCATGCTGTACCTGGAGAACCTAAGGGCGAGTAGGCCTGTCACCAGAAACATTAGATAAACCATGATGAACACATAGGTAATGATTAAGGACCTGTTTGGTTGCAACCCAAATCATGTTAGGTTTGAGTACACGTTCAAAATTATGATCGTTCTAAATTTCTCTATTATTGGAGCTGTACTGTAAACTTTTCTTGTGTTCTCAATCGAAGCTCTGTCCATTGTTGCTACACTAGAATGTTAAAGCCAATTGCAATTGGATGTACCCAGATACAAACTAAGGAAACAAGAAATTAGACAGAAAATACACTAATGAAAACAAACGCTAATAGATTGAAAGACTTACAGATAGGTGAACACCCTTAGATCGACAGAACTCACGGAGCCGGTGTTGTTGCCATCCAGGATGGCATTCCACCTGATCAACCGCTGGAGGCACACGCGCTATCTTCAGCAAATCGTCCAATTTCTTTGAAGAAAAATTGCTCACACCAATGGCACGCGCCTTGCCAGAATCATATAGCTTCTCCATTGCACTCCATGTGCCGGGGATGTCAAGTGGAGCCATGTTTTCTGGCATGAAACCACGAGTCGATTTCTTTGTCCTCATGGGCCAATGGATCTTCAAAGATTTGACAGCATTGTTTAGCTAAAACATAAAAACTACAAACTATATTTCATTCACTAAAGAAGAATATTATATGTGTAGTTGTATAAATAAATCACTGGTAACTAATGGAAAATAGTACATTATAAGAGCTTACACCTTTAAGCTTGGCCAAAGAAAATGAGTAAAAATAGATGGAATAAAAAAATATGGAAAGATTAAAATCCAGACTGCAAACAATATCTCATCTAAACAGAAGCAGCCTTTATAGACACTAGGAGCTGGACAAGGACTGGGCTAGCAGGGGTCCAGTCCAAGCCTGGCCAGAAATGGGTGTAATTTGGACTGTTTTTTCTAGCCCCATGTGCTGCTGGACCAGGCCTGATTTCTGGTCCAGTAGTTAAACAGGTTGTGCCTAGGCATGTCAAATAGCTGACTATAAACCCAATATGAGTATATGACCTGACATATAAAGCAAAGGACAACATAAAGCAAAAGGGCTGCCCTATACCTAATTTTAGTCCCAACAAGAACCTGGATATTGGGCCCTAACTATATAGGTTGGGATGGTCATACATACATCAACAGAGGATAAACAAAACAAACTGCAGAACTGTGAAACACCGAAGTCCAACGTATAGGAAAAGAATTCACAAAATGATACTTTAACTGTGAGTTAGATAAATAACTAAATGTGGGACAAAAGTCACCCATGAAAATTTGATAGAATATAAATTCTGAAGAGAAAACACATACCAGGTACAGATCAATATAGTCAATCTGCAAGTCTTGCAAAGCAGCATCCAAAGCCACTGGCACATCTTCAGGTGCATGATCACTGGACCTGCACAGGTAAATTTACATTATGTCAATTGGAAAAACAGAGGAATGTGAAGGGGTTGGATTTGGGTCTGTTACTCTGGTCAATGGTGGACTTCAACCCAAACCTCATCAAATTTGGATGTCTGACACAACCCAATCACTGAATGGGTCTATCCTTAATTCTGGAGTCAAATCTAACCCCACTTTTCAATTATGCCATAGACTGCTTATTAGTTAGCTAGCCCCACAGGTATTTGGAAAAGCAGGGATCCATTGCTGTTCTGATTTTATATTTCTGATCTAAAAGGTTTGACTCAGGCATGATCCTTATATGAGTCATAAACACATTCAGATAACTGGACATGAACCTAAGTACCTTTGGACTTGACCCAACTACAAGAAGGGTCTTTAACTGTGGACTTTAATTAAGACTCAGATGGTCTGCTTCAGTTTCTGAAACATTGTTTCAACAATTTGTCAAGAATCAAGATGGTGGGTATCTATAAAATTAGCCCCTACGTATTTCTTGCAAGGAAAATGAAAAACCCACCATAGTTTTGAGGTGATAAACATATCTTCACGCTTCACTACTCCATCTTCAAACAGCTTCTTCAGGGCCTGACCAACCTGCAATTTTAACAAGCTTATTAATATTGTTGATCAATGTAAGAAATAATGTGGCCCCTGATTAAGCATGTGGAGAAGACCCAGGGAGGCTTATCTCCCTGCTAGTCAAGTGATGAGGGATACTAAGAGGGGTAGAGTTCCACTATAGCATAGCTCTATTGAGGAGTGGCCTCAGGAATGCTTTATCCTATGATGCAAGGATATTTTACAATGAGCAACGTATCGTGTCGCATCTTATCATGATTCACTTTTTATGTGTAAAATCCATATTCTTTGGCATGTCCTTGGTGTATTCCTGCCGTATCATACCGTATTGGGCATCATAGGCTTTATCTAAGAGGGTTGGAAACCTTTGTTTGTGAATTTACCTCACAACCGAACACACAGCGGTATTGCAATAGTTCCATATTTAAACCATCTGAGATAGCAATCAATACATGTAGATCAAGCTAAAGATATACGATTATAGATAAGACAATGACATCACCTCCTCCTCATTATCATAATTTCGAGCACAGTCAATATGCCTGTAGCCTGCCTGCATGGACGCAGAAGATATGACATGAGTAAGTTAGGCCAAACCAGTGGAATGGATGGATATGATTGGTTTTGAGTTTTACCTTAACGGCTGTGATCACTGCATTGTACACTTCACCGAGGCGAGACTGCCACGTGCCCAAACCAACGGACGGGATTCTCCCTCCCGTGTTGAGATCGAAATACAGGAGGTCGTTGGACATTTGTTCTTCTTTTTATTCGACAGTCACCCAACTCTCTTCCCAAGTCCCAACCACAGAAGAGATGCAAAACAGAGAGAGAGAAGCAAAAAAGGATATCTTGTACTTCTAATAGAGGAGGAGAGAAGAGAAGAGAAGAGAAGAGAAGAGAAGAGCAAAAGAGACACGGGTCTGTGAAGAGAGAAATCCATTGAGATACAAAATAGAAAGAAAGAAGCAAAAAGGATATCTTGTACAGCTAATAGAGGAGAAGAGGAGAGGAGGGGAGAGCAAAAGAGACACGGGTCTGTGAAGAGAGAAATCCATTTGAATTTCTGGAACTATTTTTTCTCACGGGTGCAGCTGTCGTTTCGGGAAATCATTTTCTTCTTTTTGTCCTATTTCTTTCCAAAAGAGGATCGGAAGCAAATGGAAGGCTTTTTGTGGGGATGCTCCAAATGGGAGTTGGCAGGACCATTGAATGTGGTGTTAGGTTCGATTAGGGCTATATGGTCCTTGTTTGGAGTCATTTGGAGTGACTAACATGGTCCAGGTGAAGCTCTTTAAGCATCGGGTGGATCTCACTCTTCAACACTCTCCCTCAAGTAAAACTCGGTTGGCGGATTTTTGGCGATACACTTTTTTATTTCAGCGCCGAGTCTTTCCTTTTGAGATTCAAACTCACGAACGACTTTGATACCATGTTGAATTTCCTTCTCTAACCATTCCTACCAAATCCTTCAGGTGTTAGTAGAGGCAGTGGAAATATTTTTCAATAAATTTGATCAGGTTTGAAGTAGTTTTGGATTTACTGATTTTGACCTGAATTGCGTACGAGTGAGTTTTTGGATGTGTTGAACCCTATCTTCACTTGGCTTTAAATTATACTAGCAACAAACGCCCGTGCTTAGCCCGGGCAGTAAATAAATTAAGATTAGTATTTTTTAAATATTATTGAAAATAAAAATAAATAAATTTAGGACATGTCTTTGGACAAAGAAGAAAAGCATCTGTAATGATGAGTGCTAGCAAGACAATCATTAAAAATTTTATTGCATGTTATTGTAATAATATAAGCTCCTTCAAACCCGTATATTTACTTACTTTCAATTCTTTTTTTTACACTGATTGCACACCATCCACAAATCATTTTCTGCAAAAATTAATCATTGAAAAATAATATAAAAATAAATAAAATATATAGTCTGGTTTTTGGCCCTTTATATAGGGCCCTGATTTGAACTAGAATTGAAAACTTATATGGATAGCATAAGATGCATTTGACATGATGATGATGCTAAATATGACCCTAATAAAAGCATATAAATTGTTATTCAATTTTCATCACATTCCAAGACCTAACCGAGGAAAAAAAAATAGAACTCACATCATGTAGTTATTGTGCCTTTATAGAAGGATGAGAAAAACATGTAAAACTTCCCCATTTGGAATATTGGAGGCCATAGCCAAAGGTATAACTCATTTTTGGATTGGAGGTCATATAAGTTGCCTCACAGCCCACCTCTCCATTTGCTTTAATATATATAATGTTACTTAATAAGTCTTTCAAATAAGATAAGGGAAGCAAACGTTGTAGTAGGCTAGGGATCTTTTTTGTTTTGGGTTTTTTAAGGTGTAGATTTCAAATCCCACTCAAGACTTGAGTTTCTTTCGCTTTTTAAAACGAAATGAAAATGATCATCTCGCAAACCCCATTGGACTGATACATTTATACCGTATAAATATTTATTCAATTGGTCCCCCTTTACGAGCATCAGTCCTTGTGGATCCCACCTAGGGATGGGACCAAGGAGTTCGAAAGATCTCCCCTTCACATATTTGTGTATGGTGAATGAGGCCTAGATCATCATTTTAACCACTTGATCAACAGTTTATAAGTTTTAATCTTCCAAAAAAGTGCACAATCAATCTAATAATCAAGTCCATTTATATGGATATCAAAGTTGAATATTGATTCTCGGGCCTAGGCGAAGGTTTTTCCTTATTAAATATCATTTCGTTCAATTTCTTGTTATGAAAAATCGGCTACCGTCCAGGCCAACAAACAACCAAGCACTATAAATCGAAAGTTACACGAAAACTCACAACCCTTTTTCCAGTTGCAACTCAACTTAAGAACTGCTTTAATCTTGCCAACTACTCGCCGTACAATGTGTTCACCGTGCTTGAACCAATTACCTTGAATGCCTATTCAAGATGAATCTACTTTAGATGAGTAGAAAAAAGGAACTCCAAAGTAAGAACTTCAATGCAGCAACTTGATAAAATTTTGGAGAAGAAAATATCTCTCAAATTGATTTTAATGCTTCGAATTGAAGAGAAGAATAAGTTGTGATCTTTAAGCTTGCTATGATCCTCAATATATAGCCTTTAGGTCGTACATGAAGTCTTCTAAGATGGATATAACATGCATGGGCAAGAGGAGAGAAATTAGGAAATAGAGTCTAGCCAAATCTGAATTTTCACGAGCTAGGTGCTCGAGCACAGGTGTGCGCGCTCGAGCGGGTGAAGGGCCTGTCCCTCGTATGCCTTCGCTCAAAGGCGCCTTTTCCTTGATGCACGGATCCGGAGCCAATATGACTCACTTAGCGTGCTTGTACTACTTGTATGTCAAGACAAAGGAGACAAGACCTGAGAATTTATCTTTCTTTAACTCTTTTCTTTCTGATGTGATGTCATCATGACAAAAGTCTCCTCGTGATGGCAAAAGTTCTCATGTGATGACAAATGTTCTCATATGAGTTAATCATGAAAAAAGTTCCCATATGATACAAATTGGAAACTCACAGCAAGGACCCTTGCAAGGTGGGCACGTAGCCTTTGAGTCTGAATCTTAGTTCTTAGGGCTGTCAATCGGGTTGCGTTACCGATTTTAAATTGCGGATTAAATAAATTTAGATTAGAATTATCTCAATTCGAACACGATTCATTAAGAAAACGGATAAAAAAAATCAAACACGAACCCAATTCGTTTATTCAATAGATCATACAACATGACCCATTAACCCGTTAATTTTGAAAAAAATATTCATTACTTAAAAAGTATCTCTTTTCTAAATCATGGAGCCATACTTTATGTTTTGAGGTTAAGCCCATTTTCTAAGTAAATGTTATTTTCTTCTGATTAAGTGCATTTTTCACTGAACAAAAGTTATGTCACCTACACTTTGATTTTTTGCATGGTAATGTGATACACACTTGGCAGCATGGCTTTTTGGCGGGTTGTATCGGGTCATAATGGGTTGCCAAGTTTATTCGTTAACGACCCATTAATTTAACGGGTTAACGGGTCCGACCCATTAACGACCTGAACCCATCAAGGGGTCACCCAAACCCGTTAATATCGTGTGGGTTCGTGTCGTGTTAACGGGTCGTGTGACATTTTGACAGCCCTAGTCTTGATTGAATCTTTTTTGGGCATCCACTAAAAATACAATTGTAAATAAATCTCAAGCTTTATCCAATATCCAATAAATTTGCTAATACTAATTATAATAGGATTATAATCCTTACATGTTTTATTATTATATTTTGTCTTCATTTAATAATATGATATCCTTCACCCCTCATTTCTGTAATAATTCTCCAGTGGTGCTCCTTTGTATTATATGCAGACAAATGACCCCTAGCAGACAAATGATCCCTACGGACTTTTGTGCAATGAGAGGATTGTGCACTTTGTGGGTTTCTGAGAGAGGAATCTACATATCTACTCCTCTCATAGGAAATTGAATTCTTCTATAATGAGAAAAACAGTTCATTTTTCCTACAAGGAAAATGTATTGCATCGAGCAAGGGAATAGTGGATGTATTGAAAATCAAAATAATCCGGGTCAAGCTAAGATGAGGTCAATGCCTGACCTGCCCAAGTTGCTCTCTTATCGGACCTGGCTTAGATCAGTTATATGTATCACCTATAGCCAAATGCATTTCAGTGACTACACTTTTACTGTGGGCACAATTCACCATCCTAGAATTTCAATGATGGAAACATCTCAATTTTCCAACTAGTGGCCCACATAGGCCACCTTGAGCCTAGCCTTGTTCAACATTACTAGTATTAAGGATATACCCAGGCTAGCGAGGCCCATTAACTGGGCTCAATATTAAACATAATACCAAGCATTAGAAAGGGATGGCAATGAATTGGGTCAAACGACTGATTCACCCAAGCCAATATTACTAGGGAAGAGTGTGGGTGCTAAAAGAATTTATGAAAACTTTTTATTAAAAAGAAGAAGAATATGTAGAAAATGTAAACTACCATTTAGGGCCCAGGCCCATCCTTAATGGTAATATTTGGGTCTTAATCAATTAGGTCTCTTTCAACTAACTCGCATTTTCTCCACATTCAACCAGATCCTATTTTTATGAAAAGTGGGAGAAATGATCTTCTCATCAGAGGGATGGGAAAAAAAAACATTTCATATGGTAAAACTGAATTTGTAATAATTATTATTTTTGTTGTTGACATGGATACCTCATGCATCCTGATGATATTTGACCTAATAGGACTAATTCCCCCAACGCATGTACAAACTAATAATACTCATGCAGTAGTAAATCTGGATGGTTTTAAACACACAACGTGGAGAGCAAACAATGCCTTATACCAATGAATTACCAACACCGAAGAAGGTACTAAATTTATAATTATTATAAAGTGATATTAACCAATTAGTAGGAGTGAACAGTCATCCCCTCTTGATATGGCCTGGGAGCCCATATAAAAGCAAGACAATTAAGACGGTTAGGTAGTTTGATCTTGGACATTTTCTAAAAACCAACAATTAAAATAAATCTCAAGAGACACATACATGTGACTTTTCAAAGTACTTCAAATTATATATATATATTTTTTATTAAAATATATTTGTGCCTTTTAATTTGGATGAGATGTGTTTTTTGAGTTAATTATGAGTAGATGTGACCCACTTCTAAAGCGTTGCTTCTAACTCTATACATTAAGGTCATTTTCGAGTTTCTTATATATATATAGCATTTAAAATACAAAGATTATAGAGTTTTTGTCTCAAATTATTTTTTGATTTTTAAAGGCAACCATATTTCCGATTGGAATGTATAGACTTTGAATTAGAGCTGGGCGTTGTATCCTAGGGACATAATTTCATCAAAACCATCGGTATGCCAAAAAGTATTGTCTTTAAGAAAATACCTTAATTGGTGCGCCTTGACCATTTTTTATTGCCTTTTAAATTCAATTTCTCATTTTATTTTTTAGCTATTAATCATTTTTAGTTATTAATTATTTTTTCTAATTATCTATTTGTTATTCCGACTGTACATTCTTCGTAAATATTTTCTCCAACATTTGATAGGTCCTCTCATGACCTACCGCCATGCTCAAAATGGAAACCATGTGATTGAATGAGGTACACTTTCGAGTTGTTAAACTTAAAACCAAAGCAGCAAGATAAAGTCATATGGTTTCCATTTGGGTGATTGCTAATTCATCGGGTTGGGATGGGTATTGGGGGTTAGTAAGTGCTAAAGGTTTGGATCAATCACAGGGTGGGCCAGGTGACCCCACATGCCCCAATTTTGTGCTTTTGTGCTTACGGATAGCCCAGCCATTGTTGAAAACTCAGCCATTTAGTTCTATTTTGGTTTAAAGAAAGGTTTCATCAAACCAAATCTGGCTACAGGGAATCATTGTAAGAGAAAAGTAGTGAATCTCCACCAAAGGACTCTACACCTCTTGATTTCAGCTCATTTCTCCACCTAGGAGGGAACTCAAGTTTAAATTTGTACCATGTAGAGTCTCTCACCCTTTTTTTAACATCTAAAGGACACTTGATTTCATTTTGTCAATCACCGTTGGCAATCATTGTGGACATGCATTTCATTTTCATATATAAAAATGGAGAAGAAAGAGTAGAGTCTCTCACCCTTTTTTTAACATCTAAAGGACACTTGATTTCATTTTGTCAATCACCAGCGACCCTGGGGACAGCCCACACAGGCGGCCGGCTGGGGCCCCAAAACTTGGCCCAAAATGGGTGGCCCCAAGCAGGGGCGACGCTACTTGGTTAGTAGTGGGGTCAATTGACCCCACTAAGATGTGAAATAATATTAAAAAAATAAATTATCCCATTCAATTTAAAATTTTGACCCCACTGACAGTGGGCCACTGTAGCACTTGGTTAATTTTGAAAAAAAAAATAATGTTTAGATGATAAATGTGTTACAATCAATACCCCAATTCCCCAAAATATGCTATTCCCATAAATAAAACCCTAATTACTCCCCTTTATCTCATCCATTCAACCCTTAGAAAGAATAAAAGAAGCAGCAGCAGTAAAGGAAGAAAATCCTTCTTGCTGAACCATAAAAAAAAAAAAAAAGAAAGAAAGAAAGAAAGAAAGAGGAAGAAGTCCAGCCAGCCGAAAGAAGCAGGTCCGTTGGCGTCGTTTGCAGCGTGAGCGTATCCCTCTTTGCAGGCTGCAGCGTCTCCCTCTCCACTCCAGTGCTCTCGGTCTCTCCCTTCTCTCTGGTTTCTCTATTGTTTTCTTTCTTTTTAGGTCGGTTCTCTCTCTCCTGCCCTCTTTATTCTCATTCTACTGTCTCTATTCTATTCATCTTTTTAATACTTTTCTATTGTTTAATGCTTCTTTAGTGCTTTACCCTCTTCAAGAGCTCCAACAGTCCAACAACAACTTGTTCTTTCTTTTTCCAACGATGTTGACATCTTGCAAAAGTCGTCTCTAACTTTTTTTTTTAATATTTGTTATCTTTTATTTTTATCTTTTGTTTAATGGATCTTTACTCCTCTTCAAGTGGACCAACAGGCAATAACAACTTCTTGTTGCTTTTTTCAATGATGTTGACATTTTTGTGAAAGGCGGATCATTCGTAGAAAAAAACAGTTCGATGAGAATGTTAGTGAAGAGGTGACACAATCAGGTGAAGAATCTTTTCAAGTTAACTTCTTCTTATTTATAGTGGACCAAGCTCTTTCTTCGTTCAAGAGTAGGTTTGAGCAGTTCGAAGTGTATGAGAAAATTTTTGTGTTCTTGTTTGATTTGGAGAAGTTAAAGTCTGTAAATTTAGATATTTTAAAGCTTCTTGTAACAATCTTGAAGAATTTTTGAAACATGACGGTGTTTCAGATATTGATGGGACAAATTTATTTTCGGAGTTAAGAATCATGAGAGATCTTTTACCAGATAACACAAAGAAAGCAATCGACGTGCTAAATCATTTGAAGTCACGAAATAATTATTTTCCAAATGCATGGGTTGTATACAGAATTTTGCTGACTATATCAGTTACCGTTGCATCTGCAGAAAGAAGCTTTTCAAAGCTAAAGTTGATCAAATCTTACATTCGATCAATCATGTCCCAAGAAAGATTAAATGGATTAGCTATGTTATCTATTGAAAAGTTTTTGGTAGAAAAGCTTGATTATGAAGACTTAATTAGTGATTTCGCAGCTAGAGATGCAAGAAGACTAGTAGTTTTTCAGTAGTGCTTAGTTTTTATAATTGAATTTTGGTGTAAATTGGTTAATGTGAAACACAATTCTAATTCAGTAAGAATATGTAAGGAGTTTAGATTTAATTTTCGATCAAATAATAAAAAAATTATTTTTTATTTTTTTATCATTTATCGGTGGGTATACGGGTAGGGCCACACTTTAGGAACTCGCCTAGGGCCCCCGAAAACTCAGGGCCACCCCTGATCACCATTTGCAATCATTGTGGAGATGCATTTCATTTTCATATATAAAAATGGAGAAGAAAGAGTAGAGTCTCTCACCCTTTTTTTAACATCTAAAGGACACTTGATTTCATTTTGTCAATCACCATTGGCAATCATTGTGGACATGCATTTCATTTTCATATATGAAAATGGAGAAGAAAGAGGCTGCATATATAATTTAAAAATATTTCTAGAAGTTCAAGTGTAACTCTCAAGGCAAACATTTATTGACAAACCATATTTAAACGCAAACATTCTAGAATGAAGAAGTAAACTGATTTCGAACACCGAAAGATTCTATGTTATGGAAGGTAAACACGCCCATTTGAAAGAAAAGGATCAAAGGTGTCTGCTTAGAAGCCATCATCATCCCATATTTCTTCTATGCTCTTGTAAGGACTACAAGTTTCATGAACAAGGAAATGACCTGCAACTAATCTCCTCTGCACAAAGAAGAAAAAAATTAAAAGGAAATATCAGATATCTACAAGGAAATTAACTACATATCAAATGGGAAGTGCTTTATTAAAGTACTCATGACAAACTCACTGTCCTACGAATCTAAACAAGATATAGAATAAATTTAAGAATTAAAAATAAAACTTCTGATTAATGAAACATGACCCCATACTTTCCATCAGTATTGCACTGGTGGTAGCTAATCACCTGATTTTATCTTTTCGGCTCACCTTGGCTTGGTCCAACCCACTCATATGCACTTGTCCAATTTTCACTTGATAAATGATCCATACATGGATTTACATGTGAGAAATATATGTTACAGTTCTTTTCTATTTTTTTTTTCTGAATAATGAATCAAACAGTTACATCACTCTAATTGGCCTTTCATGATAAAAATGAAGAAAAAGGAAAAAAGCGAGGAAAGAAAGATGATAAGCAAATAATTACAAATAGACAGAAGCAATAAGAAATTCATGGACAGAGAAATATAGATGTTGTAAGAAGAAAACATGCATTGAACAATGAGGAGAGAAGAGTACTTGCCTGTTCAATTTCAGAGAACTTGGCAAACAGATCCTCAGGAATAGACCAATCAAATACATCAAGATTTTCCCTTATCCTTGCTTCATTTGTGCTCTTTGGCAGCACACTTTGACCCATTTGGAGGCCCCAACGTATAGCAACCTGTGCAGTAGTCTTGCCTAATTTCTCTGCAACCATATTTAGAATTGGCTTCTTAAGGATATCACCTTTCAACCATCCTGTACCCGGAGAACCTAATGGCGAGTAGGCCTGTCACCAAAACATTGGATAAGCTATGATGAACAGATGATTATGATCAAGGACCTGTTTAGTTGTATCCCAAATCGCAATAGGTTTAATTAATAACACATTCAAGGTTAACTAAAGATTAGAAACATATAGTAGCTTCTGAATCATTAAACCATCACAGTCACCGTGGGGGAAATCCTCATATGATCCCGATTCTATTCGGTACTGCTTTCTTTTCTTTTATGTTTCCTCCTCTAGTTCTTCGAACTTTGAATACTATAATTCTTCATGACCATATCATAAGATGTTCTTAGTTTCTCTATTATTGGAGCAAACTGTAAACTTTCTCGTGTGTACTCAATCCAACTTCTATCCATTATCACTACACTACACTTTTCAACACAATAGCGATTGGATGTATCTAAATACAAACTATGCAAGCAAGTACTTAGAATGAGTATATATACTAATGAAACAATGCCAAAAGACGCAGGACTTACAGATAGGTGAACACCCCTAGATCGACAGAACTCGCGGAGATGGTGTTGTTCCCATCCAGGGTGGCATTCCACCTGATTCACTGCTGGAGGCACACGCGCTATCTTCAGCAAATCGTCCAATTTCTTTGAAGAAAGGTTGCTCACACCAATCGCATGAGCCTTGCCAGAATCATATAGCTTCTCCATTGCACTCCATGTGCTGGGGTAGTCGAGTGGAGCCATGTTTTCTGGGTCGAAACCGCGTGTCGATTTCTTTGTCCTCATGGGCCAATGAATCTTCAGAGATTTAACAGCATTGTTTAGGTAAAATATAAAAATGATAAAACTATATTTCACCTAAAGGTTATATGTGTAGTTGTAGAAATAAATCATTGGTAACTGATGGAAAACAACACAATGTAAGAGGTTACACTTTTAAACTTGGCCAAAGACAATGAATAAAAATGGATAGGATGAAAAATATCAGAAAGTTAAAATCCAGACAGTAAACAGTATCTCATTTAAAAAGAAGCAGCCTTTACAGGAACTAGAGCTGGATATGGACTAGGCTAACAAGGTCCCAGTTCAAGCCTGGCCAGAAATGGGTGCAAATTTGGGCTGTATTCTCTTGCCCCATACGCAGGGCAGACCAGATTTCTGATCCCGTGGTTAAACGAGTCACCTCTAGGCATGCAAGTTAGAACCAAATGCCTGACTATAAAGTATAAACCCAATTTTACCTGGCATATTTAAGCAAGGGACAAAGTTTAGCAAAAGGCTACCCTATGCCATTTAAACCTTGGAATGGATATTGGGCCCACTAACCACATAGATTGGGATGGTCATACTGCAACAGAGTATAAACGAAAAAACAAAAATGTAAACCACCAAATTGGTACTTTAATTGTGAGTTAGATAAACAGCTAAAAGTGAGACAAAAGCCAGGAATGAAATTCTATAGAAGACTTTTTGAGTTCTGAAGAGAAAACACATACCAGGAACAGATCAACATAGTCAAGCTGCAAATCTTGCAGAGTAGCATCGATTGACACTGGCACATCTTCAGATGCATGATCACTACACCTGCATTGACAAATTTACATTTTGTCAATTGGTACTTCTCCAAAACACCCCCCTTTTCTGGCCCTTTTTTTTCACATTGCCCCACCTTGAGTCAATCTAATATTTTCATACACATTAGCCCCGTGAATAGTCACAGGTCCAAATATGACACTCATTCAACTTTTCTTCACTATTAGATTAAAACCATATGAAAATGCTGCCTAAAAGCATTAAATCTTAGGGTCGGGTTAGGATGATCTTATCGAGTCAATTTTGCACATAAGTAGGTCTCATATAGATCTTTCCATGCAATGGACTTCCATGATGATCAAGAATCCCAGTGCCCCCAACTAGAAGGGACATTTTTCTTATAAAAACGCCCAGATGTGGTCTAGCGCTGCCTTTGTTAATTGGTATTTATCATTTTGTCAATTGGTAGAACAGAGGGTTGTAAAGGGGCTGGATTTGGGTACGGTCCATGGTGGACTTGAACCGGAACCTCATCAAAACTTTGGATGTCTGACTCAAACTCAACCCAATTACTGGATGGGTCCATAATCATGGACTCAAATGCATTCCAGAGCCCAGACCCAGTTTGTCTGAATCAGTTTTTAAAACTTTGTTTCTACAATTTGTCAAGAACCAAGATGGTGGGTATCTGTAAAGAATTTCTTGTAAGAGAAAATGAAAAACCCACCAGAGTTTAGAGGTGATAAACATATCTTCACGCTTCACTACTCCATCTTCAAACAGCTTCTTCAGGGCCAAACCAACCTGCAAAATTTTACCAAGCTTAGTTATTTATATTCACCTCATCACTGAAATGTGATTTTTTTTAGATGAATCCATGCAGATTAAGATAAAAAGATTCATGGAAAGATATAGAAAAGACAATGCTGTCACCTCCTTCTCATTATCATATGCTCGAGCACAATCAATATGCCTGTAGCCTGCCTGCATGGACGCAGAGGATATGACATGAGTAAGTTAGGCCGAACCAGTGGAATGGATGGATAGGATTGGATTGGAGTTTTACCTTAACAGCTGTGATCACTGCATTGTAGACTTCACCTGGGGGAGACTGCCATGTGCCCAAACCGACGGACGGGATTTTCGCTCCCGTATTGAGATCAAAATAGCGGAGTTCGTTGGCCATTTGTTCTTCCTTGTTCAGCAAATTCACCTCACTCACCTCCCAAGTCCTACCCACAGAAGAGATACAAAACAGGGAATGAGATTTAAAGATACAAGGAAGAAGGATGTGTTGTATTTATAGAGGACTGGGAGAAGAGAGCAGAGGAGAGAGACGGGTCAAATGCACTGAATGGAAGCCTCTTGTGGTGACAGCCATCTCAGGGAAGCCGCTGATCTTCTATTGTAGTCCGTGGGACAATTGAATATGTCACAAGGTTGAAGTAGTGCTAACAATGGGCCTGTTTAGGACAGGCTTACATAGCCCAGGTTAGATCCAGTGAGATTTGCAAGGCTTGAATAAGAGCAATTATTATTCATAGGAATGGCAGTGCAGGGTGGGTTTTAAATGGGGGCGTTCTGACCGGCTTCTATTAGGGGCGGGTTTGACATTGAATTTACTAAGTTTGGAGCGGATATGGATTTTTTTGTCTTTAACCGAGTTAGGTTTGGGCAAGTTTGAGTTTTGGGTGTGCTTGATCTACCCCGCTTTATTTATCTTTAAATTAGATACTGTTAATTCTATTTAAAAAAAACTAGGGATTTTTATCAAAAAAGTGTCCGTACACTCGTATTATACGAATTTAACTACAAATACCTTCAAATGCCCATTTTGGTGTTCATACGTTAATTTTGGACGGTTTTACTCCTCTCTGTATCGAACGACATCGTCGTTTATATCAAATCCTATTCCAATCGAACGACTTCATTCTCCTTTCTTCCCCAAAAATCTTCATCTCCCGCCATTTTCTCTCCTCCTCCGCTACCTGCTCTCGCTTTTCACTCCCCCTGCGTTGCGGCTCCAGCTCTCTCGTTCCCTCTCCTTTCTGCTCGCTGCTCTCTCTTTCCCTCTCCTTCTCCGAACCCAGGCTCTCTCTTTCCCTCTCCCCGCATTATGGCTCCATTTCTCTCCTCCCTCCCCCCCCCCCCCCCCCCAGCTCTCGCTTTCCCTTTCCCTGACGTCCCGGCCCCCCAAGCTCTCGCTTTCCCTTTCCCTGACGTCCCGGCTGCTGCTCTAGGAACGCTGCTGCTCTTTCTAGAAGCTCCCTCTCTCTAAGCGATTCCGGCGAGATACTCCTGCAAAATCTCCCAACGACTGTTCCCATAAAAGGTTGATACTTTCAAAGTGGGTTCTGACAAGTTTGGACCGATTATTGGAGAAGTAGAAAGCCTCCATCTTATTGGTAATTTCCATAAAGAATACCCCAAATCTTTTTTTTCTTCATGTTCTCCATCCTTTGGTCAATACTCAATCGTCATTCTTTTCAGCTATATGACGTTATCATATCTCTCATTGCCATTAGTTGTAATGTATTTGTTGTTTCGTTGTTAGCTTTGATCTGTGAAATGAGCATGGAATCTTTTCTAGTTGTTTTCTACTAAAATGACTTTAGTAGATGTTGTGGATGCTCAGATAGCAACAAAGATCATGGATTTTACAAGTTGTCATATTGTCTTCATCCTGTCTTTACATGCAAACCGATTTTTCTTTCAATGAATTTCTTTCTTTGGGAATCTTTTCTTATCTGGAACACCTTTTAATTTATTGATCTATTAAATTCTGATAAAGCCTCTATGGAAAAAATTAATATATAGATTTTTTAAATATAAATACTTAATCCATTGTAGTCAGAAGTAGGGACATAGAGGAATGCTAATTGCTAATCTTATGTGTTTTTTTTTCTTTTTTTCTTTTTTGTGACAAAGTGGTCCATCTACATGTAATTGTTGTACATGTGGGTTTATTTGAACATGATTCTTACGTGATCTTTTAATACTTGGATAATGTTTAGTCTTGAATATAAATTCAACTCCCTACTAGCACACCTCTTTAATGGGCGTGGATTTGATTAAACAATGTGATACAATATCTCAATTATTTGTTATTGATGAAATTATTAGACTATTGTTTTTTCTTCGTATTATCGGTTTTTTAATTAATGAGAGTTCATTGCAATGTATTTTATTAAGGGCATAAAATTGGGGAGTTAAAATATAAGATTCACCAACACCATCAATTACAGTGTTCTATTTGGGAGTAAATGATATCCACATTGATCCCCCTATTAAATGAGAGAGTAATAAAGTGAGATTTCTACATACCACCATAGTGATTGTTGCATTACCTTGTCAGATCGAAGAAGGGCTGCTAAAGCCAGCTTAGGTCGTAGGCCCTTTGGCCCTTCCAGGGATTTAGCCCATTCATTCCCGTCAAGTGTTTATACGCCCCATTATAAAGTCATTGTCATTTTATTGTTGGAGAAAAAAATTGAGCAAAGAACCTATAAATAATGGTAGCGATATCGTTATCATTATATTTTGAAAACTAGATTTTGAGTGAAATAGTGAGTCTTTCTTATGATTTATGCATCTCAATATAACGTCACCATTATTTTCGCTGTTGGTTGGATACCTTCTTGATGGGCTAGAAAATGATAAACAATGTTATACAATATCTCAATGACCATATTAATGAGGAAAGTACTAGTCTATCATTTTTTTCCTTTGTTTGTTCGGTTTTTAATTCACGAGAGTTCATTGTAATGCACTTTATTAAGATAAGATTTACCAACACCATCGGTTATAGTGTTCTCTTAGATGGTAAATGATATCCAACATTACACTAAAACGCAACTTGACCCAGTGTCATGTCAAAATGGCAGAAAAGTGATGCCATGAACCAAAGCATAAGATTTGTAGAAACAAAGATAAAAAATAATTAATGTAAGCACTCTTAACGATATTCAACCTCATTTATATGACAACAGGATCATTACAACAGATAAGTAGGTGTGCTAACAAATTTGTTTTCTCCAGCACTCTAACGTCTGTAGCCTGATTGTTAGTCCAAAGTATTGGAATCTCATATTATCAACTAGGGAAAAGGGCCATTAGTAATTCGCTGACCAAACCCGACAAATAGATGGAAACATTGGTTTTTTAATTTCTATGACCATGTTCTACACATAATTATTTACTAGGAAAGAAATCACTAGATCCTATGTAAATGACCGTCGAGATTACTTGTACATTAACAAAGTGATTTTATTGAGGGGAAAAAAAAGGAACCTTGATCACGATGGGTAAGAAGGTGGGTAAAAGGAAATAGCTGGATTGGGAAAGGGCAATGTCTAGCCATTGGAAATAGGAGCATGCAAAATGAGCATTTAGATAAAAAAAACTATTCTAGCCAAATTCGTTGTAGATTTCTTTCAAAAGATTGTAGTGAAAGACAAATAAAGACATATATTTAGTCTTGTACAATTTAAAAAATTCCAAACAAGCACAAAGATTGTGGGTTGTTAAAATAAAGTCTTTGAAGTCCGAAAAGGTACCCATACACTCAATATCATCATAAGAACAGTACATTTTAACTAGATGATATGCACATACACATTAAAAGTTCTAGGAATAAAATTAATGTAAGCTCTATAAAAAAATTAGCAATTCAAAAAAAAAAAAAACAATCCAAAATAATAGAATCAATGACCATTCCTCACAGTGATTTAGAGCTTTGATCACTTCGAAGAGGGCTAAGAAGACATGAATTTCAAAAAAGAACACTTTTCCTTTTGCCTTCTTGACTGCCGGAAAGACCTCTGTCGTTTCCTATTCTTTCAACAGGAGCATCTTTGGTCCCTTATGCGACTTGCATCAATCAAAAAGCAAATGCATATCATAATAAATCAAAAGCAGAATTGCCATCGGACGAATTGAAGGCAGCATCATTACTTAACTGGGACTTATGCTAAAATAGGTACAATGTATACAAGCTACATCAACATTTGGCAGATTTGGTTTGATGTTGAGGCATCAAGATTGCAAAACTTAATATATAGTTTTTTTCCCCTGCAAGGTGCAAGGCTCGACACCATTATTGAAACTTCGGCAGAAGCTATAGGGGCTTGCACACTATAGTCTATCAAGCTTTTCATTTAATTTGAGAAAATGAACCATTCAATGCGAGTACATATCCAGTAAGAATGGCCATAGTACAAGATAATTCTCACCCACGGAGATCAGCTGAAAACCCAACATGCAATGAACAAGAAGCAAAAAGAAAAAATTGACAGGACTCATCGACAAATTTGTTGAAAGACTTTCTCAGCAACAAGAGAGAGAAAATACTGACATAACACATAGTCTAAATTTGTTGAAAAAACTCAAAATGGTTATGTTAAGCAAGTTCTCACCTTTACTTGGCTAGAGAAACCCTCTTTCATATACAATATCTTCTCCAACGACAAGAGAGCATTGCTGGAGAGGAAAAAAGAGAAGAAACCCACTTATCTCCCACAAGATTAGTTGTTTGTGCAAGAATGTACTTTTCATTCTGTGTCTTTTTCATTACAGCCAATACTTATATTTTTCTCCACTAGTAGACAACCGAATGAGAATAGATTGAGATGGAGTGCTAGATAAAATAACAAGAGATGACATAAAAAATATACATTAAAAAACCTGAGCGTACAAGTTCAGCAGCTTGAATGAAAATCAGCAATGCATCATCTGGGCCCTTGATTTATTCATATGATGGTGCTGCCCTTTGATTCCTTGCCATTGATTGGATAGTTCTGACGGTGAAAGGCGAAGTCGGAGAGGAAGAGGGAAAGAGAGAGCAGGGAGCGGAGGGAAGGAGAGAGGAAGCGACAGGGAATGAGAGAGTAGGCGAGAGGGAATGAGAGGGGGAAATGGAGAAGGCATGCAGAGAGGGAGAAGAAAAGGGAGAGAGAGGAAGACAAGGGAAGGGCTGGAGAAGCTCTGGCAGGAATGAGGAATAAAGGGTTGTAGAATAAAAGGATGTAGATGATGATGTCGTTCGAAAAAGGGAGGGGTAAATGTGTCAAAAATCACCGTACGAACACCAAAATTGGCATTTTCGTGTATTTCTAATTAAATACATATAATACATGTTTTGGGACACTTTTTTGGTAAAAATCCTAAAAAACTATTATAGCATAGATGGTGATAAACTCTGCAACCGAGATGTACTTTAGAGTCTGTTTAGTGAGTGGTATTCCTGATTGGGAATTGGATATGTTGGGAAACTCTGGTAGTGTTTCATACCATGCTCCCTTATCATTCCAAATGCTATGTTCGATTCATATAATTCTCAAAATTCTTAATACTAGCCTACGTGAAAAGCCACTTTTAGCCTTTTAGATGCTTAGAATTCTTGCAACAATCAGTCCCTTACATTGTAGTTTAAAATTTCACTTAACACATTAGTTTCTTTTGCTTTTTTTTTTTTTTGTTAATAACTGATGGTGTTCCAACTCTTTGGGCCGGACTAATTCCTACGGATCTAGGGGAGCCGAGTAAATCTCCTGTAGCCCTAATGTGGTAGTGTAATTTCAAACCTTCAACCATCCTTTAACAGATCAATCGGACCTGTACATATATTCAATGTAAAGGTTTACTAAACATTAAGCAATATTTTCTTTAATATCATTTCATTCAGTTTGTCGGGTGTCCCCAACTCCAATCTGACTCGAAGTGGTAATATTGAATTTGGAACCTCCTTCAATTGGTGGTCTAATGGACTACTCTTCTTTCCAGGACTGCTTTTTGTTTGGGTGCAACAACTTTTCTTTTTTTCCGGATTACGTACAGCCTTACGTCGAGTATACAATGGTCCTCGAATCCTTCTCGCGTGACGTCCTGCCTTACGTTTAATGGAGGCTGAGTAAAATATCCAATTGTTTATTGTAGCCCATTTCAGCTCTACTCTATTTTACTTGTAAAATATCTAACAGTTGTAGCCCATTTCAACTCTAGTGACAAACAGGTCGCGATGAGGGATGATTTCAAAATAGTTTCAAAAGCACATGCAAATCTCAATATTTTAAAAAAGCATAAAAAAATTATATTTTTTTCAATCAAGTCTTCGTTAGGATTTATTTTATAGAAATAAAAAACGACGCTCTAGGCATTACATTTGTTGTTCAACTTGTTGTCTTAAATTCTTAATATGTAGCGACTTTTTTTTTTTTTTACATTTTAAGATAATTTGGTGACATTAATTTAAACACGGAAACCGCATAGGTCTTCTACCTAATTGTTCCAAGCTAATGAATACTTGACAGTTTTAGGAACTAGTTCAATGGGTTTGCTTGTGCAACCAATTAAGTAGTTGATGACAATTGTTTTTAGTAATCAGTAGTGAGAACGAACCTAAGGCCTGTGCTATACTGCAAATAGCAGAGTTCAATGTTTTTTAATCTCTAATAGAGGTCTCAATTTGATAGTTATTGTAGATTCACTTCAGAATTTATCGAGTGCTTGACAAAGTCAACCCTGAAGCAATTTAAAATGATTCCAGAACTTTTAGGTCTCTAAGCCCTAAGGTTCCCAGATTCACGAACTAGATAAAAAGCTTCATGTATCTCAATTAGAACATCAAGCCCTGCAGGATTTTGAGCAAGAAGTGTGATACTTAGCTGTAATATTGATGTACACATCCAGTGCTAAAAGTGTGAAGATTATTCCTTGAATCTGATTACCGTAGCTTCCTTCGGTTACAGTTGTAAAACCCAACTGAAATGCAGATGTATTATTGATGTACATGGCTAGTTGGAATGAGATGGGATATGAAGGTAAGTAGGAGTTCATCATCCTTAAGAGTGAGGTTGGTTAAATTGAGTCATTCATTTCTCAATAGTGAGTAAAAGAAAAGAGTTAGGGGTCGTTTGTCTTTTACGCGTGGGATATGTAAATACAATTTACACATGTAAAAGAAGAATATTCAAATTTTAAGTATGTAATGTTTACACATGTGTTTCCTTTTACAACGTTTGTCTAATAACACTATTTTCGCATCATTTACACATGTGATTCATTTTTCTATGTTTGTTTCAATGATATGTGTATGTTATAACGATTTTGTAAATGATACTTATTAATCATTAAATTATATTCTACTATAATGACATGAAAAGAAAATAAAAAATATCAAATTTATATCAAAGTTTTCATTTGCATTTTAGATCCTTAAAAAATAACATGTTTTTCAACAAGAAATATACTTTTCAAAAATAGATATTTCTATCAATGATCACCTTTAAAAAAATACATTCCAACATGTTTGGTTAAGGAAATAAGAGTTTATAGTAGGATGGTTAAGAAAAATAGGATTATTAATAATTTTTTTATTAATTAATATTTAGTTCAATATTATCTTAATTCATTATTTGATTTGCATAAAACTTAACCCCTGCATCTCACCGGTTTTATGCTAATATTAATCAATTATAGAAAGTTCTTAAAATGAGTATTTTATTGCTAAGTCCAATTATATTATATGTATCACAATTTATTATGGTTAGATAAAATTACTTTTATACATTATTTTTGAATGATACCATAATGCTATATAAAATACATTCTTCCTTTTCTCTTACATTCGTTTATACATATTTAAATATTTTTAAGTAATACAACAATAAATAATTTTAGAAAAGTCATTGAGATATTGGAAGAAAATCTAATAGGAGAAGAGAAGATAGAGAATCAAATTCTGAAAGAATAAACCTATAAAGTAAATAGATTTTATAAAGTTTTTTTTAAGGCAAGATATATAAATAGAGAGATTACCTTTATAAAAGGGGATGAGATGCAGTGAGGGTTTTCATTCATAGGTTTCATCGGTCTTGATGTATATTTTATTATTATTTTGTAAATGCGTTGGAGGGGGGTTTCGAACCCAGAACCTCTTTGATGGAAATGCCTTATTATTATTATTTTTCTAAATGCGTTAGAGGGGGGTTTCGAACCCAGAACCTCTTTGACGGAAACTGACCCAAAACCAAACCGTCCGCCTCCAACGGGTATTCTTTGAAATCATATGTGCTTTGGTATTTTCTTTTCCCACCTGAATAGGTGTTCAAATCTTGGTGTGAAAATGGACTCATTTTCACACCATTTACACATCTGATTTACACACAAGATGCGTAAATACTTGTAGACAAACATTACTGATGCGTAAATATTACGCATATTCACCATTTACATATGTAAATGGGTGTAGACAAACGACCCCTTAAATGATTTAAGTATTTTTGGGCCTTGAAAGGCAAATGGACTTCATGATTAATAGCACTATGTTAAGTTTGGAGAAAACTATATGACATGTTTTGCTTAATCCCAGTTAATGCCAGCTTAATTGAAATGGAGTTACTCTTTGTAAGCCCGAACCCTCTAGAATAGGGTCAATGATTAAGAATGATAAAAGAGGCTTGCTCTTGGCTTTCTTGGGACCTAGCGGTTTAGGCAATTCAAATGGGGCCAACTTCGGGGCTATAAAGAATGGGCTGATACTAATTTTAAAATGCTTATTTCAGGACCGCTTTTAGCTCTGAAGTGTATTCATTTTATGTTGTGATCGAGCACATGGAGATTTGAAACGGTTGTGGTGGCAGGCAATTATCTCTTCAATGACTATTTTTTGTGCATGTTCCAAGATAGCAGACTGAAAAGTGGATTCCTTGGCTGAAACAGGGTTCTACAAAATGGAGTTTAGTGGTTTGAACCAGAAATAAAATTCCTTTTCTTTGTTACTAGTCCTCTTCTGCTTTTCCATCAAGAGGAATTGTCACGTCTCCAAAATACAACTAGGGGAAAACGTGAAAAATAAAAATAAATATTCAATTTCCTGTGTTTAATGCAACACAAGCTCCCAAATATGGACCCACAAAAATTTCGAAACATGGTGAGTCATAATAAAACATTTGTGGAAGCATTAAATCAATTGGTATCAATATTAAAAAAAATCAAACCAACACATAACTAGTTGAATATTTAAGGTTAAAGTTTCCAAAATATCTTAAATAAAATAACTAAATAAAATTAGGTTCATTATGAATAATTTGCTAGTAAAAATTGTCTCTCTATGATAAAAGTCACTCCGACGCAGACTCAGACGGCTCTTTGGCCCTCATCGGCTCTCCACTCGGGTTCATCAACTGGCTCAAACGCTTGAAACGTTTGACCCTCCACCGTCTCCTTGTTAGGGTAGGGATTCGTACCTATGCACCAATAAACAAATTAAACAGCAAGCATAAAAGCATAATTCATAAATAAAATACAAGAACAAAGTGAGTAATGACAGGTACTGATCATAAGAGAATAACAATGTATCAATGACGAAAAGAACGAATATCCTAAATCCAATCTACACAATAGAGCAATACAATAATCACACAGAAGCAAAGCCACTGCTTTGGGTGGTCAGCCCTAACTATAAAGCGGGAAAACCCGTTCGAAGGCCAGCGGTCATAAACCGGTTCGTAATCGTAGGCCGGATAAACCGGTTCGAAATTCGGATATTACAGTGTCCGTACACATCGGTGATCAGCCGTCCAATTACAACTGCAGTCGTTCGAATATGACCCAATCAATATATATATATATACATATCATAATAGAATAGACCTAATGATCTTGTAAAGCTCTGACATAGGAAACCTAAGTCAAAGTGAAGGGCTGGCTGCACAATAATGCATAATCGAATACCAATCAAATCATTCGAATAAACCTCCACAATATCTCAATCAAATGCCAAGCCACATCACAGTCCATATCCAATCCACATAGGGTATGCAGCTAATAAACCAATATCAATCACAATCATATATGCAAACCCGAAGGTCAAAGAATAATCACAAGCCAATCCTAAGGTCAATCATAAGGCCTTGTACCCAACAACCACAGTAATCTCTAAATAGATAAAAGATCAACACATCCCTTCTCAATCAATGGTGCATAGACCTAATTAAGGGTTTTCCAATAAAGATGGGTTGAGCTCATATCCATTAGGATTTCTCCGAGGTCATACAAGGTACTAAACCCCACGTTAGTAATATACCGTATGCCCGGAGAATATTTACTCGGTCCAATGATCCGATTAATAAAGTACAAAAATATAATTTAACACTTTAAAACCAAAGATATCATTTAATATTTAATTTATAAATAATAATTATAAATAACAATCTTAGTTTATAATTTTAGAAAACTTAGGGTCTCATCTTAGTGTATTACCAAAAATATAAATCTTAAGAATCCAATGGATTCATTAAAGACTAAGGGTCTTTTTCTAATTTCTAGAAACTTAAGGAAGGGCATGATAATACTTTGATAGCATTAAATGCTTGTCACATGGGTGAAACTCCTTCCAAAATATGTCCCAGGTCAATCATAGTCTTAATTCTAACCCCACATGACACTATGTGATGTCACCTTCCCACCTTTTGTTTTCCAAACTGTGGCCAGTCATCCACCATATACAAAATTCCCACACTTTTTCCATGCACCCATAGACCACCGAACTGCCCATCATCTTCCTCTTACCAATCGTTCTGTACAGAACATTTACAACAATGACAACTGAGATATGGAGGCTGTTGGAATCGTGGGCCTCACCGATCAAACACGGGTACAATGGTTTTGACACACAATTTATAAAATTTTTGGAAGCACTGCAGGGTGATACTAAAATAAGAACAATCGATGAAATCACAGTCTCCGATTATATCATGGGTCAAAATAACATATTAGCATTATTATATGAAAAGGGCATCAAAAGGGTTTCTACATGCATCAACACGCAAATCAAGGAAGAACATAAGTATTAAATCTATAAATTATGATTAAGTACTTGCCTGAAGTCCGCGGTTGACGGAGACGGTCTAGGATTTCTATTGCCAAAGCACAAGGTGCTACCCCAGAGAAAAATTGGAAGAGAGAGAATTGTGTGTGAAAATAAAAGAGTGTGGTGTATAAATAGGAAATAGGAATAGGAATTGTAATCTGACTTAAAGTCTAAAAATAATAGAGTTTCTTTTCTAAAAATATAAGAGTTTGGATTAGAAAACAATTATACCACTAAATTGGGCATGGGTTAGCTATGGGTTAGGACACCATCCAATCAGCCTAACTCACCAAACCTAAGCCTAACGTGGTCCCCACTTAGACTAATCGCGTATTTAATTAATATACAATCAATTAAATAATAATAAAATAAATAATATAATATATATATAATATCAAAACGTCACATTCTCTCCCCCTTAGAACATTTGGTCCTCCAAATGACAACCATAACTTTGAAAGGAGATGCGGGCATTGCTTCTTCACTGAGATTAAAAGGTACCTTCCACGACGCCCTCTGAAGTATCTGCATTCACATCGGTAAAAGCATACATCCTGCCCTGCTGAGGTTGGTTCTGTTGCCCTTGAGCTGGCCCAAGTGGCCGCTGTTGACCCCCTTGTTGCTGCCTATGCTGACCTTGAACTTGCATCTGCTGTTGTGGAGCTTATCCCCTAAACTGTTGATTTTGAGGAGCCCTAAATTGCTGCTGTTGCGGCACCCGAGGAAACTGTTGACCTGTTTGTTGTGGTCCCTGTTGAGGTGCTGTCCTCCACTGCTCCTGTGAAGGTGCATGAGATCCCGTTGTCTGAACTGTTGATAACTGACTGCCCCCATTAGGACAATCTTTCATCCGATGTCCAACTTGCTTACAATGGAAACATGCACCAGTCTGTCTGTAACACTGTTCTGTCGGGTAATTCTTTCCACATCGCTCACAACGTAGTATTGGACTAGCTGTGGGTGGACTCTGAAATTTCTGTCGCTTTGAGTTATTTTGATCGTTCTGACTTGCCGACTGCCTTAACTGATTTTGCTCCATTTTAGCTTGTCGTTCCATAGCTCTCTTCTTTAGCGCACCCTCCGCCCAATATGCACTCTTAACAGCATCTTGAAATAGTAGGCACTGATTATCTCCGATCATTATGTAAATATCAACTGAAAGGCCATCGAGAAAACGTCTGATCTTTTCTTCTTCCGGGGTAATGAGTGTAGGAGCATATTTAGCCAACCTGATAAATTGTTGTTCATACTGTTGCACTGACATATCACCTTGTTTGAGATTCTAAAAATCCTTCTTCCACTGATCCTTGACATACTTAGGAATGAACTTATCCATAAATTCTTCAGTGAACGTCTTCCATGCATCTTCTTCTGTTACGGTGTCTGCTTGGATTACTGCTTTAACCGAATTCCACCACTGGAGGGCTATTCCTCGAAACATGTAAGCTGACAGACTAACTTTCTGCTTCTGAGTGCAACGGAAAACTGCGAATATTTGTTCAAGCTGTTCTATGAAATCATCCGCTACCATGGGGTCTTCTGAACCGTGAAATTCTGGAGGAAACCTCTTCCTAAATTTTTCATAAAGGTCATTCGGATCCACTACTTTCGGAGGCATAACTACTTGCATCGGCTGAGCTGCCCGATTTGTTAATTCTAGAATTTGGGCTTGAAATCCTGCCCTATCTTGATCAGCTTGTGCTCTTTCAGCGGCTCGTTCTTCTTTTTCTCGCTGTCTTTGCTCAATCTGGTCAGCCTGCGACTGCATAAAGGCTTCCAAGAGTCGATTAAAACGGTCGTCATTAGAGCTCGACCCACTTCCATTATTATCTTGCGATTGAGTTTCTTGGTGTGCCATTTCCTGCAAAATGGTGTTAGTAGTTGATTCCTAACAATAATCTAACAAACAATACTATAGACTTTACCGTTAGCACGTAAAGCCTGTCTAACGAGATCGAAATCCTCACCACGTCCTAATTGTTTCTATCCAGTTTTAAGTTCCGAGAAACGTGCTGGCTCTGATACCAACTGTCACGTCCCCAAAATACAACCAGGGAAAAACGTGAAAAATAAGAATAAATATTCAGTTTCCTGTGTTTAATGCAACACAAGCTCCCAAATATGGACCCACAAAATCTCGAAACATGGTGAGTCATAATAAAACATTTGCGGAAGCATTAAATCAATTGGTATCAATATTAAAAATCAAACCAACACATAACTAGTTGGATATTTAAGATTAAAGTTTCCAAAACAATTTAAACAAAATAACTAAATAAAATTAGGTTCATTATGAATAGTTTGCTACTAAAATAGTCTCTATGATGAAAGTCACTCCCGTGCGGACTCAGACGGCTCTTTGGCCATCATCGGCTCTCCACTCGGGTTCATCAACTGGCTCAAACGCTTGAAACGTTTGACCCTCCACCGTCTCCTTGATAGGGTAGGGATTCGTAACTATGCACCAATAAACAAATTAAACAGCAAGCATAAAAGCATAATTCATAAATAAAATACAAGAACAAAGTGAGTAATGACAGGTACTGATCATAAGAGAATAACAATGTATCAATGACGAAAAGAACGAATATCCTAAATCCAATCTACACAATAGAGCAATACAATAATCACACAGAAGCAAAGCCACTGCTTTGGGTGGTCAGCCCTAATTATAAAGCGGGGAAACCCGTTCGAAGGCCGGCGGTCATAAACCGGTTCGTAATCGTAGGCCGGATAAACCGGTTCGAAATTTGGATATTACAGTGTCCGTACACATCGGTGATCAACCGTCCAATTACAACTGCAGTCGTTCGAATATGACCCAATCAATATATATATATACATATCATAATAGAATAGACCTAATGATCTTGTAAAGCTCTGACACAGGAAACCTAAGTCAAAGTGAAGGGCTGGCTGCACAATAATGCATAATCGAATACCAATCAAATCATTCGAATAAACCTCCACAATATCTCAATCAAATGCCAAGCCACATCACAGTCTATATCCAATCCACATAGGGTATGCAGCTAATAAACCAATATCAATCACAATCATATATGCAAACATGAAGGTCAAAGAATAATCACAAGCCAATCCTAAGGTCAATCATAAGGTCTTGTACCCAACAACCACAGTAATCTCTAAATAGATAAAAGATCAACACATCCCTTAGATAAAAGATTAACACATCCCTTCTCAATCAATGGTGCATAGACCCAATTAAGGGTTTTCCAATAAAGATGGGTTGAGCTCATATCCATTAGGATTTCCCCGAGGTTATACAAGGTACTAAACCCCACGTTAGTAATATACCGTATGCCCGGAGAATATTTACTCGGTCCAATGATCCGATTAATAAAGTACAAAAATATAATTTAACACTTTAAAACCAAAGATATCATTTAATATTTAATTTATAAATAATAATTATAAATAACAATCTTAGTTTATAATTTTAGAAAATTTAGGGTCTCATCTTAGTGTATTACCAAAAATATAAATCTTAAGAATCCAATGGATTCATTAAAGACTAAGGGTCTTTTTCTAATTTCTAGAAACTTAAGGAAGGGCATGGTAATACTTTGATAGCATTAAATGCTTGTCACATGGGTGAAACTCCTTCCAAAACATGTCCCAGGTCAATCATAGTCTTAATTCTAACCCCACATGACACTATGTGATGTCACCTTCCCACCTTTTGTTTTCCAAACCGTGGCCAGTCATCCACCATACACAAAATTCCCACACTTTTTCCATGCACCCATAGACCACCGAACTGCCCATCATCTTCCTCTTACCAATCGTTCTGTACAGAACATTTACAACAATGACAACTGAGATATGGAGGCTGTTGGAATCGTGGGCCTCACCGATCAAACACGGGTACAATGGTTTTGACACACAATTTATAAAATTTTGGAAGTACTGCAGGGTGATACTAAAATAAGAACAATCGATGAAATCACAGTCTCCGATTATATCATGGGTCAAAATAACATATTAGCATTATTATATGAAAAGGGCATCAAAAGGGTTTCTACATGCATCAACACGCAAATCAAGGAAGAACACAAGTATTAAATCTACAAATTATGATTAAGTACTTGCCTGAGGTCCGCGGTTGACGGAGACGGTCTAGGATTTCTATTGCCAAAGCCCAAGGTGCTACCCCAGAGAAAAATTGGAAGAGAGAGAATTGTGTGTGAAAATAAAAGAGTGTGGTGTATAAATAGGAAATAGGAATAGGAATTGTAATCTGACTTAAAGTCTAAAAATAATAGAGTTTCTTTTCTAAAAATATAAGAGTTTGGATTAGAAGACAATTATACCACTAAATTAGGCATGGGTTAGCTATGGGTTAGGACACCTATCCAACAAGCCTAACTCACCAAACCTAAGCCTAACGTGGTCCCCACTTAGACTAATCGCGTATTTAATTAATATACAATCAATTAAATAATAATAAAATAAATAATATAATATATATATATATAATATCAAAACGTCACAGTTGTGGTGGCTGGCAATTATCTCTTCAATGACTATTTTTTGTGCATGTTCCAAGATAGCAGACTGAAAAGTGGATTCCTTGGCTGAAACAGGGTTCTACAAAATGGAGTTTAGTGGTTTGAACTAGAAACAAAATTCCTTATCTTTGTTAGTAGTCCTCTTCTGCTTTTCCATCAAGAGGAATTACCTTGGAAACCTTCTCTTTCCTTTACAATTCTTCTTCTTAATAATATTACTTCATCATTCCTTCTGGAAAAAAATGGAGACAACATGAGTGGTATATATCAACAACCAACTCAAGACCGTCGCGGAGTCGACTGCTAAAGTTCAGTTTGGTGATATACTGAGAACTCCAGAAAACTGATACATATTCAAGTCCAGGTTTTGCAGAAGCAGCTCAAGAAAACTTGCAAAGACACATGAGGCCAATCATCCACATGGGGCCCCAAATGTTGAAGTGTGCATGCAAGCAGTGTGAAGATTTTCTCTTCTCAAGTCTTCCACTAGTTAAGCCCAAGTGGAATTTGTAATCATTTAGTTGGTTGAGTTTTAGATATATTTTTTTTTATCAAGGAATTATTTTTCTGTTGAGAACAGTTTAGATTGCTTAGACTGGAAGTATTTTTTTTTTCTATGTATACATGTAACTCTTTTTTTTAATTAATAAAAGAAAATTTTAATTATATTTTCTGTGGAAATCCATTGTCTTGTATTTCATTAACCCCTTTCCTTATTCAAACAAGGTCAAGGGTTTATGATGCTTTTGCATTGTGCAAATAAATTAGCTTGCAATCAGTTTCCATCCACCCCATGTGTTGTCTTAATCAACCACTTTGATTTATCTCCATTAAGAGCAAAAATTTCTTAGTATCATATGCTGAAATATATTTCAGCCATCATAGGAGTGGAATGTTAATATAGTATGCCTCTTTGTAGATTGCTATTTTATATTTTATATTTTATTTTTGCTTGAACTTGTAGATTGCTATTTGTACATGAAAATCAATATAATAAGTAGAGCAGTATTTGAATCCTTGGACATTTTGGACCCTTGGATTTATGTACATAAATTCTAGGGATATTTTGAACCCTTGCATTTAAAGAGGGGAATGAAAAAAGGGGCTAAAGTTGAAGAAATTTACAGGTATTGTCATCCCTTCTTCATTTAAAAGAAAAGAGGCTAAAAGTTAGAGAAATTTACAAGTTTTTGACATCCCCATCAAAAGCAAAAAGGGTCAGCAAGTTTGAGTTATTTACAAGTATTGCAATCCCTTTTTCATTTAAAAAAAAAAGCAATCAAGATAAGAAGATGAGATGAGCAAATTGGGTGAAAGATTTCATGATTCAATTTTGTTAAAAATAAATGAATGAATGGAATTATATAATTTGGCAATCAATTGGATTTTTTTTTTTTTTTTTGTGGAATCCATTTTATGGTTGGACTTGCTTTCGAGACGCATGGAACCTGGGTTCGGTCGGTTTGAGGCATATCCAGGTCCGGTGGTGCGCCGTGCCATGAGGCACGGGGATTTTCTAGTACATTAATAATGCAAGGGCTGTTTGAGATATCATGTGTGAAACTTTTGAAGTGGTTGGTGGGACCATCTTTTGAATTAGTAATCATTAGGAGGACATCTTAGGACAGCATATATGACCTGTAATTGCATTGTTGCAACCGAACTGTTTACGTTGCATCATTTCTCTTGCTTGGAAATTGTTTTGAGCGGCTGGAATTTGCATATGTTGGTATAATATTAGCTTCGGGGATTCAATCACATTGGGCCTGAGCCAATCTTTGTTTAACCAAGTTAGACCTGGATCAACCCAACTGGGCCCAAGTTTGATGGAATTGATCTTTTTATTTGCATCATAATGTTTAGGCACTGGGGATTATTCTGGCTAAAGGGCTGGGACACCCTCCGTTATAAAAAAAAAAAAAAGACACTGGGGTTTTAACATGTCACCATCTCAATCAAGATCAATAGGTAAATGCACACGAATACTGTAGGCTAAAAAATGGTGATATTAAGCAGTAAAAGTGGTTTCAGCGGTAGGAGTTGGTTTTGAAATTTTTTTTTTTTTTTTTTTGTTTCCTCATCAATAGCTTAACCCATGAAAATAATATCTGATCAGACAAAAATGGCTGACAACCATAAAAATGGGTGGCAAAGAAAAACAAAGTTTGATTAGTGGTGTGCTTCATAGTGGCTGATGAATCAAAGAGAGATTTCATTATATTGGCAGTTTCACCACCGAGCGTACACATGAGTTGCCGTGAAACTCGGGCCAGGATCACCCTATGGGCATGAAACTCAGACCCAACCCGAGTGCATTTTATATAGGACTTGAAAAAGTGATGCATTCTATGGATAAAATTGAAAACCGTGAATCAAAGGGGTTTCGATGATCAAACGGACTTAAAATTTTATATATAAGCTGGTTAGTATATCATTTGAGTTTTTCAATCCCCAAATAAATACTTTTTTTTTTGTATATTGAAAAATAGATTGTAAGAAATTAATATGTAAAATCACTTATTCTCACTTTTATTAGCTTTCAAAGTGGTGTCTTGTTAGATCATTATTTAAAAATTCAAAAAATTAAATATGTAAATTTGATGGCCCCCAGCTCTAAAAGTGGAGTGGTATTTTGACAAAGTGAGTTTTAATTAATGATTTGTGTATTATCATGAGATGATGAACTTAATATGATCGTCATTCTAGAACATGTGAAGGATTTTTTTTTTTTTGAAAGGTTTTTATTAAAAAAAAACTGCTGGGTAATTTAGGAATAATATTGTAAAGTACATCCAAGAAAACAATGAAATTTATCAAGTGGGAAAAACCTCCACGACCATACCGTACCCAGTGGGCCCACCTTATGATCTATCCAAGTGGACTATAAATCAAAACCTCTCCTCCCAAATTGACATTCATCCAAATTATCTAGACTGTTGGACCAACTATGCGCTTAGATGGTAAAAATCTAACCCAAACCTTTATCACCAGTGGAAGAGGGAGAATATTTCGATCCCCCAGTCCCATCCGTAGATTACTCTAGTGAGCTCTACAAGTTCCGTGCTCAGTCTATTCGTTGTTCGTTAATTCAAAATCCCCACTTTTAATTTTAGTTCACATATAATATCCTTCATTTTAGGTTTTGGAGAAGGAATTTTTTTCAATGTTAGTGCATTAGGAGATTGGACACTTCATAATTTTATCTGTTTCTTTGGATACAGGAGGAAACAGTGGAGCATATATGTAGCTCGTAATATGTTGTATTCGATCTTGAAGTTCTACTCCTACGGTTATGACATATTTATGGTGATTTTGAGTAAGGTGGCATCAAGCCAGATAATTAGGGTCATAAAGAATGGTATCCATGCTTTGCCAGGTGTCTCGCCAGCCCCCCTCTAGGATGCCCTCGCCAAAGCGTGCCAGTTTCACTTACTCTTTTTATGGGCATGGATATTCGAATGTGTTTATAAGAACTAAAGGTGAAACTTGGATCTCAGGTTAATGGACTTGATGACTTAAAACTCAAATGGGTCAACGAGTGACTCATTGACTTTATTGTACTTTTATTATGTGGTAAAGAAAAGGTAGCATGTAGTAAAGTCGTAAAATAAGTGGAGGCTAGCTAGAATTTGCCACACTACTCGATCTTTTCATAAAAAACATGCTAAATTTCAAATTGGGGACCTTCAAATTGTATAAAAAATAATCCTTTTAGAGTCACTTTGAAAAAAGAAAAAAGAAAAAGGAAAAAAAAAAAACGAACTTACAATATTCCAACGCCCTAGTCCCAACCCGATTGCCATAGACTCCTTATCCCTCTTCAAATGGACCCTACAAAAGAAGGACAATTAAAAAAATGTAATGCTAATCAGTTTGAGCCACAATTCAAAATCAATCTATTTGACTCTATAGCAAGCAACACCAAATGATTTGATAAATAACTTAAATCTCATAACAAACAAAAGACAGAAGATTTATCCAAAAAAGCCTAAGCCATTGTTACTCATCAAAAGAACAAAAAGAAAAAACAAAAGAAATCTCCCTTCCTTTCCCTCTAAAGAAAATAAAACCTAGAATAAAGAGAAATTAGATTTTTTTTAATCACCTTTCCTATGACGCTACACTCGATGAGAATATGTCATAAACAAAGAGACCAGTACAAAAAATCAGAATAGAAGCAGACTTAAAAGAAATAAATTACTATATATATTACTAAAGGGATGTACTCTTCCTCACATAAAGACACCTGGCGCAACCTCAAACTTTTTGCAATGACATTTCCGGAGTTGCCCTTATCCCTAAAATCTCTATATCTATTACACACTCAAAAGACCTAAATTCTCTCCATCAAAGAATCATCTTCCACTCAAAAGCCTAAAATATCTCCATGAGATCCCTAAATAAGCCAACATACCAGATGTGCTACATTTATATCAATCAATTCATGGGTCCCGGCCCGCATCATTTGATTTTATGGACGGTTAGAATAAAGATGGTGGACCCCATTCATCTAGGTCCCACTTAAAAATATTTGGTCAATTTGTTAGGTCTATGATCCTTTGATCTTTCTTAATCAATTCATGGGTCCCATCCCGCATAATATGATTTTATGGATGGTTAGAATAGAGATGGTGGACCCCATTCATCTGAGGGGTTCCACTTAAATAAGTTAGGTTCGGTCAATTTGTGAGGTCTATGATCATTTGATCCTTTGACTTTTATCAAGCAATTCATGGGTCCTAGCTCGCATCATATGGTTTTATAAACGGTTAGAATATAGATGGTGGACTCCATTCATCTTTGGGGTCTCGCTTAAATAAATTAGGTTTTGTCAATTTATGAGGTCTATGATCATTTGATCTTTATCAATCAATTCATGGGTCTCGGCCCGCATCATATGATTTTATGGACGGTTAGAATAGAGATGATGGACCCCATTCATCTGGGTCTCACTTAAAAATATTTGGTCAATTTGTTAGGTCTACTATCATTTGATCCTTTGATCTTTTTAAATCAATTCATGGGTCTCATCCCGTATAATATGGTTTTATGGACGGTTAGAATAAAGATGGTGGACCCCATTCATCTGGGGGGTTCCACTTAAATAGGTTAGGTTTGGTCAATTTGTGAGGTCTATGATCCTTTGATCTTTATCAAGCAATTCATGGGTCCGAGCCCGCATCATATTGTTTCATGGATGGTTAGAATATAGATGGTGGACCCCATTCATCTTGGGGGTCCCACTTTAATAGGTTAGGTTTGGTCAATTTAAGAGGTTTATGATCATTTGATCTTTATCAATCCATTCATGGGTCCCGGCCCGCTTCATTTGATTTTATGGACGGTTAGAATAAAGATGGTGGACCCCATTCACCTGGGTCCCACTTAAAAATATTTGGTAAATTTGTTAGGTCTACGATCATTTGATCCTTTGATTTTTTTAAATCAATTCATGGGTCCCATCCCGCATAATATGGTTTTATGGACGGTTAGGATAGAGATGGTGGACCCCATTCATCTGGGGGGTTCCACTGAAATAGGTTTGGTTTGGTCAATTTGTGAGGTCTTTGATCATTTGATCTTTATCAAGCAATTCATGGGTCCCAGCCCGCATCATATGATTTTATGGACGGTTAGAATATAGATGGTGGACCTCATTCATCTTGGGGGTCCCACTTAAATAGGTTAGGTGTGGTCAATTGAGGTCTATGATCATTTGATCATTTGATTTTTATCAATCAATTGATGGGTCCCGGCCTGCATCATATGATTTTATGGACGGTTAGAATAGAGATGGTAGACCCCATTCATCTGGGTCTAACTTAAAACTATTTGGTCAATTTGTTAGGTCTACGATCATTTGATCCTTTGATCTTTTTAAATTAATTCATGGGTCTCATCCCGCATAATATGGTTTTATGAACGGTTAGAATAAAGATAGTGGACCCCATTCATTTGGGGGGTTCCACTTAAATAGGTTAGGTTTGGTCAATTTGTGAGGTCTATGATCATTTGATCATTTGATCTTTATCAAGCAATTCATGGGTCCTAGCCCGCATCATATGGTTTTATGAACGGTTAGAATATAGATGGTGGACTCCATTCATCTTTGGGGTCCCGCTTAAATAAATTAGGTTTGGTCAATTTATGAGGTCTATGATCATTTGATATTTATCAATCAATTCATGGGTCCCGGCCCGCATCATATGATTTTATGGACGGTTAGAATAGAGATGGTGGACCCCATTCATCTGGGTCTCACTTAAAAATATTTGGTCAATTTGTTAGGTCTACGATCATTTGATCCTTTGATCTTTTTAAATCAATTCATGGGTCCCATCCCGCATAATATGATTTTATGGACGGTTAGAATAAAGATGTGGACCCCATTCATCTGGGGGGTTCCACTTAAATAGGTTAGGTTTGGTCAATTTGTGAGGTCTATGATCATTTGATCCTTCGATCTTTATCAAGCAATTCATGGGTCCGAGCCCGCATCATATTGTTTCATGGACGGTTAGAATATAGATGGTGGACCCCATTCATCTTGAGGGTCCCACTTAAATAGGTTAGGTTTGGTCAATTTGAGAGATCTATGATCATTTGGTCTTTATCAATCAATTCATGGGCCCGGCCCGCTTCATTTGATTTTATGGACGATTAGAATAGAGATGATGAACCCCATTCATCTTGGTCTCACTTAAATATATTAGGTCAATTTGTTAGGTCTATGATCATTTGATATTTCTTAATCAATTCATGCCTCACCTAAAGAATAAAACATTTGGAAAAAAACATAAAGATCAAATTAGCAACAAAAAAAAAGGACTCACAAGTTTATTAATTAATAAATTTATTAAAAATAATTCATATCAGAATGTGCATTTGGTAGTTTCATGGTCCGTGCATAGCACGGGGTTTTACTAGTTACATATATAGGGATGTTCATGGCCGAGTTGAGCTGGGTTGAACAATATCCAAGCCCGGACTGAATTTTAACCTTTAGGCCCAAGGCCGGCCCTACCCTAAATAGGACCATAAGTGCCTAGTCCGAGCCCAGCCCACATAAAATAGGTTAAGCTCGTGCCTAAGTACATAATATTTTTGTTTGATTCCCGATGGTGAAGGAGAAGGACCCACAGTCCCACACCCACACCCATGAATTTTGCAGATGATCCATTTATATTTTCCATGAGTGGACCCCATTGTAGGGTTAGAAGATCCGGATCCCATTTAGCAAGATTGTATATGATCCCATTTTATTCAAACGGTCAAACCCTTGTGTATTTCCTACCCACTCAGTACCAAAGAAATCTCAATAAGGCGTCCAAGGTTTGAGGACACACTATAACACTAGTAGCAACTGAAATCTATCATCTATTTCATCCTGGAAAATTTCAGATAAAGCCTCAAGTCTTTGCCTTATTTAAAAAAAGGACATAAGTTTTAAAACTTCTCAAATTAGTCCCTAAATTTCTCAGGACGTCCAGTCATTTCAAGGTATTTTCTTGAGATTTTATCCTTGATCAATTATTTTAAAATGCCCAAACTACCTTTTATTAAAAGCCATGACATGGTTTCTACTTCCACTACATGCAGCCGATCATTGTGGGATCGTTGGTTATCCTTGATCACCGCGAGGACACCGATGAAGGAAATGAGGAAAATATAGAAAAGTGAATGAGAGTTTTATTTCAATGAATGGTACTTTGGGCATTTTTAAGAAATTGAGGGAAAATTTTGCAAGAAAATATTTCAAAATGAACGAATATCCTTAATTGAAAACTTCCTAAAAAACTTAGGGATTAATTTGACAAGTTTTGAAACTTGTATCGATTTTTAAAATAAGGTAAAAACTTGAGGCCTTATTTGAAAATTTCTCATTTCAACTAAAACTAAGTGATTAATAACGCGGCCTAGCCTAGTGTATTTCCTACGCTAAGCGTATCTACAATACAATACAATATGAATACAGTTGTAACTACCCCACACTACAAAAGAAATCTTCTACCCTCGTTATTCGTTACTATAAATTAACTCAAAAGCACAACCAGAATCTCACTCACTTTCTCTCTAGAAGCTGAAGCTCTTTCAATTCAATTGAGAAATCATCTCATTCCATTTTGAGTTTTTCTCTTTTTGGGTTCTCTACTGCGTTTTCTTCTTCTTTCATTTGTGGTTTCCAGCACCATAGATCTTAATTTACTAGGGTTTGTTTGTGAGAGATTTATTAACGAGATTGCAAGCTGTAAATTTTTTTTCTTCTTTTTTTTTAAACTCTACAGGTGTCTGGCATTGTTCATTTTGCATCATGGAGTTTGTAACAGTTGCATCAATTCAATATAGTAATGAGCCCCTTGTCATCAGTAGAGGACATATTATCAATTTATCATCTTGTCCAAATCACCGTTCTTCAGCCTTTACATCATTTGTACTGTATTAATGCTCAATTAGTGTGAGATGATCCTGTTTAGTAGTAACTTATACATATATGTTGAAGAATTTTTGTATTATGTTTTTTGCTTGAGGTCATCATCCTATTAAGATAAGCTGTGGAAACTAGCCTAAATAGAAAGTTTAGGATCATTGAGATGAGAAATTGAGCTATGGCATTAACAAGTTTTGGGCGGTAGTGAATGAGTAGAGTAAAAGTTGTTAACAATTGATACCGTATGTTAGCCGTGATGACATCTGACATTTAGTGTGAGATGTTATGACATTGAGTAGTGCCCCTTTGGCATTCTAAGAAAATGGACAATCCAAAGGCTAGGCTCGAGCGCCCTACGTATAAAGGTTTTGCCGAATGATTTTTCATTCGTAAATTCTTTTGTTACACTTACATTGTTGATTGTTGTTTTTCTATTCCTTTTCTTCAATCCAATAGTAGGGCATGCATGTGTAATGTGTAGGCCACCATCGCAAACACTTCTCCCTGAATTTGCAGAAAATACTACTGAAAAAAAAAAGCATTTGCACAAAATAATGGGTTTTTTTTTTCTTTTTGTGAAATTAGCTCTCATTTCCTTTCCATTTCAGTGATAAAAACAGTTACATGCTTTTAAGGCTGTTTCCCTAGTTTAACTTAAAGTTGCCAACTTAAATCATGAATAAATAGCCACCAAATCTGTGCTTCCTCAGATTTCAAACTCCGACCTCCTCCCATGGAAAACTCGTTTCCATGGAATATAAAGCCCGTGGAAGATAAATAACAAGTTTCCTCTTACTCGGATGTACACAAACACAAACAATTCCTCTACAGACCAGGACCTTATCTTTCCTAATATTCATTCTGCCTTCCACTTATGACTTGATTCTTGCATGTTTCTATGGTTAGAAGTTAGAATCCTTCTTTCTTTTTAACTACGTTCCATAAAGTTCCCTCATCTATGAATTCCTAGACTCTGAATAGGAAATTCCCCAAAGCCCTTTAAATTGTTCATATATTTTTCAACAACTGTTTACTGTATTCAACTCCATGCATGCATCTCAATCATTCTACAGTTATCTGGTCCATTTTTGCAATGCATGCAAGGCACACAACCCTTTTAATCACATCTCATCATAGTTCCTACGACTTCACACAATAAAGAATGGATAATTCCAATACTCAAACTTTGGGAAATAGTTTTTCTGAGCGTCATGAATAGAGCAGGATGTCAAATCTTTGTGAATAATTAGCCAAAACCTTCATTCTTCATTTGTTTTACAAGAAAACAAGTTGATACACGAGATACTAACATTATTTCTCACATAAACCAAAAAGGATCTTACATTATTTTTCACATAAACCAAAAAAGGTCTTACATTATTTCTCACTTAAACCAAAAGGATTTTTCTTACTAGGCAACTACCATCGACTAAAATAACAAAGCAAATAGAATCTTGATACATAGCCAACAACATCGCTTCTTCAAACAGAATCACTGATCCATAGAAGACAATAACGCTGCTTTACTTTTAACTCCACCATTGTTACCCTACATGAAAAAAATGGTAATGTAAAAAAAATCAATGAAATAAAAGAGAGAAATTTAGAAAGCAATAAAACAAAATTCTTGTTTGAGTTTTATGGAGTTCATATTTTGCAAAGAGAAGTGACTATATTCTCTTTGTGGTGCATTAGGACATATTTGCTAACCTACCATGCTATTTCAGTAGATTGTCCAAGATGGAGTCCATTCTAGATCAAACTCATAGAAGCACACCAATGACAATATTTGATTTGATGCTTCACCTTACTTTACTTCAATTCACCGTTCATCCAAACAGGCCCAACGTCTTTTCTTCTACAACCAACTAATTTTGTAAACCTTTCCATAAATAAGTCTCGACATCATCTATGAAACGCCAATACCGAGATTTGACGTAGAATCAAAAGCCCGAAAAACCTAGCAAGCTCCATTTCATGAAGAATTCTAACATATTTGCAACCAGTTTTTCTTTAATGCCTAACCCCAGAAACATCAAACATTAAAGAAAAAAAAAGTTCATATCTTATTGAATGGAAGGAAAAAAGAAAGAAAAAACTCTTGTCATGTAAAACACAGATCTTCTTCATGGTTTTAGTAACAACAAGTATTTTTTAACATAAAAGAACTTATAGATAACATGGATACCATACAAGTATTTTTTTAACATAAAAGAACTTATAGATAACATGGATAACATACAAGCTGGTCCCCCCCAAACCACCACCCCAAAAAAAAAAAAAAAAAAAAGAAAAAAACAACATACAACCAAAAGTAGTTTTAAAAAAGTGACATCCTTCATGCACCATACGGTTGAACCCAAAATGGGCCATAAGGGTCATCTCAATCCACATTCTATATGAAGCTATTATCGTCTATAATTTATAAACAAAACCAAAACAAAAACTTACACATCTAAGGGGCTTACTTTCTAGATTCGACCCAAGTTCAAGATCCTTGAATTCCTATACAAGTTTAGCCTAAGATGAGGGAAACTAGAAGTCAGAGGCATAAATTAGAAGTTCCTTCCTTAAAACACATAATAAGCTTCCTCCTTACATTATCCACCATTAGAAGTTCCCTGCAATTATGTACACTTGCCTGTAGTTTCTACATGCCTTAGGCTATTGCAACCGTACAAATGCCATGCATGCATACTACTACATACTACCCACAAATTGGATTACATTTATAATACATCTGACAGCTAGAAAATACTTCTTTGAAAAAAAAAAAACATAAATAAGAACATACATGTTTGCACTACAAGAAGGATCATCAACTTGATTTATGGCCAGGCAATGCGTGAGGATGCAGCACATGTTTAGGAGTTGACGGGAGTCCTCTATTACCTTGTAGTCATTTATTCTTCTTGAATTTAGCAAGCTTTCTTGCTACTGCAACATATAACCGATCTCCCATGTCATCAAAGAAGTTGTAGTAGGCAACCCTCCAAGAACTCTTGAATAACAAAATGCCACAGACAACCCAAAAGCCTACAACAAATCTAGGCCCCTTGCTAATAAAAAATAGTTGTATTTCCAACTCATCTTTAGCTTCTTTGTCTCCATCAGAAAGCAGCTGTGAATCAAGAAATATTTCATCTCGTGGGCACTGGTTAAAAAGTGGTGGCCCACATAATAAAAGGTTTCCCATGTAGATGGATGAATCATTGATAGTATCAAGTTGGTTGTTAGATGGAATTCTTCCTGAAAAGTTGTTGTGTGGAAAATTCAAGTGACTAGAAGCTATGTGGAATCGCTCCTGAAAGTAGGTTCCATGAGAGATCAAGAGATTCTATCCATTGCAAGTAACTAATATTTTCTGGGATTGTTCCTATCAACTGATTTCTTGACAAACTTAAACTTTGCAAGCCAAAAAGTTGAGTAATTCCTTTAGGAATTTCTCCGTGTAGATCATTTCCTAATAAGTTTATGTTTATCAAAAGTGAAACCGTACTATTATATTCATATCGAACTCCTTTCCAAAGTACCGAAATGCTCTCTAACATCCCAACCTCTGAATCACTGTAAATGGCTTCATTTGTTTTGCTAGCTATAGCCATGGCACTAAAGTTACCAAAGGACTCAGGTATAGTTCCTAACAAATTATTTTGTGAAAGGTCCAAGACTTGAAGTTCAGAAAGTTATGAGAGTTGTTGAGGAATGTTACCCACAAACCTATTGGATCGTAGGATGAGGAACTTAAGAAGTGTCAGTCTTTCACCAATCCATTTTGGTATCCTTCCTGAGAAACCATTTTCTCCGAGATCAAGTGTCACCAATATTGTGCAATTCTTCATGGATTGACAGAGCTCTCCTGAAAGCTTGTTGTTGCTCAAGTGAAATGAAGTATGATCAAACAAATGATTCATAGAGCTCGGAATACCTCCTGACAAAAAATTATTTTTCAAGTCCAATGTCCCCAAAGATTCCAAATCCCCTAAACACTATGGAATTTCATCCGTCAGTTGATTGTTTGAGAGATGTAGATATCTTAAAGTCTTCATTTGGCATATGGACAGGGGAATGCTTCCATTCAAATGGTTGGAGGAAAGTGATAGACGCAATAGATTGGTTGTCTTCACTATATTACTATTCATGATGGAACCCGAAATTGTGTTGCTGGAGAGATCTAGATAAGTAATATTTGATGATAAAATATGAAAAATGCTAGAGATGACATTTGAAATACTTGCATTTGACAGAGACAAATAAGACAATTGCTTTTGAGTTTGGAGCCATGGTGGAAATTGGGGCCTAATTTGCAATCAGCCATTGTGAAATATGTCAATTGGAATGGAGGAACTGTTGTGATCTTTATCAATCATATAATACCGCAAGTGCACGGGTGTCTAGATGAGACAGTGGCAAGAACGGGTTGAACCCACAGGGAGCTAATTAAATAAACTTTTAGATTAAGAAAACTAATTAACTAACAACTAAGAAAAGTTTTGATTATTTAGAAATAAAAGAAAGCAACTAATTTAGAAATATGAAAGCTACCTATTAATGAAAGTGATTAAAGCATAGGAATCCAATAAGCATCCACCAATTATTTATCAAGTAATCCTAACTTGTTCCAATTTTTACTTCAAATCAAAGATAAATCAATGTTTTTAATTTGGAGAATCTTACTTTTAAAATCCTTTTTAAATCATAAAAGTTCAAAATAAAAGACTTCCTTCACCTCATAAAAGATAAAAAAAACAATCTAAGCACTACCCATCAAAAGTAAGTATAAACCATCAAAAATATCTAAGTCCTAAGCATGGCCTATCAAACCTAAGCATGGATAGTCAAAAATCAATTTTTATTTTCAGAAATTAAGAATGGAGATTTGCCTAGGGCACAAATACAAGTCTATTAATCATTAAGAACATAAAGATATGCAAACAAGTTAGAACTACTAGACAAATTAATAAAAAGCAATCACTTATCTTCATACATCGCTCTAATCAAAACTAGCCCGCCATTGCAAAGAAGACTTCTTGATTTGTCATTAAAGATTGCATCTTTACAACTTCTCCTTCAAGTACTTTCTTGGACAAGGCCCAAAGCTACCCAAAATAAAAAAATATGGAGAACTAGAACTAGAAGAGGGGAAAGAAGAAAGGGGAAGAAGATAGAGAGAATGGCTTGGCCACTTTATGAAGGAGAATAGGCTTGTAGTTCTAGCCCCCTTGATGCTTCTATGCTTCTTTTGTACTTTTTGGCCTCTTGATTTTCAAGGAATTATTTCATTCTGTCACTTGATTATTCGCTTAGCTTTCAAGCAGAGCTTCTCACTTAGGTTGCAATTTGAATTGGAGATGATTTGTTACTAAGTGTGGTCTCTTGGGCTCCAAGTCTTGCCAAATTAAACTCCTCAAAGATATCTCATGTTGCCAATTTTAAAAACCTTTTGCAATTCCCGCATAGAATTATAACAGCTAAATTCCCGAGGTCATATCTCCCTCAATATAGCTCCGATTTATAAAATCTTGGGCTCCACGAATATCTACTCGAAAAGAGCTTTCCAACGGTGGGTAGACTGTCCAATCCGATACTCGGTTTGAAAGTTATGGCATTTCAATTTGCTGCCCCTGAAAATTCCGAGAATAATGGCAATTAAGGGAACTTCTATGTTTGGCATGTAATGGGGTGCGTGGGACCCACGTTGGACATCCAAGGCATGTTTGGAATCTTTCTTTGCTTGCTTATTTTATTCTTTTTTCATATTTGGCATGGTTCTTTACTTGCAACTTTGACTACTCAACTTCCCTTGCAAAGTTTTTAATTTTCTCTCTCTTTCTTGATTTTGGTTTTCAAATTTAGCAAGTTAACATCATCTTTCCAAATCTGAGTTTCTTCTTTCTTCTTTGAGAATTTTCAACCTTTCCAACTCCACCAAGATGCCAAGATATATGGGCCCACTATGAAGGGTGTCCCACCTTTGATCTCTCTCAAGTTTCACCAATGCAGGTCTCACTCTTGATTTCTCCTACATAAATAAAATTAAATAATGTCAATAATAATCAAGTGTGAGGAATCTAGATGGACTATGCATGTGACTCTACATGCCTACTTAATGCACGAAAAATACACAACTTTCCAAAAATAACACATGGTGTCAAAATTAGCAGGTATGTATTAGTGAAGCTAAAAAAACTAATTTTGGGTGATGAATGAAATGAGAACCCTAATTTCACAAAAGTCATGCAATGTAATGAATTTTGACTAAATTTGACTAAGATTCCAACTATGATGCTCAAATGCATGGAATTATGAATTCTATAAAATTGAGTGTAAATTACCCTAATTAAGTCCACAAACTAGCATAAAATGATGAATGAGAACTACAATTTTGTGTACTTATCAGGAACCCAATTGGAGCTCACATTGAAAACTAATGAAGTTGAAGACATGATTCATCTTTTCAATTTTATGAGATGGGAAAAGTGAACTTTTGTTAGAATACATTTAAAAGAATTATTAGATAAGAATAAATACTCTAGATTTGAAAGTTGTCCAAGGATTTCAGGAATGGACCCATTCAATTTATTACTATAAAGAGCTAGTGTATTCAAAGATGACAATTTTCCTAGAGATGGACGAATGGAACCAGAAAGAGAGTTTCCATCAAGATACAATGCTCTCAAGGAAGACAATTGTTTGCCACCTGTCCGTGAGTTGGGTTTTACGATAGAATTTCAGCCAGGGACAGCACTTATTTCGAAGGCCCCGTATAGGATGGCACCAGCAGAATTGAAGGAGTTGAAGACTCAGATAGAAAATCTACTGGATAAAGGTTTTATCAGGCCCAATGTTTCACCGTGGGGAGCTCTGGTGATATTTGTGAAGAAGAAGGACGGAACAATGAGAATGTGTATAGACTACAGACAGTTGAATCAGGTGACTGTTAAGAACAAGTACCCGTTACCGATGATTGATGAGCTATTCGATCAGTTGCACGGAGCTCAATTCTTTTTGAAGATAGATCTGCGTTCCAGTTACCATTAGTTGCGAGTCAGAAATGAGGATATTTCTAAGACTGCATTCCATACGAGATATGGTCGTTTCGAGTTTCTTGTGATGCCTTTCGGGTTAACGAATGCACCAGCAGTTTTTAGGGCATTGATGAATAAGGCATTTGCCCCTTTCTTGGATCAGTTTGTGGTTGTCTTCATAGATGATGTGTTGGTATACTCGAAGACTAAGGAAGAACATGAGCATCAGTTGAGAATATCTTTGTAGCTTTTGAGAGATAACCAACTGTATGTTAAGCTAAGCAAATGCGAGTTTTGGTTGGAGCAAGTGGCATTTTTGGGCCATATTATTTCTAAGGAATGACTGACAGTGGATCCTAAGAAGATAGCAGCAATTGTTAATTGGAGTAGCCCTCGTAATGTAGCGGAGATTCGCAGTTTTCTTGGACTTGCAGGTTACTACAGGAGGTTTGTGAAAGGGTTTTCTACCATAGCATCTCCATTAACTAAGTTGACAAGAAACGATATCCCGTTTGTGCGGACGGAAGGGTGTGAAAAGAGTTTCCAAGAGTTGAAGACCCGATTGACTACAGCACCCATACTTGCCTTACCCGCTGGAAGTGGAGGATTTGTAGTTTTCACAGATGCATCAGGAGTTGGTTTGGGTTGTGTTCTAATATAGAATGATAAGGTGATAGCATATGGATCGAGGCAATTGAAGGATAATGAGAAGAAGTATGCCACACATGACTTGGAGCTAGCAGCAGTGGTGTTTGCATTGAAGTTGTGGAGGCATTATTTGTATGGTGAGAGATTTAAAGTGCACACAGAGCCCTGACTATATATTGAGATACATAAACAATGAAAACGGTTCACTGAGGTTATCAAGAATACCAAATTGCAAATATTCCAACAATGAAATCGTTACTGTCCTTTAGAGTTTTCAGTCTCAAATTTGTTATCCATCAATTTGATGGCCTCGATTTTAAAATGTGATCTTTAAACAATGAGAAAGACTCATGGATGCTGCTCAAATTGATATTCCAGTATATTCATGTAAAAAAAGATATACTCTAAACCTTCTCAAATTGAAAATCATTAATAAATGAAGTTCATTTCTTTCCCCTAATTCACATCCATACCTTCACCACAAACAACTTGGTCTTCAAATTTAACTTTTGAGGCCCAACTAATTCGAACATAATGTAAACACATATACAACTACCTGTATAGAAATACAGACAAAAGGTGCACATCCCATGCATGAGAATAGAACTATCACTCCATGAAAAGGTAAGAAAAATAGGTACCCAAAACAACATCATCCCATTTTCAACACAACACATACCATGCATTAAATAGAACTATCACTCCATAAAAACGAAACAAAAACTCCATAAAAAGGTAACAAAAATAGGTACCCAAAACAACATCATCCCATTTTCAACACAAAACTCAAACATATCCAAAGTCCAGAGCTGTAGCTAATGAAAAGAGTCAGAAATGAGAAGCTCTCTTCAGGGACTTAGTTTTTTCAAATGATTTGATTGGTGTCGGAGGCGGCATCTCTGATATGAAAATATGCACTCGCATTTGGCATTCACCCACAAGCTCAAACATGCAGACATCTCCATTGATTCTACAAAAACAAGGTCTGTCTGATTTCCAGTCAACCGTGTTAGGATTATTGAGAATATCGAATTGATCGTGTGCAATGAAGAAATTAGACCCATGTTGAAGGACGTGACAAGTAGGAAAGCACATACAAGGGTACTTATAATGAGAGGAAAAGACCATCTCTTTTCCATGTTATGGGCTCCACTAATGTAACCTTTTCCATCTCTTTTCCATGTTATGGGCTCCTGTAATGTAACCTTTCATGATTTCATTCCATTTAACACTCACATTTTTATCTCTTTAACTTGCAAATCATATAATTCCTGTGCCCACCAACGATATAACAAAAACATTCCGACAGTAAAAGGAAAGGACAGCTCATATGGAAAACCTCCAATGCTCCAGCAAATCTCAACTAGAAGTTGCTACAAGATGATTTTGTACAAGGTGAAGTTTGAGTTTTTTACAGACCTGCCAACACAAATAGAAAATTTGAATTTAAGTCTTATAAAGGATAGAACAACCTTCCTTCATAAAGAATAAGAATTCAATTATCTAAAAACTGATTGATGGAGGCATAACGCATTAAAAACATTAAAAATATAAATTTGACGAGAAAAAAAAACATATGTGAAGAGATTAAAACATCTTTTCAAGGAGATAAGAGATGAGAAAAAAAAAAGATAACTTTTCCACCTGAAAGCCTAAAAGACAGAGTAAAAGTTATCATTTTTTCCAATAGTAACCAAATTCCACAAATATGACTCTGAACTAATAGAAGTTAAAACCGAACTATACCAAAAAAACAATTCAAATTCATCCAAGTCATAAATCCAACTCACAGCGAAAATAAAACTGAGAAAACCAAATATATTCAATTGATGAGAGAAATCAGAACATAATTCAAAGAGAAAACTTCAAAATCAAAGATACAAAATTTTCAAATCATTCAAGGCAGAAAGAAAGATTCATACATATTATTCCGATAAAAAACAGCAAAACTCACAAACACTTCTCCACAAAGTAGCATCGACAAGCGCAATACAGAATTCCAAGCAAAACATACTAAATCGTAGTGGATCGTAGCCAATTTTAGACTATTCTTCTGCAAAATCCTCCAACGGCCTCTCTTCTCTTCTTCCAAGAGGGAGAGGGAGAGAGGGAGCGAGCAAGGAGCGCATGCAGAGGGAGAGGACAGGGAGAGGGAGAAAGAGAGAAAAAAGGAGGGATAGGAAAAATGTGGAAGAAAGAAGAATTGTTCATCAGGGATTTAGGGGTGAGTTTTGTGATGATGTCGTTCAGCAGCTTCAAGGGAAAAGTGGTCCAAAACCCGTGTACGAACACCGAATTTGCCATTTTACTGTATTTCTGGCTAAATCTGTCTAATACATGTCTAGCACCATTTATTTAGTAAAATTCCCTTTTTTCTTTTACATTGGTTCTCATTTCTTTGTTTTTAGCCGCTTGTATCTACAAATAGAAAAAAAAAAAAGGAAACAAAGACTTATCATTATTGTACTCATGGCGAATAAAGTAAGAACATTCTTCTACCTTTGTCATCATTTTTCAGCATTTTTCTTTAAAGGTGTAGAAAGTCTAACGCTAGAACGATGTTCGGAATGAAATAAAATTTACATAAAACTGACCAAAATACCCTTGTTGGAATTTTTTATTTTTAGAAATTTTCTTATTTCAAGCTACCCAAAATATAATTCTTACCTATTTTGATAGATTATCATTAAAACAACTACAAAATAACACACCTAAAACAGCATTTACAATAGCTTAAACATCATCAAAATATCTAAATAACACATTACTAAATTTAAACATCACTTAAATTAGCTAAATAAAGTAATTAAGTTAACATTCATCCATAAGTTTAAAAATAACATCCACATTTTGATGTGATAAAGGGGCATTTTGGTCTCAAGGAAAAATTAAGAAGGAATGGAATGACCATTCCTCTACCTCCCCGGTTCAATGATGACTCCATTACATAAAGGAATGGTGATTTCGGAAGTAATGGTCATTCTGCCACTTTATTGCGAACCAAAAGCAGAAATAATTATTTCGTTGGAATAACCATTCCATTTAATTCTTACCTTCATTACAATAAGCCAAACGCTACCTAACTATAAAATACCCACAAATCCACATGTCCCTTTCCTTTGTAGAAAGTGTAAATAGATTTGAACTTTAAAACCCATGGAAGAAAGTGTACTCCCAAGCCACATTTGCTTTTTTCTTCTATCTTGCCCACTCACTCTTATATTTGTGGGATTGGAAAACACTAACCCTTTGATTGGATGGTATTTCAATCACCTAACAGATGATGAAAGGGATTCTAAAATATAAAATCCCAGGTTACAATCATGTTGTAGTGGAACATTGTAAGATTTTATGTAACCAAGGTTATCCAAAAGGGATACTTGGGTAAAAATACTAAGAACAATGTATGGTTTTATGCAGTGGAACAACCTTTCCTCAAACTGAGAAGAATCCTCAACTTAGATGATTCCTTTGATTCGCCGGAAACAACCTTTCCTCAAAGTGGATTTCTCAAGACAGTTCCAACTTTGGCAAACATAGAGGAATCCTGCCATTTGCACTATCTGTGATCCTACGGTCCTAGATCTTTTGCAAATACCTTATAATCCATATAAACTCAAGGCTTGAAATTTTACACCATAGCCATTCATAGATCTCTAGAGAATGTGAACGGTTCAGATCTTGAAAATGGGGCCCACAAAAAAATATTTTTTTATGCTCTAGACTTTTTCAAAAATACCTCAAAATCCATGACAGATCAACGGCTGAAATTTGTGCCCTTAGCCGTGTTTGATCTTCTAGAAAATGTGAATGGTTCATAACATGCTTTTGGGGCCCATAAGAATCAGAAAAATTGAGAAAGTCTGAATGCTGCAAAGTCCATTTTTTTGCACTATGGGAGATCAACGGTCAGAAGTGTTTCCCAATTTTCTCATGATCCATGAAAAATCACGCTAAACTTGGTCTAGTAGGCAATTTGGGCCTTCTGAAGAGTTTGAACAGTACAGATTGTTCAAACGGGGCCCACATAAGTCCAGAAATCTTACAAATAAAATTTGTTAAGAATCAATGGCTGATATTTGACTTACCAGCCATGTTGGGCCTTTTAAATAAGACTTTTTGTTCAGATATTAATTGTGGGGCCTATATATAAAAACCAAAAATTTGAAAAACACGGTGACCCTTAAACTAACATGTGAAACACTGTAGCTCCGCCATTCCATCACTTCGTGGTTTCTCATTGTCTAACAGGGGAGGGTCTGACCGCCTGAATCTTCAAAAGCATGGATGCATGGATTATGTGGTGTAGTTTTTCTTGTGTTACCAAACGTGAATTTTCCACGTAAACATAGAAAATTGAGAGACATCTCTCAAGAGGATGGTTGCCAAAAAGAAAGGAGAAGTTAAAATTCCTAATGGGTAAAGAAAAAACCATCCAACAACCTTAGGGAAAGACCACATCCTTAGCACAAGCAATCATTTTTCATCCTAAAAATATTTAGGATAATTGGTGTAGTCATTTTTGTGAGCAAGGAAGCTTCAAATTCATTATTAGCTAAATATTGATATTTAGGGGTCATTTTGTCAAGTTCACATGTGATAGAAAAATGGTCCACATATTTAAATAATTCACATATTAGTCATTTTCATATGCAAATGAATCATATGTGAAATACATTCCATTATTTTTCATTTTCACACCTATTCAAATGTGAATATGGGTGGTGCATCCCACATCTCACATGTCTTTCACGATTTTTCACAAATCCATGATGAATCAAGAGATGAAATTTGACCTACTAGACATTATCAGCCTTCTAAAGAGGATCATGGGTCGGATCAGGAAAAAAGAAGCCTACAGAAATCAGCATTGAAGATCAAACAATCTGAACTTTTTTACAAATATATCACAATCAGTAAAGGATCAACAAATGATATTTTATATACTAGCCATTTTTGGCCATATAAAAAGGGTGTACTATTCAAATCTGCGCATTACAGGCCCAAATGATTCAAAAACTTGAAAAAAAGAACGTGCTACTTTTTTAACTCGCGGAATACACTGTAGAACAATGTATGCATCCAACAGTTCATACGTTTTTTTAAGATCCATGATGAATCAACATGAATTTGGCCCCATAGTTATATTAGGCCATCTGAATAGGATTAACAGTTAGGAACGTAAAAGTTAGGCCCACGAAAGTCTAGAAATGCAGATCTAACAGTATAGACTTTTTCATAAATTTCACACGATCTATAAGGCTGAAAATTAACATCAAAGCTAGAGATGTCAAATGGGCCGGGCCGGCCCGTAAAGGCACGGCCCATGGCCAAGAGTACCGGGCACGGCAGGCCCGTTTGGCACAGCATGAACGTGGGGCGACCCATCCATAAAAGTCGGCCCGCCAAGCACGGCCCACAGAAAAAAAATACATAATATATATGGTCTTGGTATGAGGATCTTCATGGACCTGAAGATATTTGGAGGTATTGAAGATATTCTTTTCATGATTATTTCTCATTTAGATTTAAAGGTCATTGAAGATATTTGGAGGCATTCATCTTGCGTATGTAATTTGGTGTTTGACACATTCAGACACTACTAGCAGGCTTGTGCATGGCATGCACACCAAATAATTGGTGCAAACACTAAAATAATTGGTGCAGGCACTATAATCACTCTTCGTTACAAAGTCACTGTGCTATCAGATTAGGCCTTCAAGCACTAGGTGGTGGTACATACAGCAATTTATCTTTTTTTTTTAATGATAATTTATTGTGAAAGAAGTGAGACAAAAAGAACCATTCAGGGCAAAAAAATTAACGAGTCAAAAGGAAGTGAGCAGGAATATAAGCTCTTTCGTCTCAGAGACTTACCCCATCTGGGTGTTTCACTCCAGAAACGAGCATCAAGGAACAAAACAAGCCCTTAATCACAAAATGTTTATGCCAATTCATGTAATCAACCTGTTTTATCTATGTATTTTTAGCTTCTTAAGAGTAGGAAATAATAATTCATGATGAAGATCCTCATACCAAGAATCAGTCTGTGTTCTAATTTTTAATTTTAATACCGAAAAGACGAAAAAAATTAATCGAGAACACGCCCGGCACGGCACGGCCCAGCCCGCTCCAGCCCGGCCCATGACGGGCCGTGCCGTGCCAGGAAAAAACGCTGGTGGCCCCTGCCGGCCAGGCCCGTGGCCCATTCGGGCCTGGATTTGGGCAGACCGTGCCCGGCCGTTTGACATGCTATCAAAGCCGTTTTTTACCTTCCTAAAATGATTAACAGTTCAGATCGTGAGGTAGGGACTCACTTTACTCAAAGAATAAAAATAAAAACAGCGATAGATGTTGGAACATCTATATCACTGTAGCTCCCCTCTTTGCTTCAGGCGTGATTTGGTTTCACACCTATTTAGGTGGAAAAAAATGACTCTTCAAATGCACACTTTTTTCACACCACTTTCATACCACTTTTTCACTCATGATGTGTGAATCAGGGAGACAAATATAACTAGGTTGTAAATGGGTGAAACAAACGAATACCACCAATCTAGAAACCAGTTTAGATGAGATTTTCCCATGAGGAATAAGGTTCCCCTTCAAACTCATCATCAGCCAATTGTTGATATTTAAGTTATGCCTAAAAGTAGACCCACAAACGGCCATTGGCTCGTACGATGGATCTAAGGTCCGCCATTCCATGTCCAAATTGGGTGGAGCAACCACTAAGTTTCATATTTAATTTTCGATTTTCCTTTTCAGACCTGTGAACAAATAAGATCAGTGGGTGGTAATGGAGGATCGGGTCAGGTTTGGTCAGTAGGGGTGTTCATGGTCGGGGCCAGCGCGAGCCCGCATTAGGCCGGGCTTGGATATGTATTTGGGCCCATTTAGTAACTGGGCTGAGCTTGGATTAAGTGAAAGAAAGCCCAAAGTTGATCAAAAGCCCAATTCAGCCTAGCCCGGTTGAATAAATGGGCGGGTTTGGCCTGACTTTTATGGCCCGTTTCAGGCTTGAACGGGCCTGAGCCTATGTTTCTAAAGTTAGACCAGGCTTGGATATGCCTCAACCCGGCCCATGAACGTCCCTATTTGTCAGGTTGAGCGCAATTGGCAACATGTATTTGTTAAACGTTAAAAGGTTACCGCAAACCTAACCAAATTGAAAGGGTTAACTTAAGAGCCTCAATCCAGAGGAAGGTTTGGGTTGTTTGGGACAGTCCTTCAGCAAAATGTGAGGTTAGATTGGTGGTAAAAAAAAAACAAGTACGAACCTACTCCACCCATTTATTTATCAAGTCAAAAATGTCACCCTGAACAGCTGAACCTACCCAGAAATTAATGTCAGCACCCACCCGAATTACCCAGGTGAGGTTCTGGTTGATTTGGAAAGATCAAAAAATTGGTGCCCTCAATTAGGGTTTTAACCAATTCAGTTATCAGCTTATCGCATGGTCAGGCCAACCTACAGGCCCAGATTAAGATCATAGATATTAGCATAAGTCTAATTTTGGACTCTTATCTTTGCTCTTAATCCACAAAAAAAAAATGGCACTACTGGTACGAACTTAAAAAAAGGTCAAAACTATATTGAGCATTAAAATAGGAAGTTTCCACAAAGACCCAAGAACAAAACAAACAAAACCAAAAATCCCACATTACATCTAGAAAAATTGATCTAGATCTTTTAGGAAGCTCATGGCCATAGTCTTCTGAAGAATCCTTCTACCATAACAAAAAGTTGGTAATCTACTGTCAATGAAGAATCAAGATTCCATCCTTTCAAACAAAAAAGGGCTGTTTGTTTCTTGTAATTGAATTCTAACGAACTCTAAAACCAAATACGTGGTTAAAAAATGAATAATCAAAGGTGAATACCCAAAAATGGCCATCAAATGACCTCTCCTCTAATGGAAATTGAATCAACGGAATATGAAGAAGGAATATCCAACCATCACCTTACTAATTCAAATCCTAGGAAAGTCAAGTTCCCATCTATATCCCTACCTTGTATCATTTACCCCTCACCTCTTTAATAATCCTCTAATGGAGCTCATTTGACCATGTCCAATGTATTCTATGCAAACAAACAAGCCCCAAAAAATAGATAAGTAGTGTTGCTGGCATCACAAACATTTGCTTTAGCTCATTCTAACAGTAGAGGTTAAAAACATCTAACAAGAGAACCCATGCAAGAAGAGGGCATTTGGTCGAGAAGAAACCAGAGGAAACAGAAATTAGAAGAATCAAGTGAAGAAATTTGAGTTCCAGTGGAAACCCATTTTCCCCTACCTATCTCCCCTCTGCTCCTTAAACCAAAGCCCACTTGTTTGAGGGAAAAGTGGAAGTGTGGATTCCCCTCTGAGTAAATAATCTTAAGAGGTAGAGAGAGCCTTGCTTGGTGCTCACTAGAAAAATTTTAATGTTTTCAAGGGTTGAAGTGGAGAAAGTTGTGCTTTTCCTACCCACTTGGTGGGTTTTTTTTTTTTTTTTTTTTTTTTCTAATTACAAGGGATTCAAACTCATACAACCACTCATGTGTTCCTTCACAATAAAAGTGGACAAGGACTACACCAAAGTGGTCCCCACTTTCTCCCCACCAAAAATGCAAACAAGCTGGGACAAAAGGATTCCCCAGTGCAAATGCTTTCTCCACATCCAAACAGGCCCTTTGGGCTACCAGCTTCTTCAGTCTGTGTACAGTTATCTCTCCTTTTCCAACCACATTCACCATAAGTGCCAGGTGTGAACATCAGTAGTATTCTATATAGCAACCAACATGATACTTGGTCTGAAGTAGTAACATTTTATGATCCAACAAACACCATGTTTTGTACTATGGAAGTATACTCAAATTTGGCATTGTAGAAAAAAGGGATTCACCTGCTCAGATCTCACCATCCCAAAGCTCTTCTACGGTTTTGTACGGGCCAAGTTCATGAACAATAAATTCGCCTCTAATCAGTTTTCTCTGCACACAGACAAATGTGAAATCACAAGATGGCAGTTAAATAAATATAAAAGGTTCCACTGCAAGAAGTGGGGTTATGACTCCTTTATAACTAAAAAGGTCTTGTTCACCCCTGACTGACATCTTTTAAGAGATTAGGAATGCTCAAAATTACATTTTTACAAAAGCAGAATGGCTTCTAGAAAATAAAATAAGAAAATCGCCAGTTTCAATTTTTTAATAAAAAGGTGATAATGATATTGCTATACCTAATGAGAACTACTATAGGAAGATAAATCAGCATAGATCTACTGATTTAAATCAGTGTAAATCTACTGATTCATATAACTAGAGAACAAGATGCAGTGCATTCTAAGAGGCGGTTTATATAGTTTATAAGAGAAAATGCATGAACTGGAGCTCAAAGATGTGTAAAGAGTCCTCAGGCAGTGTATCATGGTTTGATGATCAAGACTATTGGTTTCATGAACCATGTCTTTAATTCATCAAAATTTAATGATCCTAGCCTTCCAATATTTAGTCTTCTTCATGGAAGGAACATTAATGTAGTTCTTTTTAACTGCCTTCTAAAGATGTTGACTGAATAAATACGGTTTGCTCTAAGGGCACGTTTATGTAAGTGCTTTTCTGTGGGAACAAAAGAGGAAAAGCGGGATGTTTTTCAGCAAAAACCTTTCCCATCATTTGGTGGGAACACTTTTCCTCAAGGAGAACATCAAAAGCATTGCAATTTTCTAAAGAAAAGTGTTTCCAATGGGAAGTAGGAAAGGCAAATTCTTCCGTGGAAATCTGCAGACTTCTACGGACGCAACACAAACTTGCCCCAAGTGTCATTGGGGTGGTATTGCCGACAATAGGCTAGGAGATTGATGAATTAGATTGCCAGAAACATTGCCCCATCTGATATAATCGAAACCATGGGCAACATACACAAACAATCATAAGGTTTTTCTTTATTTAATAAATGAAAAAAGTGCAATGAAGAATAATGTAATTGTTCCTTACAAAAACTAAATATGGTTGGGCATATCCACAAAATTCTCGAGCTGTCTTTACAACCATTTGGTTTCCTTAAAAAGGGTGCAAGCTCCCTCTTTTTTCCCTCTACTTTTAGTTTTGTTGGTAGGAAAAAAAACCTGAGAAACCCACTCTGAAAAACAAAAACCACTTGCCTGTTCAATTTCAGAGAATTTGACGAACAGGTCCTCAGGAATAGTCCAATCAAAGGCATCCAAATTTTCCTTTATCCTGTATTCATTCGTACTTTTAGGCAGCACACTCTGCCCCATTTGGAGGCCCCATCGGAGAGCAACCTGCGCAGGAGTTTTTCCCAATTTCTCTGAGATCATATTTAGAATTGGGTCCTTAAGAATATCACTTTTGACCCATGTGGAGCCCCGAGAACCCAGTGGTGAGTAAGCCTGTAATTAGGAGAACAGATAAAAAATAATAAACACAGGAAATAAATAATGTTCTTAGTTGCACTCCATTTTTGCAATTGGTCTGACTCTGCATTTCGCGTAATAAGAAATAAAAATCGGAAATCAGATTAGGTGGGTGCCATTTCAAACCTTTCAAAATGCACTAGCCGCTGGGGCCGATATGTAACAAATTGGGTCGAAATAGCAGAATAATATCCCATCCATCATGGTCCATTAAATGGGATGCAACAACACTTCTGTGATGATTATGATCCTATTGATCCATCATTGTTTGCGAGCTAGGATACATCAAACACCAGTACGCAAACAAGACAGTAGTATGGAATGAGAATAATGAAACAATCATAATGGTTCACAAAACTTACAGACAAGTGAACTCCCTTAGATTGACAGAATTCACGGAGACGGGTTTGTTGCCATCCAGGGTGGCATTCGACCTGGTTGACAGCTGGAGGGACACGTGCAATCGACAGCAAATTTTCCAACTTCTTTGTAGAGAAATTGCTCACACCAATGGCACGCGCCTTGCCAGAATCATAAAGCTTCTCCATCGCACTCCATGTACCAGGGATGTCAAGTGGGGCAAAGCTTTCGGGCTTGAAACCAGGCAATGACTTCTTTGTCCGAAAGGGCCAATGGATCTTCAAGGAGTAGCATAGTTTAGTTACTGAAATTAAATTGACCTAAATCTCCAATAAAGACTTAATGGTAAATGCTAATTGGAGCTATAAGAGGGGTAAAATGTTATTGGGAGACTTTTATCCTTGAATATAGTTCACAGTTTTAGCTGTTATGCATTTATGACATCCAAATCATTCATCTGGTGGATCCTACTCTGGATGGTCCATAGGCTAATGATTAGATTGATCATGCACTTGTCCCTTCATCCACAGTACCAAGAAAAAGGATATGCTCAATGGGACTATAATGAACCCACCTGTTTTCTTTCATCAAAAGTTCATCAATAAAATGATCAGCATCACCCAACCAGAGCAAGTATAAGGCTATGGCCAACCAAGGCCCCACCAGAGGAAAAAAAGAGCCTTTACCTGGGTCATTCGCATTGAATAACTCCAAAAAATAGATGGTCACAAAGACATCAGAAAGCAAAATCTTTATGACAACACACTGACTCATCCAAAAGGGGAAATAAATAAATAAGAACACTAACTCATATAACCAGGAGCAGTACCCTATATCGACACTTCCACGTCATAAGAATAAAACAAGAATGCCAAACTCTAAAATCTGGTGGATGAAAAATACTGCAAATTGGCTTTAACTGTAAAACTAAAACCATTTATAAATAAATGGAAGTGTGGAACCAATGCCCAAAAGATTTATTTTTCTTTTCTTTTCTGTTACTTTAAGGGGAAGGAGGGACATACAAGGTACAGATCAACATAGTCAAGCTGCAACTCTTGCAAAGTAGTATTCAATGCCACAGGCACATCTTCTGGCGCTTGATCACTACACCTGCAATGACCAATATAACATCTTTCAGTAGTTAAACCAATAAATAATAAAATGTAAGAGCAGTACTAAAAAAATTTAGATGCTGTTGGAAAAAACCATCATGTCTGTCTTCCATATCGATGCATGCTATAGCTTCAAAAAAAAAAAAAAATGTAATATTGTCCTGCGTAACTGGGGTTGTGGATTTTTGAGTTACACATTTTAAAGCCAAACTCATATCAAGGTTCTAAACTGAATGCCAAATCAAACACAACCCTCCTTTATCCAGGCTCATGACCAGCCCATGATACAGAATGACACATGGCAAAGAGAAACAAGGCATCAAACAAGATCATCGTTAATCCATTTTTGCGCATCCTTGATTAGATGACGAGCATTTGCCTAAGTTAAGAGAGACAGTTTGACCATCTACCTGCACTTGCTGAAACTCTTCATTTTGACATTCTGAACATTTCGAAGAATCACAATGCATGAGCATCAATAGATACCATTAAAATGCTTTGTTTAAATCAAACATTCAGATGTGTCAAAAAAACCCTTTAAGATATTATTGAAAAGCGCCAACAAGTGTACCCCATGATAATGTGGGACAACGGTTTGAAAGTATGGAGAACCAACCAGAGTTTTGAGGTAATAAACAAATCTTCACGCTTCACAATTCCGTCTTCAAACAGTTTCTTCAGCGCCAGCCCAATCTACAATGATCACAAGCTAGATCAAAACTTCACATTTGAAAGCATAAGCAGTCAATTATGCTTTTATGCTTTAAATTAAAGAAACACAAACATTTCATACACAGCTATGGAACAAATTGTCGACTTGCTTTCCCCACAAAGAAAACAAAGAAAAAATTGTTTCATGTCTTGAAAACTAGGAAAAAAGAAAAATTGCAGCAATTAACTAAAACGAATGAGAGTTCCTGCTTCTACGTCTAAAAACCAGAAAAAGAGCTCTCATCAAGAACTATGTAGATTGTAGGGTAAAGGGACCAAAGTAACGTTTAAGTCATGGTAAAAGAACTTGGTCCTACAGCAAGAGGCCCAAAAGCAGTAACATGCTTGTAAAGTTGAATCAAATAAATAAATAAAAGGATTCCAAAAGTGGAAACGATGCTTTCTGCAGACAGTAGACTGTTCCTAAATCCTACCATAAACCAATGCCATTAAATACACATATTTGGTAATTCCAATATATATTTTTGCTGCTTGAAATTTAAAGTACGCAGATCCAAACTATGGGATAATGCTAAAAGAAAATAGAAACAAAGATATATGCAAAAATTTAGCTAAAGTAACTCCAATTACCTCCTTCTCATTCCCATATGCTCGAGCACAATCAATATGCCTGTAGCCTTCCTGCAATGACATAGAAGTGCCATGAGTCTGGAGTTGTAAGTGTAAACATGAATTAAATACACGCACTCAAACACACACACACACACACAAATAAAAAAAAAAAAACAGAACATAGGAAAAACAACAGGTTTTTTTTTTGAAACGTAAGTACGCGCATACCCAACAGACACACACTCACAAGTGTCTCATCATCAGCACCTGTGGAAAAGAGGTGCCTCACCAACTGAGCTACCAGCTGATGTGCAAAACAAGATAAGATTTCATAATTTATAAGAGAAAACTTCTTTACCAAAAGAAAAAGACTACTTCTATTAGACTTTGGGTTGTGTTTAAATTATCAAGATTTTTTCAGCACACTTTCACAGTCGCTCCTGAAGCACATCCCATAGATTGGTTAGTGACAAAAATAAAAGTTGTGTGGGGAGATTTTCAGAACTCCAGGATTACGCTAATCACAGCCATCAGATGAGACTAAGCACTCTCACGTGCCATCCGCGTGCCATCCACGTGGCACAAACTCACCTCGGCTAACAGAGCAGAGGCCTCAGCCGAAGTCAAACAGCTCCAGGCCGCTAGCGCCGAGCTCGGCCACCCCATGCGCTCATCTCGGCCGAGAGCTCCACCTCGGCCGAAGCAGCCGGGACGAAAGCCGAAGCAAGAAAGAACCTCCACTCGCACCCCTCATCCCCCACGTCATCAGGCACGTGGAGGAATAGGGGCGCGAGCTAGTGAGACAGATGCGACATCCAGCGGCTGAAGCCACATCAGGGTAAGGCCCGTGGGCGGATCCGGTGGTACCCCAACCGTCAAAGGCGCCCAACACGATCTGGCCCAATGTGACGCGCATTTAATGCAACGTGGGCTGATCCGACTGGCATTAAATGCAGAGTGGGCTGGATTGGACCGCATTAATTGCAACGTGGGCTGACCATGACTTCCCAGTCGAATCATGGGACCCATACCAAGATATCGTCTAAGATATCTTCCAAATCGTCTATAAATAGAACTGCATTTCACATGCAAGGTACGCATAATTCAACACACAGAGCTGTTACTCTGCCTCTCTTCTTCCTCTCCTTCCATTGTTCCAGTTCATTCACTGACTTTGGCATCGGAGAGCCTTGCGCCGCCCAGGCCAGGGTCCTCTGACCGTTTGCTCATCTCTTTCAGGGTTTCGGACGGTACCCAGTCATCACCACGTTGGATAAGTCCTCTAAGGCTCCCCAGTTATTGTGGGTCATTATTTTCTGCACCTACAATTGGCGCCGTCTGTGGGGAAGTAATACCCCAACCTTCCCAACCTTCTCAACCTCAATCTCTTAGAAGCCATGCCTCCGAAAGCAAGGAAAGGCGGAGAATCCTCGAGAGCAGCGCTCGAGCTGCCACCACCGTCGACGGACGTCCCTCCTCAAGGGTGTTCCCGAACGGTGCATGGCGCATCTGCAGGCGAGGGCCGCTTAGGCTCGCAGCTTTTCGTCGAGGTCCCCCTCCAAGAAGGACTTGAGACCTCGTTCTCAGCAGACGAAGTTACGCCACCCCGACGCGACGAGCGTCGGCATGAGCGTCCTCGCAAAGATAAAGCCGTTGTCGTGGAAGAAGCGCGTCGAGTTCAGCCTCCTGCCGCTGGAGGAGATGTAGCAGCTCAAAATGCTCTCCTCCAGAAGCAAGAGCGGATGATCCGCGAGCTCCAGCAGCAGCTGAGAGCAGCGCAGACTGCCTCGTTGAGGCAAGTCTCTGATCCTCAAGGAAAGAAGAAGGATGCCCCCAGCAGGGCAGCCCAGCCTCCTCGCGAAGATCTCAGAAACCATCTAGACCACAAGCGAAGCCAGATCCATGACGAAGGCTCTAGCAACAGCCGAAGTCATCATAGCCGCGATGGCCGAGCCCATAGCCATCACAGCCCGAACCACTCCAAGCGAAAGTCAAGAGCCCAGACTCCGGAAAAGGACGACGAGCAAGAGCGACTTGACAAGCGCGTCAGGTTGGCTCTTCAGCGCAACCTGGACGTGCGGGACCAGAAGCAGATCTGTGGCCACACTGATCTAGGGGCCTCGCCCTTCACGAGGGACATCGAGCGCACCCCCTTGCCCAAAAGGTTCTCCGTCCCGCGGTTCGTCCCCTACGACGGACTGTCCGATCCATCCGCTCACCTCCGTCACTTTTCCCAGAAGATGTCCATCTGGGGAAACGAGGGCCACCTCAACTGCAAGATCTTCTCCTCCAGTTTGGGAGACCTCCCTCTGAAGTGGTTTTGCGCCCTCCCAGAGGAGTCGATTTCGAGCTGGAAGGAGCTCCAGCTCTCCTTTCTGAAGAAGTTCCAAGCTTACAGCGCCGTCCCCAAGAAAGAAGGGGACCTTCTCGCCCTGAGAATGAAGCAGGGTGAGACCCTCGCCAAGTTTCGCCCGACGATTCTGGGCGGTTTACAGCCAGATCGAGGGCACTAGGGAAGAGATAGCGATCTACGCCTTCCAACATGCCCTGATCCCCGGCCACGACCTCCGGAAGGACTTGGTCGGAGACCCCCCAGAGTCCATGCCAGAGCTGATGTCCCGGATAAAGCGCTTTGTTGCCCGTGAGGAAGATGAAATCCAGGCCCGGGAAGAGGACGGAAGACCGGAGCCCAAGCAGAAGAGCAACCAGCCTCGGCAGAGAGGCAGGGGGCCCTTTCAGAAGCAAGAGCCCAAGCAGGCCTGGTCCGCCAGTTCGGCGAAGCCTACGTCGTCCCGATCTGGGGGCACCTGGAGGCCCAGACCTCCCACCAGCGCCGGTCAGAGCGTCAACGTCGTCTTCAAGGAGCCGACGTACCGTATCCTGAGCAAGATAAAGACTAAGCCGTTCTTCCAGTGGCCTCCGCCCTTGAAGAATGAGCCCACCACCGGCAGCCGAAGCAAGCTCTACTGCTCCTACCACAAGGGTAAAGGGCACAAGACCGAGGACTGCAATTCTCTGAAGTGGTACCTGGAGAAGCTAGCCAGCGAAGGCCACATTCCAGAGTTCGTCAAGGCCGATGATGCCGGCGGCAGCGAGGGCCGAGTTCACCAGAGCGCGGCTCGGGAGCCAGACAGTGAGGATTCCGAGAAGATCATTAACGTGATCCATCTGGCGTCCTCAGTCCCCTCTCCTTCGTCTCGTGGAGGCTCGCAGGCCCGCGCCGAGGCCAGGCGAGCGTCGCATGGGAAGGAGGTGATGAAAGCCGAGCTCGCACCGGCATCCAAGAGAGCTCGCCGAGACCGACCCGCGATCTCGTTCTCAGATAAGGATCTAGAGGGAATCCAGCTCCCTCACAACGACCCCCTGCTCCTCACAATGAAGCTAAGGGACTTCACCGTGAAGAGGATCCTCGTCGACTCCGGCAGCTCTTCCGAGGTCCTCTACTACGACTGCTTCAAGAAGATGAACCTCTCGGAAGCAGACCTCACGGAGGTCCGTGCACCCCTACTAGGGTTGTCAGCCACGCCAGTCTATCCCAAGGGTAGGATCACCTTGGAGACCCGGGTCGGCGGAGCCTCCGTGTTGGCCGACTTCCTGGTCGTGGACGCCCCTTCTCCCTACAACGTCATCTTGGGCAGAACGTGGCTCCACAAGTTGGAAGCAGTCCCTTCTTCCCTCCACCAGAAGCTGAAGTTCGTCCTCGAGAACAAGGAGGGCAAGATGGAAGTGGTCACAGTGGAGGGAGACCAGCAGCAGGCCAGGCAGTGCATGCTGGCCGCGGTCCCGGCAGTGAGAGAGCCAGAGCGTGTCAACCTCGCCGAATTCGAGAAAGGCCTAGACGAAATCGGCCGAGACCCCGAGAAGAAAAGCATCGAAGATCTGGCCGAGGTCAGGCTAAACTCGGCAGACCCAGATAGGTTCTTCCTGATCGGCACCCAGTTGCCAGACGAAGAGAGAGACGCACTCTCGAGGTTCCTGATGCGGAACGTTGATGTCTTTGCTTGGAGCCCAAGCGAAATGCCCGGGATTGACCCAGAGGTCATGTGCCACAAGTTAAACGTGGACTCCAACCACAAACCAGTAGTACAGAGGGCCCGGAGGACAGGGCTGCAGCAAACAGACGCGGTCGTCGAAGAGGTCGACAACCTGCTGAAGGCAGGAGCCATCCGGGAAGTCCAGTACCCGGTCTGGCTGGCCAACACGGTGGTGGTCAAGAAGAAAACTGGAAAATGGAGGGTGTGCGTGGACTTCACGGACTTGAACAGGGCCTGCCCTAAAGACAGTTTCCCCCTTCCAAAGATTGACCAACTGATCGACGCCACCGCTGGTCACGACCGAATGAGCTTCCTCGACGCCTACAGAGGCTACCACCAGATTCCACTATTCGAGCCTGACGAGGAGAAAACGTCATTCATAACCCCCCGCGGCACTTACTGCTATAAGGTGATGCCCTTCGGGCTAAAGAACGCGGGGGCGACCTATCAGCGCCTCGTGACAAAGATGTTCCAGGCTCAGCTCGGTCCGAACAGTAGAGGTGTACATCGACGACATGGTCGTCAAATCAGTGCACTCCAGCGACCACCTGGCGGATCTTGGCCAAGTCTTCGACATCCTACGCGCGTACAAGCTCAAGCTAAACGCTTCCAAGTGCGCCTTCGGCGTAGCCTCTGGCAAGTTCCTCGGCAACTTGGTGACACGGAGGGGGATAGAGGCTAATCCGGACCAGATCACCGCAATCCAGGGCATTCAGAGCCCCTCTACCACGAAAGAAGTCCAGAAGCTTACGGGAATGGCTGCAGCACTCAATCGCTTCATCAGCCGGTCATCAGATAAGTGCAGGCCTTTCTTTCAGCTTCTAAAGAAAGATTTGAAATTCCGGTGGACCCCTGAGTGCGACCAGGCATTGGCCGCGCTCAAAACTTATTTGATGTCACCACCCTTACTCTCCACCCCAACTCTGGGGGAGACTTTGTATTTATATCTTGCGGTCTCGGATCACGCAGTGAGCTCCGTCCTCATCAGGGAGGACGAGGGAATTCAAAAACCAATTTACTATACGAGCAAGACCCTGCTCGATGCCGAGACCAGGTACCTTTTGTTGGAGAAGCTTGCGTTGGCCCTCGTCAGTGCCTCCCGCAAGCTCTCCCATTATTTCCAATCCCACACCATTGTGGTGATCACGGAGCATCCACTCCGTTCAATATTCAAGAAGGCTGACTTTTCAGGGCGAATATCAAAGTGGGCAGTTGAACTGGGGCAGTATGATATACAGTACCGTCCCCGAACTGCGATCAAAGCCCAAATTCTGGCAGACTTCATCGTTGAGTTCGTCTCGCCCAATTCAGCTCCGACCCAGCCCGGCACGGCACTGGGGGGCACAGGGCACGAGCCAGAACTGACTGAGGTCGAACAGCCTCCCACCTCGGCATGGAAGATCTTTGTCGACGGGTCATCCACCTCCAAGAGAGCTGGTGCCGGCATAGTCCTCCAATCGCCAGAGGGTCTGGTCATGGAGCAGGCTTTCACCCTGGACTTCAAAGCGACAAACAATGAGGCAGAGTATGAAGCGCTGATAGCAGGGTTGAACAGCGCCCAAATCCTCGGAGCCCAACACCTGGTGATCTTCAGCGATTCTCAACTGGTAACTAGCCAGCTCGCCGGAGACTACCAGGCCAGGGACGACAGGATGGCGGCCTACTTAGCCCTTGCGAAAAAACTGCTGTCTCATTTCCAGAAAGCCGAGGTCAGGCAAATATCCCAAGATACCAACACGCACGCAGATGCGCTTGCAAGCCTGGCCTACGCCGTCGAAGCAGGGAAGAAAAGGACCATCGAGGTTGGGTCAGTATCAAGGTCAAGCTTAGAACTCCATTAATCTCGGCTTGTCCTCTGTGCTGACCTCGGCCCAAGCTGGATGGATCCAATCGTCGCCTACTTGAAGGATGACCAGCTCCCTGAAGACAAGACTGAAGCTCACCGGATCAGACTCAAGGCAGCTCGATTCTGGCTCTCTCCCGAAGGCAAACTCTACAGGAAATCCTTCACAGGTCCTTACCTCCAATGCGTCCACCCGAGCAAGGTGGACGACTTCCTGTATGAGATCCACGAAGGAATCTGCGGCAGTCACATAGGAGGTCGATCACTGGCCTACAGAGCAATAAGCCAGGGTTACTGGTGGCCCTACATGCAGAAGGACGCGCAGGTGTACGCCAGGAAGTGCGAGAAGTGCCAGAAGTTCTCCCACTCTCTCCACCAGCCAGCACAAGATCTGAGTCCCCTCTCTAGTTCGTGGCCCTTCGCTCAATGGGGCCTGGACATTGTGGGGCCTCTTCACCGAGCTCCAGGGAACAAGAGATGGCTGATAGTCGCTACAGACTACTTTACAAAATGGATAGAAGCTGAACCGTTGTCCTCAATCACGGACAGGGACTCCAGGAACTTCGTTTGGAAAAACATCCTAACGAGGTTCGGCATCCCCGGACCCTGATTTCGGACAACGGGACTCAGTTCGACTCCAAGTCCTTCAGAGACTTCTGCAAAGAGCACGGTATCAGAAACCATTACTCCACTCCGGCATATCCACAGAGTAATGGCCAGGCAGAAATCTCTAACAAAGTGATCCTGGACGGCCTGAAGAAGCGACTGGACAAGGCAAAGGGAAGATGGACAGAGGAGCTTCCGAGCGTGCTATGGGCATACAGAACAACTCCAAGGAGGTCCACCTCGGCAACACCTTTCTCTCTGGCCTACGGGATGGAGGCGGTCATTCCTTTAAAAATCGGCATTCCCACCCTGAGGACAGAGCTGGTCGACCAAGGCCGAAATGACACGAACCTGGCAATGGAGCTGGAGCTGGCAGACGAGCGACGAGAAGCAGCAGCCCTACGACTGACCGACTATCAGCAGCGGTTAGCCAGGGCATACAATCAAAATGTCAGTGAAAGAAGATTCTCCGTGGGAGAGCTGGTTCTAAAGAAGACCCTGTCAGCTGACAAAGAACCAAACGAAGGGAAGCTGGCTCCGAACTGGCATGGCCCATTCAGGGTGGTCTCACTGGCAGGGAAATCAGCCTACAAGCTCGAAGACTTAGAAGGCAAGCCACCGCCGAGACGTGGAATGCATCCCACCTAAAGAAATTCTATTTCTAAAGATGTAATGAATCCCGAATCAATGAAAGCAGCTTTTCGCCCTGTCATCAATCTGTCGTCTCTCTTTGACTGACTCCGGCAACTCCAAGGGTTCGCAGCCCTGGAAGAAGGCCTCGAGTTCGAACACTCGGCCGAATTCCTAAAGTCAGGGTTTTATCCCACTCCAAGGGTTCGCAGCCCTGGAAGAAGGCCTCGAGTTCGAAAAACTCGGCCGAATTCCTAAAGTCAGGGTTTTATCCCACTCCAAGGGTTCGCAGCCCTGGAAGAAGGCCTCGAGTTCGAACACTCGGCCGAATTCCTAAAGTCAGGGTTTTATCCCACTCCAAGGGTTCGAGCCCTGGAAAGGCCTCGAGTTCGAACACTCGGCCGAATTCCTAAAGTCAGGGTTTTATCCCACTCCAAGGGTTCGCATCCCTGGAAGGGCCTCGAGTTCGAACACTCGGCCGAATTCCTAAAGTCAGGGTTTTATCCCACTCCAAGGGTTCGCAGCCCTGGAAAGGCCTCGAGTTCGAACACTCGGCCGAATTCCTAAAGTCAGGGTTTTATCCCACTCCAAGGGTTCACAGCCCTGGAAGGAGGCCTCGAGTTCGAACACTCGGCCGAATTCCTAAAGTCAGGGTTTTATCCCCTCCAAGGGTTCAGCCCTGGAAGAGGCCTCGAGTTCGAACACTCGGCCGAATTCCTAAAGTCCGGGTTTTATCCCACTCAAGGGTCTACCGCCCTGGAAAAGGCCTCAAGTTCGAACACTCGGCCGAATTCCTAAAGCCCGGGTTTATACACCCCTCAAAAAACCGTTGCCGAACTCATGCTCACATAGCCGAGACCAGCGGTATTCTGGATCCACCTCGGCGCAACAAGCAGTTCGTCTCGGCCAAAGCCAGCCATTTCGGCCAAAGACAGTTTTTAAGAAAGAACTGTGCAAGCACTGAAGCACGAAAAGGCAGCACAAAAACACAATATTCCAAGACAGTGCAAGGAAAAGTAAAAGAGAAGACAAAAGCACTGCACACAATTCAAGTGATCGCAAAATTCTTCCTTTTTATTCATGGTAAACTGCTTCATTACAAGAGTTACAGAACAGAAAAGAAAATACAGAAAGGAGGATCGCAAGTCCTCTAAAAACAGAAATAAAGTGAAAGACTGGGAGACTCTGATCTTCACCCGACTCTTCAGGCTGCAGGCTCGAAGACGCCGGTTCGTTGCTTGGAGGTTCTGAGGGATCCTGAATTCCAGTGAGCTCTACAATACACTTTGGTTGGTCAGACCAAAGCAATTGCAGAGCCCCTCCAGTTCTGAGGCCCTGGACCTCGCTGAGCTCTTCAACACCCTCCGGTCAGTGAGACCAAAATTTGAAGAAGAACCCCCAGGTCCAGCGGGGCCATAATCCCACCCCGCGTCCGGCGGTCGCTCAAGACCGTGCCAGACGCAGAGGGCCCGACCATCCCACAGTTGCAGAGGATTCCCCTGCAACCTGACCAGGGACGATCGGCCATGAACCCGCGTTCAGAGAGCGCGTGGTCCACGGGGAGTTCCTTCAGAGGGCGCGCAGACCACGACGGGCTTCCCCCCTTGGAGAAAGCCGTCCACAGGCGCAGGGGTTCCCCCCGGATCAAATGCTTCTGAACACCCACTGGGCATGGCTCCTACGTCTATGTGAATTAAACTTTCCTAAGTTCTTTTCTTTTCTTTTCCCATGGCGAGCCTACTGCCCCTACTTATAGGAAGAAGAAGGGCTCAATCTCCGAAGGAAGTTAAGGGGCGAAGTCTCCCACGCGTTACATGGGACGCACGCCTTCCTGTCTGTTGACCAGCGATTCCTATGGCGCCACGTGGAGACGTCCGCCCGTTTCACTCATCGGCCGTATCACCGTGCTTATTGCTATTTATGGTCTCAGAATACGGAGAATCGGCACAGACAGCTATGAAGACCGTTTGACTCTCCCTACCTCGAGGGTCACGCGTCACAGTAAAGGCATTCAATACCATTCAATATCACAATCCAGAAGCAAAAGAGAGAAAGATGCACAAGTAAAGAAGCCCGTCTTTCATTAATAGCAGAGAGTATTACAAGGCTGAAAGAAAAAGTATTACATATGGAAGGCCAAGGGAAGAAAAAGGAGCAAGGCTATTGTGGTTTCGGCGACTCCACCAGGTCGATCACCATATCTGCTGGACCAGTGGCTTCGGCCGAAACCGTGACCTTGCTTGGAGCGTCGCTGGCAGAAGGGGCTTCAATCGGTACCTCAGCCGAAGTAGGGGCAGAAGAGGCCTCACCTTGAGGCACGGCCGAAGCGTCGCTGGCGGCCGGGGCATCGCTCGGGGCCGGGGCAGCTGGAGCGTCGTCTGGAGCAGAACGACTGCAGGAGCTTCGTCAGGGGTACTTCCAGCCGCAGGAGCGGAGCTCGGCTCAAGAGCCGGGTCCGAGTACTTCGGCAGGTCCCGATAGACAGGGTGGTCTTCGGGAACCCCCGCACGTCTCAGTGCGGCCAGGCATCCTTCTTCGAACAGAATGGAGGTGATCTCCTCCACCTGCTTCTCATATAGCTCTGTGGCATGGTCCACCCCATTCTGGAAAGCGGATTGAACCTCGGACAGAAGGGAGGCCTTCTCCTTTTCCCAGCTCGGCGTTCGCCGTCTTCAGCTTCTCCCTTTCAGCGCGCCCGGCCAGCACCTCCCCGCGCAACACTCGTCCCCTCGGCCGCCGATTCAGCCTTCGATCTGGCCAGCTCCGACTCCAGCTCGGCGGTCCTCTTGTTCCTCGCCCAGACTTCGCCTTTCAAATGATTAGCTTTCGACGTGAGCTCGGCGACATCAGTCAGAGCCGACGCCAGCCGAGCAGACTCTTCAGCGCTGGCCTTCTTCAGCCCCTCCATTCCCTTCTTCAGCTCTTCTATCTCCTTCTTCAGCCTCTCCCTCTCAGACTCCAGCTGAGTGACCCTCGCAGCACTCCTGTCGCTCCTCCCCATCACGGTCAGGAGCCTCTGCACGTTCTGCAGATGGAAAAAGTGGGTCAAACTGGGGCAGTCGAGCTAAATCACTTGAGGAAAAATGCTGAAAACACTTACCAGAAGGTTAACCTGAATCGCTGAGACCATCAGGCTCTCGTTGTCGAACCTCTCATGCGTCTCCATGTCCCGCGGCAGAGCGCAGACCTTAGCGAGAGCTTCGATGACGTCGGCGTTCCCCAGCAGCCGATCCTCAACGTTCAGAGGCTTATCGGGTTGCGTCTCCATCCTCGGTCTCCATGGCGCTGGGGCAGTTCGGGGTCCGGAGGCCGATCCAGACCCTTGCCCCGCCGAGATAATGAGCTCGCGGGTCGTCCCGCCGGTCGACTTGCTGGCCGGCACACTCTTCTCAGCCGGCACACTCTTCTCAGCTGGTGCACTCTTTTCAGTTGGAGCCTTGACTCCGGGGGCCCGTGCAGGGGTTTTGCCCTTCGGAGGCTGTTCAGCCCCCGAGTCCTTCTCCCCCGCCTTGGACTTCTTCCTGGTCGGGGACCCCTCCTTCGAGCGATCCGGCGAGCGTCGCCGAACTCCCCCGCTCGGAGCGGGGGCAGGAGCAGAAGAAGCGCCAGCACCCCCCAAAGCCCGAAGCTGAGCGGGGTACCGGCAGATGATGGCGCCCCAGAAGGTGATGACCTCAGCCTGAACTTGGCCGCCAGGGTCCTTAACAACTAGCCCCCTTGAGCTCCCCTCCATGCCTTCTTCTCGATCGGAAGAATAAGCGTCCACTATCTGCGTCAGGTTCGGTGGCTCCAAACTAGAAGTGGACGCCTCGGCACCAGACGCAGCTCGGCTCGCAGCGGGATCGGTCAAAGGGATCCCGGCAGGCACTGCAACGGAGACGGTAGGACGATCAGGGTGCGCCTCGTCCACCTCGTCTACTCCGGTTCTCCTGTAGTGACCGCGGTACCTCGGCGTGTAACCGAGCAGCTTCCACGCCGACCTGGTCTCGTGCCCCTTGTATCTTTCAACCTTGTTGATGTCGTCGGCGTTTCTCCTCCAACCTTCGCTCGCAGCTCGGCGTCGCCTCGCGCCTGCCTCTGCACAACAGACAACAAGAGTGTCAGCTCGGCATTATCGAGATCAAGCAAAGCAGGTAAGAGAAAAGGAGCGGTGTTTACTTGGGACAGTCCCGGGCCGACGTGGGACCATCAGCCTCCTACTCTCGCCAGCGCCGAACTCCCAGTCCCCCGACACACAGAAAAAAGCTTCTTCGGCATTCTTACTCGAATCCTCCAAGGCCAGGACGAAGCCTCTTCGCTGCGGCTTCACCCGGAGATAATATTTCCCTTCCCCAGCCTTGCAGATATCGTAGGTTTCCTCGATATTGTGGACACCTAGGTCGGTCCCCAGAATCTCATTCAGCTTCGTCGTGCCCATGATGACCTTATAGCCATTGGGCATCAGCTGGCACGGGGTAAGGGACCAGCTACTGAGGCAAGCCCTAAGCAAGGGGTGCAGAGGAAATCTGACCCCGCCCTCGATCACGGAGATCAGAGGGAACGGCATCCAGCCGCAGGACCAGCGCATCGTGGCATAGTCGACGGAGTCCGCCGGCTTGAGGAGGACTCCCTCCGGAATACTGAAAGCGGCCCTAAATCTGGCTATGCCCTCTTCAGTATCTAAATCGAACCTAGGGGTGCCCATGTCTAAAAATGGTAACAGCAGAAGTTAAACCCTAAAGGTCGCGAAGCCCCAAGAAAATACTAAACAGAGGCACGAAGCGACTTACAGAGACAAAGGGGCAACTCAAAAGCAGATCCGGGCTCGTCCTATGGTCGTCCTCGCTAGAGAGATCTCGAGTAGCAGAGCAGAAATCAAAGATGAAGGCGAAGGCGAAAAGAAATCAGAAACAAGAAGGGAAGAAGACGACCCTATTTATGGAAAGGAAACCCTCGGCGCGCGCTACTTTCGAAATTCGAAAGGGCGGATTTCGCGATCCGCGCCCGTTCCATCAATAAGACAGCGCAACCAGTGAAGAGGCTACGCGTGTAGCCGTCGATTCGCTTCCCAGGACAGATAGGGCAGAGCATTTATTGCTTCAGAAAAGTTGAAACGACACCAGGCAATGATCGCCGCATCCCCAGACGAGTTTTCTAGCTTCCGACCACTAAAAGCTAGGACGCTTAAGAGGTCAAAAGCTAGGGGGCAATTGTGTGGGGAGATTTTCAGAACTCCAGGATTACGCTAATCACAGCCATCAGATGAGACTAAGCACTCTCACGTGCCATCCGCGTGCCATCCACGTGGCACCAAACTCACCTCGGCTAACAGAGCAGAGGCCTCAGCCGAAGTCAAACAGCTCCAGGCCGCTAGCGCTGAGCTCGGCCATCCCATGCGCTCATCTCGGCCGAGAGCTCCACCTCGGCCGAAGCAGCCGGGACGAAAGCCGAAGCAAGAAAGAACCTCCACTCGCACCCCTCATCCCCCACGTCATCAGGCACGTGGAGGAATAGGGGCGCGAGCTAGTGAGACAGATGCGACATCCAGCGGCTGAAGCCACATCAGGGTAAGGCCCGAGGGCGGATCCGGTGGTACCCCAACCGTCAAAGGCGCCCAACACGATCTGGCCCAACGTGACGCGCATTTAATGCAACGTGGGCTTATCCGACTGGCATTAAATGCACAGTGGGCTAGATTGGACCACATTAATTGCAACGTGGGCTGACCATGACTTCCCAGTCGAATCATGGGACCCATACCAAGATATCGTCTAAGATATCTTCCAAATCGTCTATAAATAGAACTGCATTTCACATGCAAGGTACGCATAATTCAACCAACAGAGCTGTTACTCTGCCTCTCTTCTTCCTCTCCTTCCATTGTTCCAGTTCATTCACTGACTTTGGCATCGGAGAGCCTTGCGCCGCCCAGGCCAGGGTCCTCTGACCGTTTGCTCTTCTCTTTCAGGCCTTCGGACGGTACCCAGTCATCACCACCTTGGATAAGTCCTCTAAGGCTCCCCAGTTATTGTGGGTCATTATTTTCTGCACCTACAAAAGTGAAAACTTGGCAGTTCTGTAACCATTCTGCCTATGGTTCATCCACACAAAGGACCACTAATTTTACAAAAGGGTTTTGAGTTGAGCCGATACACTGTCCAAAACCATTTTGAAATCATGTTTAAGTACACAATGAGATTTCACAATAATAATCAAGGTTGGAAAACTCATGACTCAATTCATTCAATGCACAAATTTGACTCAGATAGAGTCAACGCGATGATTCGAGAGAGCCATTTTTAAAAATAATTTGAAAATATGTAAAAATGGATCGAATACTTATAAAAGAGAAATATTTATTTATTTACATGCATCCATGATAATCAATTCAAATTAATAAATTTATGTATCCAAGAAAAATAATATACTAAGGAAAATAAAAGAAAAAGATATTGCAAACTCCATAATTTATTAGTCTAAATATCGAATGTAAAAGATCAAATATAAGTTTCAAATTACATTCCAGCCATCATGTTTAAATTACTGACTTGAAACCCCATGCATACTTTCCTTAAAAATAAACATTAACTGTTTAAAATCTAATCTACCTATCAAATGGTTCAGATGCAAACAACTTACTAAAATGAGGTGACTCGGCTGGGTCTCCCCAATATTTGACTCGGTCCATCACCCGGGAGGGTCAAGAGTCAACTCGGAGTTTTCCAACCTTGATAATAATAGAAGTGCATAGAATACATAGGAATCGAATACATAGGATATGGTTAAAAATGAGCATCAAATCACCTTCTTTTCTATCGAAATAGAACTAAAAGAATATAGTATAAACGAATAACAAAGGATGATGGTTGGTTATTCATTTCTCACCTTCTATGAAAGGAAAGATTATTTGATACACATTTTTGGAGAGTGACCAATGATGTATTCATTTTCAACTGCTTGTGGCATAAATTCTACGTATTTAATTCCTACCCATAGGAAAACTTAAATGTTAGCTTAAACTAATGATAGAAAAAGGAAAGAGAACAAATGGTTATTGTGCGGGGATATTTCCGGAGCACAGGATTAAGCTGATCCCAGCCATCAGATGAGACTGAGCACTCTCACGTACCATCCGCGTGCCATCCACGTGGCACCAAACTCACCTCGGCTAGCAAGGCAGAGGCCTCGGCCGAAGTCAAACGGCGCCATGCCACTAGCGCCGAGCTCGGCCACCCCATGTGTCCATCTCGGCTGAGAACTCCACCTCGGCTGAAGAAGCCGAGACGAGAGCCGAAGCAAGAAAAGACCTCCACTCGCACCCCTCACCCCCACGTCGCCAGGCGCGTGAAGGAACAGGGGTACGAACCAGTAGGACAGATGCGACGCCCATCCGTCCACAATCTTCGCTGGATCACTGACAAGGCGGCATCCAGCGGCTGAGGCCACATCAGGGCAAGGCCCGAGGGCAGATCCGATGATGCTCCTACCGCCAAAAGCACCAAACACGATCTGGCCCAACAAGATGCGCATTTAATGCATTGTGGGCTGATCCGACTGACATTAAATGCAGGGTGGGCTGGATTTGACCGCGTTTATTACTTTGCGGGCTTATCATGACTCCCAGTCAAGTCATGGGACCCACACCAAGATGTCCTCCAAAAATACAAGCCAAGCCTCTATAAAGAGAATCCCATACCGCATGCAAGGTACGCACAATACAACTCATAGAGCTGTTACTCTGCCTCTCTTCTTCTCCTCCTTCCATTGTTCCAGTTCCTTCACTGACTTTGGCATCGGAGAGCCTTGCGCCGCCCAGGCCAGGGTCCTCTGACCGTGTGTTCTTCTCTTTCAGGCTTTCGGACGGTACCCAGTCATCACCATCATTGGATAAGTCCTCTAAGGCTCCCCAGTTATTGTGGGTCATTATTTTCTGCACCTACAATTGGCGCCGTCTGTGGGAAAGTAATATCCCAACCTTCCCAACCTTCCCAACCTTCTCAACCTCAATATCTCAGAAGCCATGCCTCCGAAAGCAAGGAAAGGCGGAGAATCCTCGAGAGCAGCGCTCGAGCTGCCACCACCGTCGACGGACGTCCCTCCTCAAGGGCGCTCCCGCACGGTGCATGGCACGTCAGCAGGCGAGGGCCGCTTAGGCTCGCAGCTTTTTGTCGAGGTCCCCCTTCAAGAAGGACTCGAGACCTCGATCTCAGCAGAAGAAGTCATGCCACCCCGACGCGATGAGCGTCGGCATGAGCGTCATCGCAAGGACAAAGCCGTGGCCGTAGAAGAAACGCGACACGCTCAACCCCCTGCCACTGGAGGGGTTGTCGCAGCCCAAACTGCTCTCCTCCAGAGGCAAGAGCAGCTGATTCGCGAGCTCCAGCAGCAGCTGAGGGCAGCGCAAACCGCCACCTTGAGGCAGGTCTCTGAGCCTCAAGGGAAGAAGAGGGACGCCCCCAGCAGGGCAGCCCAGCCTCCCCGCGAAGATCTCAGAAACCATCTGGACCATAAGCGGAGCCAGATTCGTGACGAAGGCTCGAGCAACAGCCGGAGTCATCATAGCCGCGATGGCCGAACTCATAGCCATCGCAGCCCGAACCACTCCAAGCGAAAGCCAAGGGCCCAGACTCCAGAGAAGGACGACGAGCAGGAGCGGTTCAACAAACGCGTCAGGCTAGCTCTTCAGCACAACCTGGACGTGCGGGACCAGAAGCAGATCTGTGGTCACACTGATCTGGGGGCTCACCCTTTACAAAAGAGATCGAGCGCACCCCCTTGCCCAGAAAGTTCTCCGTCCCGCGGTTCGTCCCCTATGACGGACTGTCCGACCCCATCCGCTCACCTTCGACACTTCTCCCAGAAGATGTCCATTTGGGGGAATGAGGGTCACCTGAACTGCAAAATCTTCTCCTCCAGTTTGGGTGACCTCCCCCTGAAATGATTCTGTTCTCTCCCAGAGAAGTCAGTTTCCAGTTGGAAGGAGCTCCAGCTCTCCTTCTTAAAGAAGTTCCAAGCTTACGCCGTCGTCCCCAAGAAAGAAGGGGACCTCCTCGCCCTGAGAATGAAGCAGGATGAGACCCTCGCCAAGTTCGCCCGACGATTCTGGGCGGTTTACAGCCAGATCGAGGGCACTAGGGAAGAGATAGCAATCTACGCCTTCCAACATGCCCTGATCCCCGGCCACGACCTCCGGAAGGACTTGGTCGGAGACCCTCCGGAGTCCATGCCAGAGCTAATGGCCCGGGTAAAGCGCTTCGTCGCCCGGGAGGAAGATGAAACCCAGGCCCGAGGAGAGGACGAAGGGCCAGAGCCCGAGCACAAGAGCAACCAGCCTCGGCAGAGAGGCGGGGAACCCTTCTAGAAGCAGGAGCCCAAGCAGGCTTGGGTTGCCAGTTCGGCGATGCCCACACCACCCAGGTCTGGGGGCACCAGGAGGCCAAGGCCTCACGCCAGCGCCTATCAAGGCATCAACGTCGTCTTCAGAGAGCCGATACACCAGATCATGAACAAAATAAAGGGTAAGCCGTTCTTCGAGTGGCCTCAGCCCTTGAAAAATGAGCCCACCAACGGCAGTCGAAGCAAGCTCTACTGTTCCTACCACAAAGGTAAAGGACACAAGACCGAGGAGTGCAACTCTCTGAAGTGGTACCTGGAGAGACTCGCCGGCGAAGGCCACCTCCCAGAGTTCGTCAAGACAGAAGATGCCGGCGGCAGCGGGGGCCGAGTTCACCAGAGCACGGCTCGGGACCCAGACAGCGAGGACTCCGAAAAGATCATTAACGTGATCCACCTGGCATCCTCGGTTCCCTCTCCCTCATCTCGCGGAAGCTCGCATCGCACGGGAAGAAGGTGATGGAAGCCGAGCTCGGGCTGGCATCCAAAAAGCTCGCCGCGGCCGACCTGCGATCTCTTCTCTCAGATAAAGATCTCGGGGGAATCCAGCTCCCCCACAACGATTGAGGCCATGGCCGAGGCCAGGCTGAACTCGGCAGACCCAGACAGGTTCTCCCTGATCGGCGCCACGACTGGCCACGACCGGATGAGCTTCCTTGACGCCTACAGAGGCTGCCGCCGAGTTCCACTTCGCGAGCCTGACAAGGGTAACGTCATTCGCAACCCCCCGCGGCGCTAACTGCTACAAGGAGATGCCCTTCGGGCTAAAGAGCGCGGGGGCAACCTGTCGGCGCCTCGTGACGGGGATGTTCCAGGCTCAGCTCGGCCTAACGGTAGAGATGTACATCGACGACATGGTCGCCAAATCAGTGTATTCCAGCGATCACCGGGCGGATCTCGGCCAAGTCTTCGACATCCTTCGGGCATGCGAGCTCAAGCTAAATGTTTCCATGTGCGCCTTCGGCATAGCACCTGGCCGGTTCCTCGGTAGCTTGGTAACACGAAGGGGGATAGGGGCTGATCCAGACCAGATCACCGCGATCTAAGGCATTTCAGAGCCCCTCCACCACAAAAGAAGTCCAGAAGCTCACGGAAATGGCTGCAGCACTCAAATCACTTTATTGGCCGGCCCCGAACTGCGATCAAAGCCCAGATTCTGGCGAACTTCAACATCGTCTCGCCCAATTCGGCCCCGACCCAGCCTGGCACGACGCTGACAGGCACAGGGCACGAGCCAGAAGTAATTGAGATCGAACAGTCTCCCACCTCGGCAACACCCCTCCGGCCTGCGGGATGGGAGCGGTCATTCCTTTAGAGATCGGCCTTCTCGCCCTGAGCACAGAGCTGATCGACCAAGGCCGAATAAGACAAACCCGGCAATGGAGCTGGAGCTGGCGGATAAGCGCCAAGGAGCAATAGCCCTGCGTCTGACCGACTGTCGGCAGCGGTTAGCCAGGGCGTACAATCAAAATGTCAAGGAAATGAGGTTCTCCCTGGGAGAGCCGGTTCTCAAGAGGACCTTGCCAGCTGACAAAGAGCCAAGGAAAGCTGGCCCCGAACTGGCATGGCCCGTTCAGGGTGGTCTCACAGGCAACGAAATCAGCCTACAAGCTCGAAGACAGAGGACAAGCCACTGCCGAGATCGTGGAATGCGTCCCGCCTGAAGAAATTCTGTTTCTAAAAGATGTAGCAAGTCTCAATCAATGAAAGTACCTTTTGCCCTGTCATCAAATCTGTGTCATCTCTCCTTACATGACTTCGACAGCCCCGGGTCTAACCGCCCTGGAAAAGGCCTCGAGTTCCACACTCGGTCGTTTCCTAAAGCTCCGGTCTACCGCCCTGGAAAAGGCCTCGAGTCCAGACTCGGTCGTTTCCTAAAGCTCCGGGTCTACCGCCCTGGAAAAGGCCTCGAGTCCAGACTCGGTCGTTTCCTAAAGCTCCGGGTCTACCGCCCTGGAAAAGGCCTCGAGTCAGACTCGGTCGTTTCCTAAAGCTCCGGGTCTACCGCCCTGGAAAAGGCCTCGAGTCCAGACTCGGTCGTTTCCTAAAGCTCCGGGTCTACCGCCCTGGAAAAGGCCTCGAGTCCAGACTCGGTCGTTTCCTAAAGCTCCGGGTCATGGACCCTGGAAAAGGCTCCGAGCTCCGACGCTCAGTCGTTTCCTAAATTCTTGGTTCATACACCCCTAAAGATCGCACGGCCGAGATCTCCGAGACTCTGGGTTCGAACACCCTCGAGGTCACGCCGAACTTAAACAGCCGAGATCACGCCAAACTCACTTCGGCCCAAGCTCCCCATTTCGGCCAGGGTCAGCTTTCGAAAGAAGAGCGGTGCGAGCATTGAAATACAAAAATGCAAGTGTACACGGATTGAGCGAACACAAAACTCGTCCTTTTTTATTCATTGTAATTGCTTCGTTACATGGATTACAAACATGAAACAAAATACACAGAAGAAAGGCTCGTGGCCCTCTGAAGACCCAAAAGAAAGCAGGCTTTGAGACTACTCTTCACCAACACCGCCCGCCGACCGGAAACCTTCGGCGGAAAGGCTTGTTTGCATCCTGCCCGAGGTCTTGTCATCCCACAAGAAGGAGGGTCTACGGCATGATTCAGAACCGCCCTCCGGGACGAAGCAGGACCCCCAGGCGTCCGGTGCCAAGAGCTCTGCAACACGCTTGGCTGGTCAGACCAAAGTTTGCAAACAAGAGCCCCCTCCTAGGGCGTTTCTAGTCCTACCCTCCGCCCAGAACCTTGCGGAATGACAACAAGGCCGCCAAGCGCAGGGGGCGCCACCGACCCATAGCTGCAAAGATTCCCATGCAACCGCACCAGGGAAGGCTGACCGTAGACCCGCGTTCAGAGAGCGCGTAGCCTACGAGGACCATCTTCAGAGAGCGCGCAGACTGCGACAGGCCTTCCCCCTCGGAGGGAGCCGTCACCTGGCACAGGAGTTCCATCTGGGTCAAAAGCACATAAAGATCTATCAAACATGGCTACCAGGCTGTTTGAATATCCTGGTTCTCTCATCCCTTCCATGGCAAGCCTACCACTCCTATTTATAGGAAGAACGGGGGGCCCGATCTTCAAAGGAAATTATGAGGTGAGGTCTCTCACGTCTTGCGTGGCGTGCTAGACTTCCCACATACTGACCAGCGGCTCCGATGATACCACGTGGAGCCATCCCCTCGTTCCCCCTCAACGGTCACATCACCATGCTTACTGCTGTTCAAGATCGCCCCAGATACGGAGTATCAGCGCGAATACCGGAAAAGATCGCCCGAGATGCAGAGTATCATCACGAACACCCAAGAAGATAGCTCGGTACTCAATTCTAACGTCCCATCACAGAAAGCACCATACCGAACTCAAGCACGGAAGTACCGAACTCAAAAACAATTGGGAGACAGAGGCAGAAGGGACTTACGAGAGCAAGACGAAGACAGTGAGCAGCAAAGAGACGGCCTCAGCAGCACACCACTTCTCAGGCAAGGTTCCCTAGCAGTAGCTTGTTCTCCTTTGATTCAGAATGGCGACGGAGAAGAAGACGAACCTCGATTGCCCTATATATATCGCCAAAAGGCCCCCTTTCCAGAGGCCCTAGTTGGGCGCGCCAAAGGGGCGCCTCCTAGAGCTCCGCGCGAATCATTTCGAACATTGATTACGTCCCTGACAGAACGGCGCGTACGATCTCGAGAAGACAGACGACCAATCAGAGGACGACACACAGGGCCGTCAACCTGTCTCCGGCATTGAATAAGGGACGCCAATTATTGCCTCGATCATCCAAAGCGACCATGAACCAGGGCCGAAAAGGACTCCCTCCGCCGGGTAAGCACCATCACATAGCTCCCGACCTCACGACAATGACGATCTCCGCAAGGTCAGAAGCTAGGGGGCAATTGTGCGGGGATATTTCCGGAGCACGGGATTAAGCTGATCCCAGCCATCAGATGAGACTGAGCACTCTCACGTACCATCCGCGTGCCATCCACGTGGCACCAAACTCACCTCGGCTAGCAAGGCAGAGGCCTCGGCCGAAGTCAAACGGCGCCATGCCACTAGCGCCGAGCTCGGCCACCCCATGTGTCCATCTCGGCTGAGAACTCCACCTCGGCTGAAGAAGCCGAAACGAGAGCCGAAGCAAGAAAAGACCTCCACTCGCACCCCTCACCCCCACGTCGCCAGGCGCGTGAAGGAACAGGGGTACGAACTAGTAAGACAGATGCGACGTCCATCCGTCCACAATCTTCGCTGGATCACTGATAAGGCGGCATCCAGCGGCTGAGGCCACATCAGGGCAAGGCCCGAGGGCAGATCCGATGATGCTCCTACCGCCAAAAGCACCCAACACGATCTGGCCCAACAAGACGCGCATTTAATGCATTGTGGGCTGATCCGACTGACATTAAATGCAGGGTGGGCTGGATTTGACCACGTTTATTACTTTGCGGGCTTATCATGACTCCCAGTCAAGTCATGGGACCCACACCAAGATGTCCTCCAAAAATACAAACCAAGCCTCTATAAAGAGAATCCCATACCGCATGCAAGGTACGCACAATACAACTCATAGAGCTGTTACTCTGCCTCTCTTCTTCCCCTCCTTCCATTGTTCCAGTTCCTTCACTGACTTTGGCATCGGAGAGCCTTGCGCCGCCCAGGCCAGGGTCCTCTGACCGTGTGTTCTTCTCTTTCAGGCTTTCGGACGGTACCCAGTCATCACCATCATTGGATAAGTCCTCTAAGGCTCCCCAGTTATTGTGGGTCATTATTTTCTGCACCTACAGCTATGTCATGGAAATGAGGAATCCTTGGGAAATGGGAACCATATGCTCTTATAAGAACTCTTCTTCCCATAGATTCAATCAACAGATTCCTCGAATAATTTTGTAAAAGTTCCCCTCCCCTCAGAAACTAAACCAATGAAAACAAACACCAAGAGCCACCTGAAAACTTCCAGCACAACATGTTTTCAGTGCAAATTCTAACTTTAATTAGAACAAAGTTTAATCCAACTTTTCTCTTCATCCAAACGACCCCAAAAGTCTGATGTTAGAGGAAAGAGTTTTCCAAGAATAACGAATGAAAACGGAAATGCAAGGAAATGTAAGCAACAAATGACAAAAAGCGAGGAAACTGAATTCCATGAAAACGTCTCCGCCAGGGAAAAGGGCAAAGGAGAAATGAAAAGATGGATGGATGGAGCACCTTAACAGCCGTGATGACGGCATCTCCTACGGCGTCAGGTGGAGACATCCCCGTGCCCAAAGCAACGGATGGGATTCTCGCTCCCGTGTTCAAATCGAATTCCTTTTCCTTCGACATTTTTCCTCTCCTAGCGATTCCTCAGCTCAGCTCCAAACGCCCCCGACTGATAAAATGGAGAGAAGTGGTATGGTAGTCCGTGGGACCACGCCATTAAAAATAGCTAGATCAAAAGTAGTGGGACTGAAATGCGTACATGGAAATTCATGGGCAAATGGGCTGCAAAAAAAATTATTAAAAAGAAGGATGAACAAATGTAAGGTTGAGAAGTAGATGGAACTTGTAACTTTTTTAATATTTGAATTATTGAGGTTAGAATTCTTATTCATTTCTCTTGTTATTTAGGATGTGTCCGTATAACGCGTGCGGAGTTTCACATAAATTTATTTTTTTGGCGCATTTGAAAATGCAAAAAATAGAGTAGAGTGAAGTTAAATGGACTCTAATAGTTTAAAATTTTAACTCTAACCTATTTGGATGAGTCTCACCCGATAGATAAAGTAATGTTGTGAATATACTCTATTTCACTTCAACCCTAAATACTTCCATTTCCTTAAGAGTAATAGTGGATTTTACTACAAACATGAACTTCCCAATATACATCCAAATGGAGTGAAGCGAAGTACTCTATTTTAAGTTCAACCTACTTATCCTCCACTTCACTCCTAAATGTGAAATCCACTCCTAATTTATCCAAATAAGCCTTTTACGGAGGAGGTCAGAATGCCCTTATCTCTATCACAAGCAAATAGAGGATGAGTTTTGTTGTGTTTTCTTGGATGAAATTGTTTGCACCCCACCAAATAAATTTTACCCACCCAAAGTGGAAGGAGTGTTTTCACTTTTGTATTCGAGGCATTTGTGTAGTGGTGGAGTTAAAATAAGGGGCATTCGGCGACGGGTCCCTGAACATTTCACTTTATTGCCTTAGATCCACAATCTTTTTTCATAATGTGATAGGTTTTTTTTTTTCAAATTTGAAGACCTAAAATGTCTAATTTACCCTTTCTTCAAAATCATATCCCACAATTAGTGGGATATCCTATTATTAATGGCCAACTAACATTTAATTGCCCACGATTAATGGAATTCCTATATTTTCAAATAAATTCTAAAAACACACATATAAATTTCAAAATAACGAAAATAAATTTTTAAAAATGAAATAAATTCAAAAAATGCAATAAGTATAAAAAAAGCAATATATATTCAAATAACGCAAATAAATTTAAAAAGATGCAAATAAGTTTCAAAATATCCAAATAAGTTTTAGAAAATATAAATAAATTTCAAAAGACTCAAATAAATCTCAAAAGATCCAAAGAAAATTTCAAAAAATGTAAATAAATTTAAAATAACGAAAATAAATTTTAAAAAATGCAATAATTTTAAAAAACCATAATAAATTTGAAAAGATAAAAATAAATTTCAAAAGAAGAAAATAAATTTAAAAAACGCATATAGATTTCAAAAAATATAAATAAATTTGCTAAAAAACTCAGATAAATTTACCAAAAATACAAAGAAATATTACAGAAAACAGATAAATTTACCAAAAACTCAGATAAATTTTGAAAAAAAAACTCAAATAAATTTATAAAAAACACAAAGAAATATAACAGAAAACAGATAAATTTGAACAACACTCAGATAAATTTGACAAAAATTCGGATAAATTTAAACAAAACTCAGATAAATTTGACAAAACTCAGATAAATTTGACAAAAGAGATAAACAAAGTCAAAAGCAATCACCGGGGAGATGTCAGTCCTCCACGGAATTTAACAAAAGATAAAAACAGAGCCAAAAGACACTGCTGCCAGTAGAGGTCCTCTTCCTCTCCGGTCAAGGCACTACGACAGCGGCGGCGACCCTCCTTCTCCATCGACGCGCAGTGGCAGCGGCACCGTGTAGAAGCAGCCACATCATCACATTCTACAAAAAAGTGATAATGCATGTGATGTTGATCACGTTGTTGATAGTGCAACCACACCAACACATGGTGCCCATGTTGGTAATAAACCAACTCGTGTTGATAGGCATGATGGGCCATGTGTTGATGGAATTCTTCCACCTACTGCGCCTGGTCTTAATGAATCAACAAGTACTACCCAATGCTATGATGACCCACATGATGATGTGGCTGCTTCTACAAATCGTGCCATCGCCTGAAAACCGATCTTATTCTTCCCCAAACAGAATTGGGTTCTTCTCGTCCTGGATCAAAGAGCAGCGCTGCTGCTTCTCTTTCGGCCACGGCACAACGCGGAAGCACGAGAATCCGGCGACAGCAACTGTCTTCTTCTCCGGCGATGTGCAGTGGCGAACCGGCGACGCCTGATCAGAGAGTCGCCGATCGACTCCTCTGTGAGGAATCGAAGTTGCAGACGCGCGGACGACAGCGTATCGGACTCTGCTGCAACTCTGGAACCGTGTGGCCCACTAAGATCAAATCCGATCTCTGCTACTGCTTCTTCAAGATATCCCTATAACGGAAATCCTTGATCAGTGTGGCCCACTGAGATCAAAACTGATCTCTCTTTTCTGCAACGAAGACAACATATATGAATTTAACGGTGCTCGATCCGGAAAACGCCACTCTAAAAGAAGAGGGATAATACAAATTTTGAAATTTGAAATTTCAAAATTTAATGCCAAAAACGTTTGAAAGGGTAAATCAGTCATCAAAAATGTATCCAGGGACCTCTCGCCGCAATATGTCCAGCTGCATGGACCATAGGTCTTAAAAAGTTTTTCCTTGGACCGGAGGCCGGATACATTCACTTATAAGGATATTTCGCTAATTTTGCCTTAAAATAATTAAACATGTGATATGGCCTTTCAATACTTCAACGTGTTTGAGTAAAAATGTGGAGTGAGAAGTAAATTTATCATGTGAGACCACTTACCTTTACTTCCCCCACAAGCCTCTTATTTTTCACCACTAAGTGGTGTTGAAACTTTAAAACAAAAGCTGCTTTTCAATCAATACACAGTCTCTCACCTATACTTTACCCAACTATCCAACCAAGGATTTTAACACACCTCTACCTTTTACTTCAACACACCTCTACCTTTTACTTCAACATACCTCCCTCTTCTTTTTCCATGATCCGACATCCACCTTATTTTTTTACTCCTCATTCAATCAGTCAGGCTTGATTTTTTTAATATTTATACTTATTTGTTCAATTTAAATCAATTATACACGTCTTAGATGGAGTAAAAGTTTCCAGAATTCACCAACATGAACAAACCGGTTGTTACCTAGATAGTGTCATCTGATGGCCATTTGTTAAAAATAAGTTATTAGAAGCTACTAATTGTCATTTCCCATTAAAACAACTAAATATGTCAAGTGAAACGGTTTTTTAATAGTTGGTTAATTGTTGTCTTGCATCATTTAGGCTTTCATGTTGCTAATGGGTCACACCAACATGTCAATGCAACAACAGCGAGCCCACCTGGATGATTGCCAGGAGCCGGCCAAAACATCACTCTACCCAAGTCAACCTCACCCACATTAAGGCCTTAAAAGTTTAAGAGCATTATTAGACAATGCCACAGTTAAATTATATCTACAAGTCCAGTCCTCTCTGTGAGGGAGGGATTCAGGTTCAGCTTAAAATCCATCCTTGCTTAGAAGATGAATTTTAAATTACACTCTGGCATTGTCAAATTTTATGCAACCCATGGAGAGTGGAACCCCATGAGGTGCCCATGGACAAAAAATGGAACTAAGGTCCACCGTTCACATGTATAGTCTTAGATTCAATATGTCAGGTAGATTGGGTTTCAAGTTGGATTTGGGTGGGATTTTGCACAAAGTTTTCCTATAATATCCCAAGACAGAAAAAAAAAAAAAAATGTTCCAGCACTGTTCCATACTACATGTAGAGACAAGCCTAGATTTTAAAAGAACCCCATGTCTAATCTTTTGAAGAACCATTCTGCCATTAATGAAAAAGGAGGAAGTCTACTATCAATGGATGAATAAGGTTCCATCCTTCCAAATCAGACTTAGTTGAACCATCCAACTCACCAAAAGTGCGAATTGAGTCTGCTCAACAATCCCCACTGTCCACAAAGCGAACCCCGCTAAATTAAAGGCACCCGCTGAAAATCTACTGTGCAACATGTTAAAGAATGCAACATGGGCACCAATTCAGGGAGCTTTATAGAGCAGAAATCAGAGGGAAAATTAAATGTATGGGCAAATGTAACCTCCCCACAAAACATTAAACGGGACCAAAAGCCCCCATCAATGAGGAGAAAGTGAAACTGTGGATTCCAACACTAGGTAGAGATAGAGATAGCCTTGCTTAGAGGTCACTAGCAGAGATGAGAGGTTTTCAACGGTTGAAGTGGAGGAAGTTGTGCTTTCCTTGCACTCTTGGTGGGGTTTCTTTACCTGATTAGTTGACAAGAACAACACCAAAGTGGCCCCCACTTTTTCCCCACCAAAAATGCAAATAAACTGGGACAAAATGATTACCTAGGTTAATTGCTTTTTCCACATCCAAAACAGGCCCTTTAGTTACCTCCCGCTTCTTTCAGTCCACATTCAGTTCTCTCTCCTTTTCCAATCACATTCACCATTTATATGCCAGGTGCAAACATCAATTGCATTCTATTAGCAAACATAATAGTAGTACTGAATTGAAATTCTGATAACATTTGTGATCAAGCAAACACCAGCACCTAGATGTTCAGAACTATGGAAGTAAAGTCATATTTGGCATTGAAGAATAGAGGGATTGCACACCAGCTCAGATCTCACCATCCCAAAGCTCTTCTACAGTTTTGTATGGGCTAAGTTCATGAACAAGAAAATCGCCTCTAACTAGTCTTCTCTGCACACAAAAAAAAAAAAAGAGATATCATGAGCTCACAGTTAAATAACTACAGAATTGAAGTTCCACTGCACTAAGTGTGACTATGGCCCCATTAAAACTAAAATGGCCTTCATCAGTTCATACCCCTCCGACTGACATCTCTCAAGAGATTAGAAAAACTGAACATACTCACATTTTTCAGAAAGCACAACGGTTTGGAAAAAATACAGTAACAAAATCACCAATTGGAATTTAATAAACAGGAGATATTGTTATATCCTAGTGAGAACTTCTATAGGAAGATAGACAAAGTAAATTGTAACCGGAGAACCAGAGGCAGTGGATTTTAACAGGTGGTTTATATAGTTTATAAGAGAAAAATTATAATCTGTTACTCAAGGAAATGCATAGATTACTCAAACAGCGCACCACAGTTTGATGATCAACACATTTTCATTTCATGACCATGGTCCCAAATTAATCTGAATTCAGCAATCCTAACCCTCCACTATTTAGCCTTTTTAATATTGAATGAGGAACATCAATGTAGTTCTTTTTCCCTGCCTTAAAAATAGGTTGACCAAATGGATAAGGCATGCCCTCGGTCTCATATTTGGGCAGTCTTATCCACAATGGGCCTATGAGATCAATGATCTGAAAAATCAGAGCCATTGACATGTGATATAACCAAAGCAAATGGGTACCATATGATATTCTTGGCTGAACAATCATATGGTTTTGCGCTGAACAACCATTTAAGTGTTCCTCATTAAGACTAAATATGGTCAGGCATATCCATATACTTCTCAAGCTTTCTTTAAAGACAGTGGTTCCCTTAAACAAGATGCAAGTTCTTCCTTTATTTTTTATTTTGTTTGTTAAAAAAAAATTAATACATGCATCAAAAACAATAACTACTTGCCTGCTCAATTTCAGAGAATTTGACGAACAAGTCCTCAGGAATAGACCAATCAAAGATTTCAAAATTTTCCTTTATCCTTAATTCATTTATGCTTTTAGGCAGAACACTGTGACCCATTTGGAGGCCCCAACGGAGAGCAACCTTCGCGGGAGTCTTGCCCAATTTCTCAGAGATCATATTCAGAATTGGGTTCTTAAGAACATCACCTTTGATCCATGTGGTGCCCGGGGAACCCAATGGTGAGTAAGCCTGAAATCAGAAGACCAGATGCAAAATAATGAACACACAGGTAACAAACATGGTTTTGTTTAGTTGTATTATTTGATGCCCAGATACTTGTGCAAGCCCAGTGTAACCGTGTCACACCAATACAATGCCTATATTGATACCCAACATTGCATTGATACTTCTAGAGTACAAGTATACCATATCCTACTCACCAAGTCCTTTTAATTTTCTTACTTCTCCACATAAAAGATGTTAGAAAGGAACATAAACAAAGTTCTTTTAATTTTCTTACTTCTCCACATAAAAGATGTTAGAAGGGAACATAAACAAAGATAATTTCACTAATTCAAAAGTGATCTAAAGAAAAAATTAGGATGCCTTAATCTACATCTGTGTCCTAGATTTTCAAAAGAGAAGTGTCGTATCCTCAATCCCCGTATTTGTGTCTCCTCGATACCCGTGTTCGTATCTGGGTATCATAGGCGGTACTACAAACTAGGAATAAGTTTGAGTGTCCATTCTGTGCAGTAAGAAACAAAAATCAGAAATCATAATAGGCGGGGTGCGTTTTCCAACCTTTCAAAAGCATAACAGCCACCTTTCAAAAGCATAACAGCCACCAGGGCCGACAGACCAATTGGGTCAAATAGCAGAAAAACAGTATTCCATCTATCATAATTTCTTAAATGGGATGGGATAACACTTCAATGCCAATGATAGTCAATCTTTGTCCCTAATTTACACACAGCTCAAGCCCATTGCAATATAGGAAACATCCAGATACAAATATGCAAACAAGGCAGTAGTTTGGAATGACTATAATGAAACAATCATAACAGTTTGCAAGACTTACAGACAAGTGAACTCCCTTAGATTGACAGAATTCGCGGAGACAGGTTTGTTGCCATCCAGGGTGGCATTCAACCTGGTTGACGGCTGGAGGGACACGTGCAATCGACAGCAAATTTTCCAACTTCTTTGTAGAGAAATTGCTCACACCAATGGCACGTGCCTTGCCAGAATCATAAAGCTTCTCCATTGCACTCCATGTACTGGGGATGTCAAGTGGCGCAAAGCTTTCAGGCTTAAAGCCAGGCATTGACTTCTTTGTACGGAAGGGCCAATGGATCTTCAAGGAGCAGCATAGTTAGTTACTTAAAATTTACCTACTACATTTCAAATAAAGACTAATAGTAAGTGCCAATTGGAGCCATAAAAAGGGACGAAATACTATTGGGCAACTTATACAACTTGAATGTAGCTGATGCTTTTAGCTTTCATGCGTGCACATCATCCATATCATTCATCTGGTGGATCCTACTATGGATGGCCCATAGGCTAACGATTAGATTGATAACGCACACTTATCCCTTCAACCACAGTGTCTTCCAAGAAAAATGGATGCTCAATAGAACTACAGTGAATGTTTCCAGCAAACCATATGTTTTCTTTCATTAAAAGCCCGTCAATAAAATGGTTGGCACTACCCGACCCGTGCAATTATAAAGTTATAGCCCGACCAAGGTAAGGCCTCTCACATGTCCCTGAAATGATCTTACTTGTATGCAAGGATACTAGTGAGGAAAAACTTGTACGTTTTATCATCTTCCACCCCACACCAGATGAGAAAAGCCCTTGCCTTGCCCATTGGTAATGAATGACAATAGGAAAAAGATGGCCACCAAAGACATCGAAAGCAAACTCTTTTAAGCAAGGATAAAAATAGTGGTTGTGGTGGGTGTAGCGGTCAGTGGCCAAAATGTTACGTAGCAGGCGATATGTAGCGGTTAAGGCGATACATAGTGGCGTAGCGGTGTAAATTTTTTAAGTGTTTAAATTTTTTTGAATCTTGTGTAGCAACCAATCTTGTGTTTTTTTTAGTGATTTAGAACCATATAAGACTAAGACAACCATAGGAAAGGCTATTGAGAAGGAAAAATAGGAAAAACAGTATTACAAATTAAAATTACTTTGCTTTATTAGGTTTTAGACTATACTATAGCGCCTCTATTTTGAAAATAGTGTAGCGGCCTCAACCGCTACAGCCGATAATGCAGCCGCTACACTATTTTGAACGATGCTTTTAAGACAAGCACACAAATTCATCCAATTGAAGAAAATAAATCAAGTAAACATACTAACTCATATAACTTTCCAATCCACTGGTAGCTCAGTTGTGAGGCACCTTCCCTCCACTGAAAAACCAGAGATCGATTCCAATTTTTAGTGCTGATGGTGTGGGGCTTGGGTAGGATGTGTGTGTGTAAGAACTATACAAGAATCACAGACTCTAAAATCCGATGGATAGAAAACAACTTACAAACGGTAATAACTGTAAAACGAAAACCATATATAAATAATGTAAGTGGCACCGAAGCTGAACATTAAATTCCCAAAAGACTTTGGTCTGATTTTATTGTTGTTGTTGTTGGGAAGGGGAGGAGGGAAAAGATTTTGGGGAGGGTGAAGGGGAACGTACAAGGTACAAATCAACATAGTCAAGCTGCAGCTCTTGCAAAGTAGTATCCAATGCCACAGGCACATCTTCTGGTGCTTGATCACTACACCTGCAATTGCCAAATTTAAATGCTTTCAATAGTTAGACCATAATAAATAATTTGATTAGGAGATGTATTAAAAAGTTGTTAGATATTGTTGGAAAACACCATCATGTATGTCTTCCATTTCCATATCAATGCAGGCTAATGCTTCAGAAAGTAACATGTAAGTATGTAACCTTATCCCATGAAACTTAAGAGTCATTGTTACTCTGAAAGCCTGCAGGCATTTGGTTGAGTTTCTTCATTTAGACATTCCAAACACTTTGCAAAACCACATTATCTACCATTGAAATGCATTGTTTTAACAAAAATCATTTTTTATGTTAACAAATTGTTACACATTATTGGAAAAAACCACAAAGTGGCCCCCATGACAATGTGAGTCCATGATTCAAAAGCATGGAAAACCCACCAGAGCTTTGAGGTAATAAACAAATCTTCACGCTTTACAACTCCATCTTCAAACAGTTTCTTCAGTGCCAGCCCAACCTGCAATTATCACAAGCTAGATAAAACTTCACATTTGTAAGCTTAAGCTGGTGATTATGCTTAATATTAAAGAAAGCTAGACACCTGCTACACTGCTGTGGGACAAATTGATGACTTGCTTTCTCAAAAAGAGAGAAGAAAAAAAAAGGATGTGGAGAAATTTTGGCAAAAGAGAAGAATTACAGCAACATGATAAAAGATGAATGAGAGTTCCCACCTCTCTCTCTCTCTAAAACTTGTAGAAAAAAGAGTTCTCATCAAGAACATCAATGGAGGCTAACATCAAAGAAATGATGAAGTTGTGGGAAGAAAACCTGGGCGTAGGGAAAGAGGCCCAAAAGTATAACAGGAATCTAAAAGCAGAACGATGCCTTAGGTAGACAGGAGATTGTTCCTACCATTAAACTAATGCCATCACATATTTTTGCTGTTCAAAATCTAAAGTCTGCAGATCCAAATTCAGGATAATGCTAATAGAAAATAGATACAAAGATATACACAAAGATCTAGCTAAAGTATTCCAATTACCTCCTTCTCATTCCCATATGCTCGAGCACAATCAATATGCCTGTAGCCTTCCTGCAATTACATAGAATTTCCATGAGTTGGGGAAGAACTGATTCTAGAAAGGGTAATTTGGATTGAGATACGTACATGCATACATACGATAGATCAATGTAGACACACGCGCGTGCACACAGAGAGAGAGAGAGAGAGAGAGAGAGAGAGAGAGAGAGAGAGAGAGAGAGAGAGAGAGAGAGAGAGAGAGAGAGAGAGAGAGAGGAGAGAGAGAGAGAGAGAGAGAGAGAGAGAGAGAGAGAGAGAGAGCGCACTTCTGGGTCATAGTAAGAAGGGACCATAAAAGGCCTCTAGCAACAGTGCTCTTGGATTGAAGTAGACACAGCAAGGTTCAGGGTTTAGGCTTTGGATTGAAGTACCGCACACACAGGAAAATAAAGGAAAACTGAGACAAGTTTTTATAATTTATAAGACAGAACATCTGTTCGAATTGGGGCTGCTTTTGAATTATCCAGAATTGTTGGCAGCATACATTTGTAAGCTATCCTGAAGCACATCACATCGCGTGCTTGCATCCCACACTGGCTTTGTGATGATGCTTTGTTTCATCAATACACAAGTACAGGTGATGCATTTCTGTTGCCTGTCTGCAATTTCAAATACACTTATCTTCACCACATTCAGTTCCGCCCTCTTATTCCACTCCAACATCAGCAGCACTGATGACAAAAGTACCTGTTTGTAAACCTCAAAAAACTTCCATTTTTATCTTTTCCTTGATTACTGTACTCCAAGGCAATACATTTACCACGATCCACTTCACAAAAAAAAACAAAGAAACTTCTTCAAAAGTAGACTATCTTTCTGATTTCGCTTGTAGTGCCTCTATTTTAGTGTTTTCTTCATCTATTAGGGTACAATTATGTGTCCCATCTAAAGGTCATTACCTGGTGTTGGTCCCGCCGAAGCAGGGTCCTGGGAGGGTTGAGATTGGAGACAGACCTAATCTTTGGCAATTTTGCACGAAGTGGCTACTTGTAGGTCTCAAACCTACATTATCATGCATGGCACCCGAGAATTTTACCATTGCACCAAAGCAATGACCCTAATGATGTGTCTCATCTAGTACTTAATTTAAAGAAATTGTACCATGAATTTAAGATATTCCAATTACATGCCTTACTACATCTTCTTTTTGGGTTCAGAAAAATCTGTAGTGCATCATTAGTTCACATAAAAGTTTTGTGTGGCTTTGCAAGCTCTTGTTTTCCTTGATGAGAGTTTGAAACCAGTAGAGAAGATATATGAACACCATGAAGGGGGGATGAAAGGTGTCAAAGCTACTCTTTTTATTTGCTCCCTATTCTCCATCTTCAGCTTGCAATTTATTTTCTCGCCCCTTCATTGTTAGTTTATACCCACAACTTTAACTGAAAATAGCCCATGTCCCTGCACACAATTATTGCATCATCACCATCTAATCCTTGACACATTAGTATGGGTTCAGCTAACGGCAAATTTGTCTCATGTAATTGAATTCCTAGGAATTTGAAGTCTTGTATTTCTAAAGTGGTTAAAGTAGAAGAAATAAAGGTGAATATCCAAAAATGACCATCAAACGGTGTACATGCCCCCTTTAATGGAAAATGAATACCCAGTTATCACCCCAGTTATTCAAATCCTTGGAAAGTCAAGGTCCCATCTAAATCTCCACCAGATATCCTCCACCCCTCACCTCTTTAATAATCCATTGTTGGAGCGTATTTGACCACAAATTTATTAAGTTCGAGCCCAAAATGCATTATTAGGAGATTATTATCTGTCATCATCTCTTGTAATAAATGGGATGGATGCACATCTAATTTGGAGATTTGCTAGGAAGATTAATAGAAGCTTTATTAGGGAGATTTTATTTGATTAGTTGCCAAGAAATCTTGTTGACTTGACAAGTCCATACACTTCCTCTATTTAATGTAATGTTGGATTATCAATAAAACAATTGAATAATTCTCTCCAAAAACCTGCTAAAGTCCACAATTGGAAGCCCTTACCCTCTTACCTGCAGGCAAGTTAGGGCCCCAGACCCCAACAGAATCACCATGTATTAAATTTCATAGAAACAAATGGGCCCCAGAAGATTTCTACTAATAAACTCCAAACAAGCAATGACCAAAAGTTCTATTTATCAAAAACAGAAAAGTTTCATGTCAATTGAAATCTAACGGCAAAAATAGCAACCAATGATTAGAACTTTTTTTTTATTAAAAACTGAACATTGACTTTACTAATAACAGAAAAGGAAAGAGAAGGGAACAAAAGGAGAAGCCAAATGCTTATGTAATGGGAATGGGGAAAATCCTTTGGGACCATATTTATGCTCAAGAACTTTTATTCCAATAAGTCCAATCATCAGACTCCTCAAATAGAGAAACTAAATTACTAGACCATTGAAACTAAACACAAGATCCAAACGACCCCAAAATTTGGAGGAAAACGTTTTCCATGGAATTTCATTTCATTGCACATTCTAGCCACGTCACCTTTTCCTCGACTTCTTTCAACGGTGAAACGGAAATTCAGGGAAATGAAACGAAGAAAGGAGGACAAGGCGAGGAAATGGAATTCCATGAAAACGTCAGCGACTGCAAGCACAAGGAACATGGAATTGTAAAGTAGAAACCAGACGAAGGGAATAGAGCAGCGATCACCTTGACGGCGGTTATGACGGCATCTTCTACAGTGCCAGGGAGAGACTGCCACGTGCCCAAACCAAGGGATGGGATTTTCGCTCCCGTGTTCAGGTCGAAGAAGCGGATTTCGTTCGACATATTCCTCTTTCAGCAGCTCCAAACGGCAGAAAGATGAAGAAAAGCAAAATGAGGAAATGTAGAGATTTTATGTATAGACAAGTCACACAGAGAGAGAGAAAAGAATCGGAGAAGATTCGCGGACCGTCTAACAAATAAGGAATCCAAGTATAAAAAGACAAGTATGTAAAAGCTGCTGCTGAGAAATCGAAGTCCACTAGTCCGTGGGAATGCATAATAAAATGTAAGCGGCGGGTGCGGGACCAGCAACATTATTTGGGTTTGGAAGAGAATGCGATATCGTCGACGGCAGTTAAATTAGGGCAACACAATCCGGAAATCCAGTCCAGTTTTTGTAACCGAATCCGGTCCGGTTGTGCCTAAAATGCAGGGCGGACCGGTTTTATTTTTTTTTTCTCCAAAGTTTTTATTTTTTTTTCATTTTCAGCTCACATCTTAAGGTAAAAAAAAATAGTGGGATTTACTTGATCACACATCTAAATTTGTGAAAACGCATAGTTGTAGAATTTTAGTTTAGGGTAAAAGTGTTATGTTTGTATTAAAAAAATTAAAAAATATATATTTATTATTTATATTAATAAATGCGGTCCAATTCAGACCGAACCCCAAAACGCCTAGACCGGACCGGACCGGATATAATCGGTTTTCCAAATCCGGTCCGGACCCCGGACCGGATTTGTACTACTAAACCACAAATCCGGTCCGGTCTGCGGTCCGTTTTTGTTTAACCCTAAGTTAAAGGGTCATTTGTTAAAATGTATTAAAGGTCAGGGTTTAGTTAAATAGTAAATTAGCGAAAGGTCCTAAAATGGAATGTATCCGGCCTCTAATCCAAGCAAATTCTGTTTAAGGGCTTTGATTCTCTCAGCTAGATAATTTGCAGCTAGAGGACATCCACACGATTACATATTTCAGGACTAATTTGCCCTTTCAACCATTTTAGGCATAAAATTTTGAAATTTAAATTTTCAAATCTTGTATTCTCCCTCTGTTATGTCTATGCACAGAACTCAACACCACCGTCCCACCTACACACTGTTGTCCTCGGTGATGTGGGGTCCATCCGAAAAAATAAGATGCCAATGTGGGCGGTTTCCAGTGGTGGGGGTGTCTTAGACCCCAACCCCAACATGCCCACACAAACGTTCTTACTTCTTAATGATACCGCCTTCCATATAGAGGCTAGGATTTTCCTAGGGCTTGGGCAATCTTGTGCCAACAGAGATTGATGAGATTAAGTCACGAGGAGTTTCCAGGGCTGCTAGATGTTGGAGTCACGAGGTGGAAACTCTTGTTTCATGCCCATTAAAGATCCACAATGCATCTTGTCCGATTGATAGAAACAAGTAGTGGAGAAGTCTTAAGAAAAGACAAAAGGTGTTTTGACTTTTAAAAAAAAAAAAGAAAAAAGGGGGGAGGTTTGTGTCTTGCTGGGTTATCATTACAGGAGCCATCGTCGGAAGAAACAAGGTGCAGAGAATAGATCTTTTTGTAAACTGATCACCGAAGAAGGTTGCCTGCTCACCGTCGTCATCGCCGGACGACACAGGCCACGGCCGTCAGAGTTCGCCTGTCGCCGAAGAAGAAGCAGCAAGGCACTGCAGCGTCCACAGTTCTGTTGCAAAAACATTGCTTGTCGAGGAAGAAGATAAGACCCAGTTGGGTCAGTTTCCAAGCCAGGTCAAGTTCGGGTCAATTCTAACTCGTCCATAGCAGGAAGCCCAGTTCATCATTAATCAGCAGCCTGAGTTTCTGTCAAATTTATTTGAGTATTTGATTTTTTGTCAAATTTATTTGAGCTTTACGTAAATTTATCTGAGTTTTGAAACAAATTTATCTGAGTTCTGGACAAATCTATCTGAGTTTTTGGCTATTTATATGAGTTCTGGAACAAATTTATCTGAGTTCTGAATAAATCTATCTGAGTTTTTAACAACTTTTATTTGAGTTTTTGACAAATTTGTCTCCATTTTGAAATTTTTAACTGAGTTTTTGAAATAATATTTTTGTGTTTTTGGCAAATTTATTTGTATTTTTTAGATCTATTTGTGTTTTTGAATTTTATTTGTGTCTTTCGAAGTTTATTTGTATTTTTTGAAATAAATTTAACTGAGTTTTGACAAAAATACTTAAGTTTTGGCAAAATTTTCTGAAATTTGATACATTGGTTTATCTTAGTTTTGGCAAATGTATTTTTTTTTTAATTTATTTGTATTTTTTAATTTTATTTACGTCTTTTGAAATTTATTTGCGTCTTTTGAAATTTATTTACATTTTTTAAAATTTATTTGTATTTTTTGAAATAAATTTAACTGAGTTTTGGCAAAAATACTTAAGTTTTTGGCAAATTTTTCAGAAACTTGAAAAATTGATTTATCTTAGTTTAGGCAAATGTGTTTACGTTTTTTTATTTTATTTGCATGAATTTTTTAGAAATTTGGAAATTTCATTTATCTTAGTTTTGGCAAATGTGTATACGTTTTTTTATTTTATTTGCATCTTTTGAAATTAATTTGCAGCTTTTAAATTTTATTTTATTTTTTAAAATTTTTTTTGGATCTTTTGAAATTTATTTGAGTCTTTTGAAATTTATTTTCATTTTCTGAAATTTATTTGGATCTTTTAAAATTTATTTGTATCTTTATAAATTTATCTGCGTTATTTTAAAATTATTTATTTTTTAAATTTATTGTATTTTTTGAAATCATTGAGTTTTTTTTAATTTATTTGTGTTATTTTGAAATTTATTTATGTGTTTGAAGAATTTATTTGAAAATCTAATTAATAGGATTCCATTAATGGTGGCCAATTAAATGGTAGTTGACCATCATTAATGGGATATCCCACCAATCATAGCATATGATTTAAAAAAGGGGCAAATTAGATATTTCAGATATGAGAAAGTGTGAGAGAAACTTTTGGCAATCCACAATCTTTTTTCATAATGTGATAGGTTTTTTTTTCAAATCTGAAGACCTAAAATGTCTAATCTACCATTTCTTTAAAAGCATATCCCACGATTCAAAATCATATCCCACTATTAGTGGGATTGCCATTAATAATTGCCAACTACCATTTAATTGACCAAATAAAACTTCAAAATATTTAAATATATTTTAAAAAATATAAATAAATTTCAAAATATGTAAATAAAATTAAAAAATGCAAAATAAATTCAAAAAATACAAATAAGTTCAAAAGAAAGCAAATAAGTTTCAAAAAATGCAATAATAATTTCAAAAGAACGTAGAGAAATTTAAAAAGATGCAAATAAATTTCAAAATATCCAAAATTTTTCAAAAAATATAAATAAATCTCAAAAGATGAAAATCAATTTAAAAAGACTCATATAAATTTCAAAAAATATAAATAAATTTTAAAAGATCCAAATAAATTTCAAAAAATGTAAATAAATTTCAAAGGACGTAAATAAAAATAAAAAATTGCAAATAAATTAAAAAAAAGCAAATACATTTGCGAAAACTAAGATAAACCAATTTTCCAAATTTAAAAAAAATTACCAAAAACTCAAATAAATTTGCCAAAAACTAAGTTAGATTTGTCCAGAACTCAGATAAATTTGATCCATAACTCAGATAAATTAGCTAAAAACTCAGATAGATTTGTCCAGAACTCAGAGAAATTTGTTTCAGAACTCAAATAAATTTTCGTAAAACTTAAATAAATTTGACAAAAAATGAAAAACTCAAATAAATTTGACAAAGACTCATATAAATTTGTTAAAAACTCATAAACTTGACAAAACTTAGATAAATTTTATAAAAACTCAGTTAAAGTTCATAAAAACTCATTTAGATTTGTCAAAAATGGTATAACAGCCCTACTGCCTTCCTTCTCTAGCGATGTTGCGCGTCAACTACGTTCATCAACAATTAGAAAGCTATAGAGGCGGCTATAACGAGACCGGCAGGCCTTCTTCCTTCTCATTCGATCAAACCCCCATCGCTGTGGTCGCCTGATGAGATCACCTAGACTGCTGATGTGGCTGGAACTGGGTAATGTTGTGTGTCAGGTCAACCTGACCCGAACCTAGACCTGTAATCAACTTGGCCTGGGTTGCCCAGGTCTCCTTCCCCAGACACGACTTGGCTACTGTCTCTGCAACCAAAAGAGGAAGACAACCTTGCTGCTTTTCTCCGACGATGGCGCGACACCGAGGCAGCAGTAGTAGCGACGGAGATGACCTGTGGCCGCGGCGACAGCACGGCTGTACTCCGGCAATGGTGAACCCAATGAACCTGCAACATATGTTTCCAACTTCTCCGAGCACTACAAAAAACAAACAGCAGTAGATTTCTCATCTTCTTCGATGAGGGGAGACTGAATCCGGAGCACCTCCGATCTTCTCCTACGAAGAGAACTGACAGAGATCCTCTATCTTCTACGATTTTCTGGTTCTATCTCAACAGAATCTGTAACCAGCATCCGGGTCCTCTTCCATATCCAGTCTCCTTCTCTGTCAACAACGAACACAGATCCTCTATTCCGGTCTGCAGTCCGGAATCACGGAACCCAACTACTAATGGCCCTTCCGTTATGCAAACCTTGAATCACAAAAGCCTCCATGTGGCCCACCGATCAATCAGCCCTGAGAACCCTCTCGATCTTCTTCGAGCCTCTGAGATCTCTTTAGAACGCACACGGTCTGGATCGACTATATCTTTGATTTGTATGGCCCTCTGGAGATCAAACGATCTCTTGCTCTTTGCTTATCTACTGAAGCAGTCGATCTTATCTCAACCCCTTTGAGAATCCAATCTGACGACCCAAGACTCTAGGTTGAAAAATAAGAGGGATAATACAAGAATTGAAATTTGAAATTTCAAAATTTTATGCCTAAAATAGATGAAAGAGTAAATCAATCATGAAAATTGTATCTAGGGACCTCTTGCCGAAATATGTCCAGTTGCATGGACTACAGGCCTTAGAGGAAAAGTTAATGGACCGGAGGCCTTACAAAACCTCTATGAGGGACCTTTCACTAATTTACTCTTTTTTTTTTTGTGGACTGTTTGCCTTAAAGTCATACTTTGAGTGACCTCCGACCAAATCCCCTTTAGTTAAAATACGGAGAAAACTAAAAAAAAAAACCCTAGATGGCCACTAATCGAAAAACGCACCACTAGTCAATATGGCACAGATCACTTCTGTTTTTTTTTAATAAAGATTTAAACATGTGACGACGTCGTCGTCACATTCAAACCCATTTCCCCCATTTTTTCATTCTTCCTCCCATCGTTTTTCCCCTTTCTCTAGCAGTTTCCTTTCCTCCTTCCTCAAAAAGTCTTTGCCTTGATGATTTAGCCACCCAAAATGTATCATACAACAAAGATAATGAAATGAGTAAACTGTATATCAAAACTATAATGAACTTTTCTCGAAAAGTAAACATGAAACTCGGGCTATATGATAGATAACGCATGAAAGAAGGTCAAATTGTGTTATGCTACCTCGTTAATGGTGATCAACAACATCCACAAGGAATATTCAATGTTGGGGGAGAGTTCTGTTCTGATTCATTTGGTACAGAAATGTGCAATCGCATATGATAAAGGTCAAAGAAAAGACGAATTTGATTTTTTAAGAAAAAAAAAGAGAAAAAATCATAAATATATAAATTAGAATAGAAATAAATTAAAAAAAAATCAAATTAGTTTTACATGAGTTAATTATTATAAATATCAAGATCTTATATGTTACTTCATCAAGATGACCTCACAAGATAGGTTAGATTTCAACATTAGTCCAAGAAGTTCGCAATAAGAAACTAATATTATAAAAAATGTTGCTCCTGAATTTTTATACAGGTTAAATTTTGATATATAAATCAATGGTACATACATTCCAAACAAATCAATCCAATAGAAATCAAGTAAAATAACGAAAACCCAATAGAGAAATTGAGAATAAGGGACACCCCAGAATGGAACAGCTAATGAAAATCGACTTAATGTGATAAACAGAAGAGTGGTGCTATTGGCACCACGAATTTTTGTCTCCTCACCGCATTACAAGACAAAATTTTTTTTTTCCTAAACTACCCTTCCCCCCCTCCCTCTCTTCCCTTCCTCCTCCTCCCTCCTCCTCCCTCCTCCTCCTCTCCCAGCCTCCACCCTGATCCCCCTCCCCTCCCCCTCCCCCTCCCAGTCGCCGACGGGGAGGGAGATCGACCGGCAGCAGGCGGCGGAAGCCCACAGCCGGCTGGCCTCCTCCCCTCTCTCCTCCCCTCTCTCTTCTCTCTCTTCTTCTCTCTTCTCTTCTTCTTTCCCTCTTCTCCCTCTCTCCCTCCCTCTCCTTCCCTCCCATAATCTTCTTCTCCCTCTCCCTCCCCCCCTCCCCCTCCCCCTCCCCCCGTCGCCAGCGGGCGGGGGGGTGGGAGAGATCGGGCTGCAGCCCGATCTCCCCCCCCGGCCGGCGACGGGGAGGGGGAGGAAGGCCAGCCGGCGACTGGGGGGGGAGGGAGAAGAAGAGTAGGGGAGGGAGGAGAGGGAGGGAGATAGAGGGAAGAGGGAAAGAGGAAGAAGAGGGAGAGGGGGAGGGAGGCCAGCCGGCTGCCGGCCGGGGCTCCCTCCCTGCCGGCGACTATGGGGTGGGGGAGGGGGATGAGGGAGGTGAGGCTGGAGAGAAGGGAGGGTGAGGGAGAGGGAGGAGGGAAAGGGAGGAGGGAGAACGGGGGAGGGGTAGTTTAGAAAAGGTTTTATTTCTTTCGCGGTGGGAAAAGCAAAAACTGTGGTGCCAATAGAGCTCCCCTAAAAGAATTTAGAGGCAAAATTAAATCATCCTTTGCTCGAGTAGTAGAAGAATCCATGGACAAATATTGGTCCATTAGTAGCAAAAATCCGCACGTCTCATGCCTGCAAGTTTTATCCTCTCATCATCCAACCCCATCAGCCACAAATATAAATAAATGAAATCTTTTCATGGCATGAAACAATAAATCCCAATCATGCCTCATAAATAATAGGATTTTGAATCAATTAGGTTTATCCCTTCCTACGTTTAAAAATCTCTCTATGAAATATTAATTAAGAATTAAGTGTAGTTCCTCATTTAATGCTTTGAAACCAAATCTGTTAAAATTAAGACTTAACTTTTAAGAGCCAGCTCATAAAAAAAATGGAAAGAAACCAATTAAAAATATATCTCGACGAAATGTGGTTGGATTTAAGAAGAGAGAGGCGTTTTAAAAAGGCAAAAATTAGCGAAAGGTCCCTATATATGAATGTATCCAGCATTCAATCCAATGATAAACTTATTAAGGCCTATGGTCCTCTCAGCTAGACTATTTGCAGCCTTAGGTCCCTACATCCACATGATTACATATTTTGTGACTGATTTGCCCTTTTCAACCGTTAAAATTTTAAATTTTCAAATTTCAAATCTTCCCTCCTCCATCCCTCCTCCATCCTTCCTAAATCCTATCGATCTCGGCTACCCAAAAGAAGATTATTAGCAAAACTGTATGCAATCAACGGTCTAGATAGATCTCAGTGCTGGAACCCACAGGCACATAGTAGGATTCTCCAAGATGGCACTTCAGATGGAAACGAAATGCAACGGAGAAGAAGAAGACAAAGATCGAGATGAAGGAACGAACCAGATGATCGATTGAATCGAAGCGGACGAGATCGTGAAGTGGATACGACTGGATGACAAGATCATCAGACGGCTGCAAGCGGACGGAGGCCGAGAAATTGTCGAGGCTGAAGGAGATGGTGCGGCCGAAGTAGATGTCGCTGAGATTGCCAAGGAGACCTACTCGCACATACGCCTTGTGCTCTATGAATGGAAGAGGAGGAGGAGCAGATCCGTTTTTCCGTCCGCCGCGAAGAGAGTTCCGGGCCGGGACAGACGGGCGTGAGAAGAGCCTGATCGAGGACAAGGCCGAGACCATTGTCGGAGAAGGAGAAGCGAAAAGGGGAAGAAGACCAGAATCATTTCTTGTCTTCTGGTTGTTGTTGCAGATCGATCTGAAGGAGGAGCCTCCTGCGCCCGTCATCAGAGAAGGAGAAGCGATGAGGGGAAGAAGACTGGAATCGTTTCTGGTCTTTCGATTGCTGTTGCAGATCGATCTGAAGGAGCGTCGCCGGAGTTTTCTCCGCCTACACCGGAGACAGAGGTAGTCTTCCATCACATGTAGCAGGTGCTGCCCGTCATCGAAGAAGAGACGAACTCTCGTCTCTGTTCGCCTAACCATCAACTCGCAGCTTCCGACGCCGTCCTGCTACTGTTGCGCCTCCACCTGACTTGAGGAAGAAGGCAGCAGTGGTTTGGATCGATTCTGGTTACAGAAACATGAACCAGAACGAAGAGGAATAAGAGATCTGGGCCAGGTTCTGCCCAGGTCCAGGTTAGGTTTCGGGTCAAGTTTGACCTGACCTGTTTGCATTATGTGGAAAACTAACGTATCCCCGGTGATTGCTCTTTGGTTTTGTTTATCTTTTTGTCAAATTTATTTGAGTTTTTGTCAAATTTATCTGAGTTTTGTTCAAATTTATCAGTTTTCTGTCATATTTCTTTGTGTTTTTGGTAAATTTATCTGAGATTTGTTCAAATTTATCAGAGTTTTTGTCAAATTTATCTGGGCGTTGTTCAAATTTATCTGTTTTCTGTCATATTTCTTTGTGTTTTTGGTAAATTTATCTGAGTTTTGTTCAAATTTATCTGAGTTTTTGTCAAATTTATCTGAGTTTTGTTCAAATTTATCTGTTTTCGGTCATATTTCTTTGTGTTTTTGGTAAATTTATCTGAGTTTTGTTCAGATTTATCCGAGTTTTTGTCAAATTTATCTGAGTGTTGTTCAAATTTATCTATTTTCTGTCATATTTTTTTGTATTTTTTGGTAAATTTATCTGAGTTTTGTTCAAATTTATCCGAGTTTTTATCAAATTTATCTGAGTGTTGTTCAAATTTATCTATTTTCTGTCATATTTCTTTGTATTTTTGGTAAATTTATCTGAGTTTTTTCAAAATTTATCTGAGTTTTTTACCAAATTTATTTACGTTTTTTGAAATCTATATGCGTTTTTTAAATTTATTTGCGTCTTTTGGAATTTATTTGTATCTTTTTTAATTTATTGCCTTTTTTAAAATTATTACATTTTTTAAAATTTATTTTCATTATTTTAAATTAATTTACATTTTTTGAAATTTCTTTGGATATTTTGAGATTTATTTGAGTCTTTTGAAATTTATTTGGATATTTTGAAACTTATTTGCATCTTTTTAAATTTATTTGCATTATTTGATTATATATTGCTTTTTTTAAAATTAATTTATTTTTTGAAATTATTTCATTTTTTGAAATTTATTTTCATTATTTTGAAACTTATTTGTGTGTTTTTAGAATTTATTTGAAAATCTGGGAATTCCATTAATCGTGGGCAATTAAATGTTAGTTGGCCATTATTAATGGGATATTCCACCAATCATGGGTTATGATTTAAGGAAATGGTAAATTAGACATTTCAGGTATGAAAAAGTGTGGGAGGGACCTTTGGCTCTATGACTTTTTTTCGTGGACTGTTTGCAACAAAGTGATACTTTGAGAGACCTCTAGCCAAAGCCCCCTTTTAAAAATGTGGAAGAGTCAAAGGATATCATGAAAAATTATAATACTTTAGGAAGGTTTCTTTAGGCATAGATAGATATTAGCAAATTATTAGTTGTAGATTCATGTGATCTTGAGAGAAATTTGACGGATTTGAGAGATTAAATTACTTGATAAAGGACACGGGGGATAAAAGGATATCAAAGAATGACCTGTCCCTTGCAAAATACTATTTTAGTCTAATATATATTTTATCTAATCTAATATAAACCTGAGTATTCAAATATGGACCTTTTGCTAAACTTACACTCGATTATCCTTCAAGTCCAAAATGAAGTCTATAGGAAAGTTTTCAGGTAAGAACCTATAATTTGACCAGGTGGTCCTTTAAAAAGCTCATTTGGTTATTAGATTTTTTAAAAGGATTTTTAAAGAAGTAAAAGTCAAGAATAACTTTTTAGAAAAACAAACTTTGACGTTTTAAAACGTGTATTTTTCACTTTTGTGGGAAGTGAGCAAAGGTATGGCAAAAAAGTATACATTTTTTCCTACCGGCTTATCCGTAAGTGGGGTCTATCCAAGAAATCCAAAACACTCAAAATTAAGATCTTTTTATGTAATAGTGTTGTGATATGTTTTCCACCTCTGTAGGGCACGTTAATGTACACACCCTTTCCGCGGAAAGGGGAAATTGCCACGTCAGCAAATTCCATAGAAATGAAAACCTTAGAAAAAGATTTCCGTAAAATTTAGAAATTTATGTTTGGTGCAAAAAAAATTTCCTCGTTGAATTGGTGCTAATGTTGTTTGGTGCGGCTGTGGATTCCTTATAGAAAATAAAATTTTCTTATTTGGTGAAATAACTTTTTGAAGAAAAATAACATAACATGTATATTATTTATTCAACATTAAATAATAATTTATTTAAAGAAATAAAAAATGAAAGAGTTGAAGAGTTTTGGGTTGAAATGGACAAGAGTGAGGAAAAGTGGGAGGAGTTTTCCGAGGAAATCCATTTCCCATACCCCCCATAGGAAACCCATTTCCACAATTATCAAGGAAAATGCTGACGAAGCAGGAAAGCGTTTCTGTGGAATTGTTCCGCACCAAACGCCTGAAAACTGAGTTTTCCGCGGAAAACCACACACTTTTTCCCTTTCTGCGGAAAAGTGTGTGTACACAAACATGCCCATAAAATAGTCTATCCATCAAATTGATTAATTGTTAAAACTAAAATACATAAATAAAGGGGATCAAAATGACAGTGTTTTAGACAATCTAATTATGTTGGGCCACACTTTGATTAAAATTATATTTATTTTAGACCCCGTACAAGAGTTATAAATTTCGAGTGATTTAAATCTTGTATGTAGGCCCTACTAAGAGATTTATATGTTTGTATATGGAGAACCAAATCATGAACATTCTTACTCATTCCATTCTTAATGAGGTAAAGATAGCTTTAATGTCACGTATGCAGGGGCGGACCAATGTGAAAGGGTAGGGGGCCGCCCAACTTGCAACGGCCCATATGTAAGGTATGTTTGGCACAGTCCCACTTCAAAAACCCTATAGTCCCCTCTCTTTCCTTTAACCCTTCTCACCCAAGTACCCCGTCCTGCCTCTGCCCCTCTCTCTCTCTCTCTCTCAAAAAGTCTCAAAAAGTCCCCCCCCCCCCCCCCCCCCCCCCCAAGTTTATAGTTTTTTTTTTCTGGTAGAAATAAGATATCATTAAACGAAAGAGAAAAACAATTAAAACAAAAGAGAAAAAAAGCATGCAACAACAACAAAAAAAAAAAAACAAAACAAAACTCCCATCCTATCTAGGCTGCAGAACCAAGTTCATAAGCAAACACATTTACATTTCTAGGAACATGGGCAAAGGATATCTCTTCAAACTTAGAGATGAAGTCTTTGATATCCAACAAAATAGGATTGATTGACCAATCCATCAACCCATTTATGGCTAGAATCACCTCACGGGCGTCTGACAAAAGTTTGATCTTATTGAAACCCTGCGACGTACGACGTAGCTTCCTTTAGCGCATGAAGAATTGCCCTTACCTCGGCTTTTTCTGGGGGAATTAACCTTTGGACCATTGCTGAGTCCTGCATGCACCCAAGAACCATCAAACCAAATAGCATAGCCAAAGACTGCTTTACCATCCGCGGCTCTAAATGAGGCACCTGAGAACACTTGAGCCTTGCCCTTAGTGTACTAAAAACTTAAATCCTGGTGAAGTTTTGAGGATTCTTGATGATCCTCTTTAGCCTTGCTCATTGATTCACAAATCAAACTGCGAGCATATAGGATTGTCGACATGGGCTTAATTTTTATTCCCCTGAAAATAAAGTCATTTCTGGTTTTCCATAAGGCCCACTAGAGAGCCAAAACCCAAGATTTAGTTTGAGGATGGGTTGGAGGGCTAATGGATTGGCAAAAATTCATAAAGGAAATTCACCAATCCTTAATATCAATAGTTGTTATTGATATTTCTGCCTTTGACTTTTCCCATGATGTGATTTTAGTTAGTGGTTTAAGTTGAATGGAAATGGATTTCAAGAGTCCCCCCCTAAAATAAAAATCATAGGTCCGCCATTGCACATATCATTTGCATTGTGACACACGATTTTATATGAGACTATTTTATATTACTTAATCGTTTTTATTATCAAGAGTTCAATATATCTATTGCTTTGTTATAATATATAATTATTTTTATATCAAAACTAATTAAACTAACCATGGTGTTTTTCCCTTGTACAAAGCATATATAAGATTTGTACTAAACAACTAATGTTTTCTTCTAAACAGTTTGCTTTAGAAAAGTAGCTATTGATAAGTTACAAACCCCCCTTTTTTTTTTTGGTTGGAGATAAGTTACAAACCTGAGTAATAGGAAGTTCAGTAGTCATTAATTGGAACTTCCATTGTCGTCTCTCAAACTTACTCCCTCCTTTTCACATCCAAAGTCATAGTCGCATGTACATGTAAAATGGGCACATTTACTAAGATGGAAAAAAAAAAATGCAGAAAAGGCAAGGAAGAGAGGCAAGCACACCGTTTAATGATACTAACTCCATCACAAGTGTGGAAAGCAAAAAGGTTTGTGTGTCACGTGTGTTTCAGGGAACCTTTTTGCTTTTTTTTCATTTCACAAGTTTATGTGGGTCAAGACTTGCCCCAATGAGCTTAAGTTTATATTATTTTATGTGAGAAAAGTTGAAAACAACTCCGGAGGAATACAACAAGAAAAGGCCATAAATAGGTCGGTTTCGGTCCGGATCCATGGTGGACCTGGAACCGGAATCGTTAAGGAGAAGGTGGAATCGGATCCGGAACAGTTTCAGAATCGGTTTCTTGGCTCCAGAATCGGAACCGGAACCAGAACCATATATGGGACGAGTCTGAATCCGGGTTCGGGTCAGGGTAGAGAATGATATTAAATATATATATATATATATAGTTTTTAGAAGAGATTTTTGAAAATTGAGGTAATCTGTCGGGTCTCAGGTTCAGAACCAAGATGGAACCGGACCCGGACTCATTTACTTATCCGGGCCTAAATACGAACCCATACCAGGTTTTTAACGGGTCGGAACCTTCGGGTAATCGAAGAATCGGGTACCCATTTACATCCCTACCAACAAGGCTTTCTTATTTATAATTTTTTTTATATATGTAAATGCTCCTTAAGAAATCAACAATGATTTGTTTTTAGAAAATTTTCAAACAAAGCCCTAGCTTTTAGGCTTATTTAAACAAATCTTTTATATCAGGGTTTAAGGCTTCCACGAATATTTCAAATAAGGACAACGAGCTAAAATATTCTGTCGGTGGTGAGTTTTTTCCCAATTTTAGATAAAAACGTGCCCTTCGAGATTTTAAATATAAAAAAAAAGGATCGGTCATATCCACTTCCCTCTTTTTTGCTGCTTCTGCTTGTTTCTCCTCCTTGTTCACCTCCCTGCCGTTGCCTTTACTGGCAAGCACCTTACTGCTTGCCTCTTTTGGTTCTGCTTGTGATTAGTGGGGGCAAACCATGGGTTGATCTTTGGCATAAAATCATTTTGATTGGATGTTTGAAACTACACATTAAGGGCCCATGAAATTGATGAACGGACTAAACATCCTTAACCAACCTACGCCTTGGATCGAATGACCTTATCATCAATTAGGGTGGTTTCTTGCTGGTTGACCTAGTTAAAGGGAATGGATGAAGCTTCGATGGTTGCATCAAATTTATTTATTTATTTTGTTTTTTGTTTTTTGTTTTTTTTTTTTTTGTGTCAGAAACATCCATGGTAGGCCACCTATCACAGGCCTAAGCATAAAGGGTTGGGCCCGAACAGGGATCACAAATTGCATGTCCCTTGCTATGATAGGGTTTGAGCAAACCGGAACTTCTCTAATGTCAAGATTTAAAGGGTTTGAAATCCGAATAGTATTAAAATAAGGAGATTTGACTTATCAATCCCTCATAAACCATTCATCTCCAATTTAATGACTAAAAGTCTAAAAATGTCACTTGAGTCAATTTTTACTTTTACTTTGATATATATATATATATTTTTTTTTTCTGCCCTGGGTCCCATGATATCATGGGATTTTAAAAACCCATAATATCATGGGATCCAAATGTTAAAAGTTGAAAAAACTCGTACATTAAAAAGCCTAAACAGTCTTTTTATCTGAACTTGGATCCCATGATATCATGCGTTTTTAAACTCTCATGATATCATTAAAATCAGGGAAAAAAAGTAAAAATAAAAAATAAAAAATTGTACCACAATGGACATTTATAAGTTTTTAATCATGAAATTGGGAGAATAGGGTTTAAGGGTAATTGATTTGTCAAATCCCCTTAAAATAATGGAAATAAGCAAGCTTGTTATTTTGATTCCATAACCCCTATTTGCATTTTTCTACATGTACCAGGGGATTTATGTCTGATTTGTTTGTATCTACTCATAAAGGAGAAGAAGTTGCCATTTTTTCAAAATTTTTTTGTGACTAACCATTGTGGGGCCCACTTCATTATATATATTATATTATAATAATATATAATATTATATATCTACTATTATATTATATTATACTTCTCTATCTCTACTATTATAAAAGAGAGCAAGATGCAAACTTTTTCACTACACCACTATGGGGCTTACTCCCAAATATTATAATACAAACTTTTTCACTATATCATTGTGGGGCCCACCACCAAATATAATAATATATTATTATGAGAAATTGCAAATTTTTTCATTACACCTTTGTGCGGCCCACCCCCAAATATTATAATACAAACTTTTTCACCCAAATATTATAATGCGAACTTTTTCACTGCCCATTATGGGGCCCACCCCTAAATATTATAATATAATATAATAATATGTTATAATGAGAAATTGTAAAGTTTTTCACTACACCATTGTGAGGCCCACCCCCAAATATCTATCTCTATCTATACCTTTATATAAATAATAAATCTACAATTATAAAAGAGAGCAAGATGCAAACTTTTTCACTACACCATTGTGGGGCCCACCCCCAAAATTATAATATAATATAATAATATATTCTTATGAGAAATTGAAAATTTTTTTCATTACACCTTTGTGGGGCCCACCCCCAAATATTGTAATGCAAATTTTTTCATTGCACCACTGTGGAGCCCACCCCCAAAAATAATATAATATAATATAATAATATATTATAATTAGAAATTACAAACTTTTTCACTACACCATTGTGGGGCCCACCCCCAAATATCTATCTCTATCTATATCTATATCTCTATCTCTATCTATATATCCTTATCTATCTATACCCTTATATAAATAAATCTATAAATCTACTATTATAAAAAAGAGCAAGATGCAAACTTTTTCACTACACCATTGCGAGGCTCACTCCCAAATATTATAATGCAAACTTTTTCACTATACCATTGTGGGACCCACCCCAAATATTATAATATAATATAATAATATATTATTATGAGAAATTGCAAACTTTTTCATTAAACCTTTGTGGGGCCCATCCCTAAATATTATAATACAAACTTTTTCACTACACCATTGTAGGGCCCACCCCCAAATATCTATCTCTATCTCTATCTATATCTATCTATACCCACATATAAAAGAGAGAAAAATGTAGTTTTTTTTCATTAAACACCTGCCCAAACTTTTTCACTGCACCATTATGGGGGCCACCCCAAATATTATAATATAATATAATAATATATTATTATGAGAAATATTATAATACAAACTTTTTCACTGTACCATTGTGGGGCCCACTCTCAAATATTATAATATAATATAATAATATATTATAATGAGAAATTGTGAACTTTTCAATGCACCATTGTGGGGCCCACCCCCAAATATCTATCTCTATCTATATTTTTATATCTATATCTATCTATACCCTTATATAAATAAATCTATAAATCTACTATTATAAAAAAGAGTAAGATGCAAACTTTTCACTACACCATTAGGGGTCCACTCCCAAATATTATAATGCAAACTTTTTCACTACACCATTATGGGGCCCATCCCCAAATATTATAATATAATATAATAATATATTATTATGAGAAATTATAACTTTTTTCATTACACCTTTGTGGGGCACACCCCCAAATATTATAATGCAAACTTTTTCACTGCACCACTGTGGGGCCCACCTCCAAATATTATAATATAATATAATAATATATTATAATGAGAAATTATAAACTTCTTCAGTACACCATTGTGGGGCCCACCCCCAAATATCTATCTATATCTATATCTATATCTATTACGCTACAAAACTCCCTGGGAGTTTTGCAAAGAAAAACTTTTTAGCCTATCAAAGTTTAACACATATCATCATTATTATAACCTTATCTTTTCTCTCTCTCTATACATGACATGGTATAATCTAATTGGATAACTCCAAGGGGCAAAAAATGCCCACTTTAGAATGGGGCAGTTTAGAGAATATCCCTTATCTATATCTATCGATACCCTTATATAAAAGAGAGAAAAGTGTAGTACTTTTTTCTCTACACATCTGCCCAGACTTTTTCACTACACCATTGTTGGGCCCACCCCCAAATATTATAATATAATATAATAATATATTATTATGAGAAATTATAAATTTTCTCATTACACCTTTGTGGGGCCCACCCCAAATATTATAATGCAAGCGTTTTCACTGAACCATTGTGCCCCCCCCCAAAAAAAAAAAAAATATTATAATATAATATAATAATATATTATAATGAGAAATTGTAAACTTTTTCACTACAACATTGTGGGGCTCACCCCCAAATATCTATCTCTATCTATATCTATCTATACCCTTATATAAAAGAGAGAAAAATATAGTCCTTTTTCACTACACACCTGCCCAGTGAAATTTAAGATGTGGGCCCCACTTAGTAATATATATTGGTGGTTTGGGTCATGAGTTAGAGCATGATTTTAAAAGGGTTATACTTATTCACTACACACCCGCCCAATAAAATGCAAAATGTGGGCCCCACTTAGTAATATATTTGTTGGTGATTTGGGTCATGAGTTAGAGCATGGTTTTAAAAGGGTTGGACCAAAATTATACATGGCTTAAGGTTTTTCAATGGCCTACGCCCATCCAGAAAAATTTAAGAGTGGGTCCGTTGTTGAGTGGATTTAGGCATTTCTATACATAAGTGAGCACAATGCATAATTAGGTTTAGGCCCATCTATTCATGACCTACAATAATGGGTCAATAGAATTTTGGCATTTTTTTATGTCAGCAATAGATGGACCAAATTGAGCTATTAACATCAAAATCTAATGTTAAACACTACAATTTGGCAATGATTGGTATAGATAAATGATGAGTGTTAAATATTACATATTTTACCCCTCATTAGTTCGGGTTTTATCAGCATCTCATATGCATATCATTTGCTATACACAGAGATTTTATCATTCTATCACATTAAACGGATTATCATGTATAAATCCGATTATTTATAGCGCATTTTTATGTAATTTCTCTTGTGTAGGTGGACCCCGCGACTACCCCAACCCTCCGGCTAATGTCCCAAGGCATCATTAGTGTTGAAGAATTCCAAAATAAGATGAGAAGAAGTCATTTTCCAACACAAAGGAGTGGTTGGTGTATTGGTTAGAGTTTTGGTTGGTATGAAATAGGTTATGGGTTCAAATCCCAATAATTACATTTTTTTTTACATGAAAACAAATCCATGTGAAAGGATATGAGCCCATCATCCATGTGAAAGCAAAAGAGCCAATCAAAAGCTTTCAAGTTGCAACCAATTGGAATGTTTTTGTAGAGAATGGGAGATCTTTTGGCAAGTTAGTCTTTTAGAAATTTTATTTTACATTCTCTATACTTTTAGATTGTAATTAGGAGCTTCTTTGTAACTAATCTAGAGAGAGTGTGTGTAATTGAAGTTCATTAATGAAGATTTGGAGCTCTTTCTTAATGTTTAGTGGCTAAAGATCTTGGATTAGGCCTTCCTTTTGAAGCTAAGTGATGTGATTAGTTCAAATACATGCATGTTTTAGTTTAAATTTCCTACTCGTGCCTTGATTGATTAGTAGATTTTAGATCTAGTTGTGCTAATCTCTCTCATTTCTCATGCTCTATCTCTACACTTGATGCTCGGATAATCTCAATTGATGCTTTGTGGTTTGATTAAGTTCTCTCACATAACATGCTCTAGAGCCCTTATCTTTGATCTTTTGTAGCTTGATTTTGATGATTTATTGTTAGGGTAGCTAGATGATGATCTATGATCTTAGCCTTTGATTTTCTTTTACTTTGATCTTCATTGTTATATCATCCAATCTAATTAGGCAAGAGATTGCTAATTGGATTGTAGATTTGGGAATTGAATTAGAACATGCATTGTTTAAATTAATTACATACTTAGTGGATTTTGGATTGTCTAATCTATTATTCTTATTGTTGTTAATTTAAATCTTTATTTGATTTGTTATTTTCACTTCTAAATTGTTAGATCTACACTTTACATCACTTGTTTTAAAATCTTACACATTTCACACCACACCCTCCCCTTAATTTTTTAATTTCCACCACTACATTCACACACTAGTTTAGTGTAGCTTATTAGATTAGCTTGGATTTTATTAATTTCATATTTGAGATTGTTAGTTAGAGTAGTCTAATTGTTATTTTAGTTTTATTCTGCATTTCATTTAGATTAATTTCATTTTTCACACATAGTTTATTAGTTTTAAATTAGTCACTTCAATTGTCTATATTAGCTATATCTTAGTTCAATTCTACTCTAATTGGATTCATTGCTTGTTCCATCCTCTCTCTGTGGGATCGATAATCCGGACTCTTTAGTCATTTACTACTTGACGACACCGTAGTCTTGCGGTTAAGCGTTGCACATTTAAGTGTCGATCAATAAATAATGTATAACTTTCCATGTGATAATGGGTCTAGAATGATCTAGAACTCTCTGGTAGTGTAGAATATGTAGGGCATTTTTTGGATAAATTTTGAAATTGGGTAGAGATGTATAGATTACCATAAAGAGTTGTGGACGAGTCTACGAAGAGGATAAAATAGTGGAGAACTTTCTAGGGTATGATAGAGATACATTCGATAAGCGGTATTTAATTTAATATAGAGATTTGGCATTGATTTCATTAGTAAAACTATAAATAGTAGAAAAGCAATATTGAAGAATCTAAAAAAATGCATTAGTGTTAATGAGCATGATCATTATGGCGGGTTAATCGGAGTGCCCAATAAAAGAGAGCAATATGTAGTAACTTTTTTCACTACACACCTGCCAAATAAAATACAAGATGTGGGCCCCACTTAGTATTATTATTATATATATTATCTTATATTTCTATATCATACCCTATTATAAAATAGAGTAAGATGTAGTACAGTATCACTACACATCTGCCCAACAAAAAGAGAGTAATATGTATCATACCCTGTTATAAAAAAGAGTAAGATGTCGTAAGGGAGGAAATAGAAAGAGATAAAGGAAAGAGAAAGAAAAGAGATAAGAGAGAGTGAATCGGATGGATAAAGGTGGGGACATAATGAGAATTTCCCAATTTATCTAAAATAGACTTTGGTTCATGCTTGGATTTAGAGGGTTTTTGAGGATCCGGATCAAGATGAGCTAGAAGACCAAAGTTTAGGAAGTAAAAATATCTACCCAATGGTACCATAATCTCAAAAATCTAAAATTATGAAAAAGCCCCCTAAATTCTCTGGAAAATTGCTAACTACTCCCCTACTATACCCAAATGAACCCCACAAGAGTGGGATATGACCAATAAGTATTCATTCGTGGTTCTCATTGAACCATTTTGTTCACTAATTTCCAAATTTTTATTCAGTTTTTTTTTTTTTTTTTTGTCTTTTGTAAAATTAATTGTGAGATATGGTGCTATTAAAGAATCATTTCAAATGAAAAATATTTCAGATCTTATCATTCAGAAAGTTTTTTTAGCCTTTCTTGGCACTATTTTGTCCACCCCGGTTAATAAACTAAGCCAAGGTGGGGAAAACAAAATATTTTAACTATTCACTATTTACTCCATTATGTGGTTCTTGGTGTACATACTGCCTTTTAACTCTAAAAACTTAAATGCCATGTGCTTTTTCAATAATAAACCTTGAACTAAGACGAGATGAAAATAAAAAAGAAAATAAATAGTGTATTTTATTATTGATCAAAAGAAAAGGAATCAAGTGTATTTTTTTTTCTACCTTTTGGTGTTCAATACTTACAATTTTGTAGGCACTTTAAATACTTCGCCATCAGCCTAAAAATCAGTTTAAAAGTCGCGACAAAAGGTATTAGCTAGCTTGCCACTTTTGTTATCGTTGTCGGTGTCCAATTGATGGCTGTGTTATAATTCAAATACCAAATTGACTACACACGGGAGAATTAACATTTTCTCTTTTTTTTTACCTGAAACAATGCTAATTGTGCAAATAGTTTCTATTTATTTATTTATTTTTATTTTTATTTTTTGGTGGAACTAAAAGATACTTGAGTGATAGTTGTATTTGAAGTTTGAGAGTTAAGAACATCAGAAGGCTTCGGGAGGTTTCCAGAAGATATGAAATTATTTTATTTGTACGGATGTAACCCTTTATTATTATTTTTTTAATATTAACCCTTTAATCTTTTATACATTAACCTTAAGTATTCGTAATTTGATGTTCCTTCAGTTGCATATTATTTATTATAGCCTTTGAAAAAGGTATAGGGACCTCCAAAACTTATAAGCACATCCCATATATATAAGTACTTCGTTTGCATTATTGCTTTATGTTTAGTATTTTCTTTTTCTTTTTTAGAAAAAAGTAGTAACTGACAAAATATCATAAATATGAAAGTGAAATGTACAAACTTAAACTCATTTTATGTCCGCCCTGTTTTTTTCTCTCTTTTAATGAAAGTTACCATGTAAAAAAAATTAAATATTCTTTTCCCTTTTGCTTCATGTGTTTGTATTTTATTTAAAAGAATAATTGAATTTTCAATCTGACATAATAGATGTATTGATCTTGACTTAATTATACCCCTGTTGGAAGAATAATCACAAGTTGGATAATGTGATAACTACTACTACATATTGGTTCTCTTCTGATATTAGTGATTGCTAAAGATAATTCCATAAATGCAATTTAGTGGTAGGTCTTATAGATTGCTTTGTAAAATTATTGTTGTTCTCTACAATTTTTAGTTTCTTAATATACAACTTTTGTGAATTTTTTTTATTATAAAAGGGCATTTCAAGGGCATAAATATATTTATTTATTATTGCTCTTATTATGAGGTTTAAATTGAAAAACTTTGATCATTTTTTAACACATTTATTTCTTTCATCATTGCAAGCTTCTTGTTGTTGTTGTTGTTGTTGTTCTTCTTCTTCTTCTTTTCATATATTTCAATGAAGCCTCATGTCTTTCCTTAAAGGGAAAATGAGAATCTCATAGAAACTGCTTATCATGCTAATGTTACTACTAACTTTAGAGTCAGTGAATGAAGTAATCATTTTAAATGTAAACAACTAAAATAGGTATTTGATGCTGAGCTGCAACAAATTCATTTTGTCTTTATTCATTTTGATTTTTTCTTACTTTGATCAGCACTCCCATCCTCAAAAAGTTATATAAGTTCCATATCGATTGTCTTTTGAAATCTTATTTTTCTCACTATATCATTGTTTTATTATTTTCAAATGTATAGGAAAAAAGTAGTGTCAGCTGTATTTAGACATTGCACGAGCCTTGCAATTTACAATCACTCAGTTTCTGTTGAAATTTGGTTTTTAAATATATTGAAGCTTCTATTGAATTTTTTAATAACTTTATATTTTAAGAATTTATTAGTAAAACTGTGTTAAGTGTACGTGCATTGCATGTGCAGGGCTCGACTAGCATAGCTATAAAAGAAACTATTCGTAATTCTAATGTGGGACAAACCTAGTAATCAATAAATTGCTAGTATAAAACTCACTTTCTTGTGTTATATTTTGACGTACTAACATTAAAATATAAAATTACTAGCAAAACCCCGTGGATAACCACGAAACCACCAAATGCAAAGACTGATATGAATTATTTTTAATAAATTTATTAATCAGTAAACTTGTGAGTCCTTTTTTTTGTTGCTAATTTGATCTTTATGTTTTTTTTCCAAATGTTTTATTCTTTAGGTGATGCATGAATTGATTAAGAAAGATCAAATGATCATAGACCTAACAAATTGACCTAATATATTTAAGTGGGACCAAGATGAATGGGGTCCATCATCACTATTCTAACCGTTCATAATATCATATGATGCGGGCTGGGACCCATTAATTGATTGATAAAGATCAAATGATCAAATGATCATAGACCTCTCAAATTGACCAAGCCTAACCTATTTAAGTGGGACCCCAAGATGAATGGGGTCCACCATCTATATTCTAATCGTCCATAACCATATTATGCAGGATGGGACCCATGAATTGATTAAGAAAGATCAAATGATCAAATAATCGTAGACCTAACAAATTGACCTAATGTATTTAAGTGGGACCCAGATGAATGTGGTCCACCATCTTTATTCTAACCGTCCATAAAATAAAATGCTGCGGGTCGGGACCCATGAATTGATTGATATAAATTTAGCACATCTGGTGTGTTGGCTTATTTAGGGATCTCTTGGAGAGATTTTAGGTCTTTTGAGTGTGTAATAGATATAGAGATTTTAGGGATAAGGGCAACTCCAGAAATCACATTGCAAAAGGCTTGAGGTTGCGCCAAGTGTCTTTATGTGAGGATGAATACATCCCTTTAGTAATATAGATGTCACTGTCACATGAGGAGGAGGAAATGGGTTGGGACTAGGGACCAATCATCTCTTTTGTTTCTCTGGGAAAACAGAGTTTGAAATCTTTGTAAAAATCTTAGGGTCCTGGTTGAAAGATTTGAATCTTGCTGTACTTTTTTTTGAAATAAGCCAAAAAGTTAGGATTTTATTTGAAAATTTCCTTTATTCTTTTTTTTACCTAGCCAAGGGGCTGGTGCTATGAGAGATCCAGGAATGGGGATAAAAGCTTCCTCTCACATAACGAACGCCTCTACTCAAGGAGCATATAACATTTAGGGATCAACAAATCCCAGCATGTTACTTTTCATTTTGGTAAGAAAGTGTCTTTTCTTATGAAAAATACTTCAAATGAGTTCCTATAGGGAAAATTTAAAATGGTATAAAATTATTAGATCTTTTTTTTTTCAAGTACATGATATTGGGAGTGTCACGGATTGGATTGGTGTGGATTGAGTTAAGTCTGTCACCAATCCATTACCTACAGTTTGATGAATTTGGAATCCGTCACTGATCCGTGGTTGTTAAAAATCGATCCGATCCGGTCCGTGACTAGTTCAGATATGATTAATCCGTTCAATCTAATGTTAAACGAAAGATATCAGACAAGTTGTAAAGATTTTCATATTTGACCCCTTAAATTTTTTTCTTTTATATTTAGACATCTTAACTTATATTTAAACCCCTTAATTTTTTTTATTTATATTTAATGTCAATCGATCGGATCAGATTGAATTCGTGGATTGACGGTGAAACCCGTCACCGATCCATTGCTAACGAATTACAAGATTTTCAATCTGTCACCAATCCGTTTACCTTCTGATCGATTAAAAATCCGCAGATTGAATTGGTTTTACACGGATCAACGGATTTTTTGTGCACCCCAGCATGATACATTGGATATTTTAGAAAAGTATAAAAATACTTCCATAGTTTTCTCAATCAAGTCTTTTCTGGTGGTTTTGCTCAATAACTAGCGACTTATTTTTTAAATTGATAGAAATATACCTAAGAAAGGATTAAAAGAGGGTCTTTAACTCTTGGAGAAATTTTCAAAAAGTATAATACTATAGGCTTATTTTCAATAAAGTACAACTAAAATTAAATATCTCAAAATGTTATAAAAGGTTTCATGGTTCTTTCAATCAAATCCTCTACAATAGTTTCTATCGTATCACTGGGTAACTTATAAAATGCCATACTACCTAATTTTATCTTGAAAGATAATTTCTCTTTAATGGGATTATGCCCACTGCCAAGATTATAATATCCAAAAGCACATGATTTGAATCATATTGGTTTTTTATTTTAATCAAATTAACATATTTATGGTGGACATAATACTTGTTAGAAACAAAATATTTCCTCAATGACTGAACAACGTAGATATTGATGGAGGTAGTAAACAAAGATATAAAAAAGTATACCTTATATATATGAAGATTTGGCTTAAGATAGATCAGAATGAAAAAATAAAATTTGTGCAGCTGACCCAACATAGCTGGGACAGGGCTTTGATGATGGTGACGACGATGATGATGATTGAAGAAGGTAGTACATTGGTTTTTTAGGCAGTTTGGATTTCAAAGATGAGCCAAACCAACGGATTCAAATCGATGTGGCTTAGAAATTTCTGTGGGTCATCATCATCCATTTTTACGAGTCCATACGATCACATGTAGATAATAGAGCACAACGTAGTAGTTGGTGGGGCCATATCTGCCATATCAATGTATTGTGGATGGTTGTCCCCACCAAAATCTGATCAAATTTATTTCTCTGCAGACCATTGCTTTTATAAAAAAAAATTCTTATTTATTGATTAAAGATATTTGGATTAGATGAAGGAAAATCAACTTGCTATAAATTGCCCAATGGCCCTAACAATCATCATTGCTGCCTTCAATTCTTCAAATCTCAATAGTAGATCGTAAACATGATGAATCAAAACACAATAGATAACGAAAAAGGGGGCATTTTAGGCTAACGAAAAAGGGGGCATTTTACGCTATCACAAATTAAATCCAACATTTCATAATATTATGGAATGGAGTAAATTTGAAAAAAAAAAAAAAAGCAGCGGGAAGCCTTTTCCTGTTTATTATGAAGTGTTTGGGCCATTTATTAATTTTCTCGTTTTAAAAAAAAAGTCTTTTTTTCTCTGTAAAAATCCCTTCAAAGTATCAGGTTTAGGGATGTAAATAGGTCTCCGATTATCCGATTACTCGGATGTTCCGACTCATTAAAAATCGGGTCTGGGTCCTTATTAGGCTCCGATAAGTAAATGGGTCCGGGTCCGGTTCCACCTTAGTTTGGATCCGTGGACCCGAGACCTAACATATTACTTAAATTTTCGAAATTTTTTTTCTAAATATTATATATTTTTTATATTATTTTCTACATAGATCCAGACCTATCCCATATATGATTTTGGTTCTGGAGATAAGAAACCGATTTTGCAATAATTTAGGGTTCGAATTTAATTCCACTTCTTTTTAATGGATCCGATTCTATCATGGACTCGGACCGGTAGAAATCCATTTACAACCATTTACAACCCTAATCAGGCTGCACTTGTGGCAGTACTAGCCGTTGGCCATTCTCTACAGGCTGTTTAACGCAATAGTTCAGTTAGTTGTCCATTGCACTGTAAATACATGTCCTGCGCGCCCTTCAAATAGATGCAATGGAACGGTCAAAATATTGGCCCACTCAAAGCGGCTTGTCTTGGAATTGTCGTGTTATAATGTCGGTTTCTTGCTGCACTCAGCTTCCCGTGGACGTGTATGTGAAAAAGGGCATGGCCCACTCTAGAAATATTCATATAGTGATTTGACGTGGTGTGGTGAACCAGCTATAATTTTTTTTTTAAGAGAAAGGGACACCAGAGATTGCCAAAAAAAATATATACAAATTTCTATAATATGAAAGGGTTTTCCCATTTTCCAAACTATTTGAAAGACTATAGCGCTCGTGATGGATCTCGAAAAGGAGCATCTGACTAACGATCAGAAATCTATATACGTTTTGAAGATTGGAAAACTCTGCAGATCTCTTCACATCTATCTAATTTATGAGAATAGAGTGAGTATTCAATCCTAGGACACACTTAGACCCTGTTTATTAAATGGAATTTCTCCCAAGAATTCATCATGTCCAAATTTTTTTGGAAATGATTTGATAAATTGTTCTCTAGAATTTCTGAATTCTATGTTTTTTCATTAGCATTTCTGGATTTCATCCACATGTTTAGGCCTATTTTTTTGCTGGAATTCCTGTATGGGGAATTCCTGAAAATTCCCAGACATAGTGGAATTTTTGGATGCTCCTTTGGGGCCTGTTTCTTTACAAGCATTTCTGACAAGAATTCAGGCTGCCTGTGGATTCAATAATTCCTGTGAGAAATTCAGTATTTTTTTAATGGGATTCCCAATTAACAAGGCGGCCAAAATTCTCAAATGCCAAAAAGGTGGAATTCCAAAATGCTAGCCCCTCCAAGAGCATTTCAAAATTCTGAAATTCCGCGAAGTTTGGTTGGAACTCCGACACCAAACATTGAATCCTCCTACCAACAATAAAGTAGGCCCCATATTCACAATTATAAAAATTGGGCCCATGCAATTCCTATCAAGATGGGTCCTTGTTCAAATTTCTAAAATTAGGTCTCATACTTTCGTTTCTAAAAGATGGGCCCATGTACCATATACCTGAGGTGGGTCCACATTATATTTCTTACAATTGGGTCCCGAGCTCACAACCACAAAAGGTGGGTCCCATGTACTACAATGCATAAAATGTGTAATTCCAGTATAGAATTTATATAGTAATGAAACAAGAGTTTTATAAAATTCAGAAATTTAGAAATTCTCAAGCAAGAATTTAGATGGAAAAGAAACGTAAAATTCAGAAATGACAGAATTCAGAGGTTTTTTAGAATTTCAGCATTTGGAATTCTCAGACAACCTCCAGACATGAATTATAGTAAAGAAATAAGCCCTTATCTTATACAAGCAAGTACCGAAGAGCCACACTTATTAATGAGTTCTTCCCTATAAGTGGGATGTCTTACTAAAATTGGAATTGTATTGTATGTTGGCCTATGCCCTACTTAATCTGATGTGGGACATGCGGCATGCGGGCCACTTGATTTTCTATACTCTACTTACACCCTTGCCTGCATGGGTCACTTTAGGGCTTGACGATTATGATGTTTAAGAGATATAAAAAGCTTTTAATGAGGCCACTAAAAGATGCCATACATCAAATCCATTATCTCATCCTAACTTCTTGATTTATTAAGTCAATGGTTTTGAAAGGTAAGTAACAGTTAAGCAATTATTTGGGAACTCTAGTTTAATTAATAAGAGTTAATTAAATTAAGGTCCAAAGTAAAAGTTCTAATTCTTAAATTACAATTTACATTTAATGCATTTTGTAATATAGAACCCGCTATTTGCATTATTTTAAAATTTTAATAAAATTATTCTCATCCAAAACACTTGTAAATCTTGCACCCAATAACACCACATACTTTACATAAAAAAACCTTAAAACAAAAAAAAAGGGGGGGGGGGGGGGGGGGGGGGATAACTTGATCACAAGCGAGCTATCTAAGTTTCACATTCATTACACCAATGGCACAATCAATCATTTGCCCTTTGGGTTTCCAGTCCCTCCAAAGCCCGCTGAGTCTACAGAATTTTTAGCGAGTATAATTTTCTGCCAGAAATTCTCTACATTTTTAAAAATTTTTAAATATCTATATAATATGGTAGCTCATTATTTGAATCCTAGGATATTTTGAGCCCTTGGATTTATACATAAATCCAAGGGATATTTTGGACCCTTGGATTTAAAAGGGGAATGTAAAAGGGGGCAGCAAGTTAGAGTTATTTACAGGTATTGCCATCCCCTTTTCATTTAAAAAAAATGGGCTAAAAGTTGGAGAAATTTATAAGTTTTTGCCATCCCAATCAAAATAAAAAAGGGTCAGCAAGTTTGAGTTATTTACAGGTATCGCCATCTCTTCTTCATTAAAAAAAAAAGCACTACTCCATTGATGATGAGATGGGACCAAGATAAGAAGATGAGATGAGCAAATTGGGTGAAAGATTTCATTATTCAGTTTTGTTAAGAATAAATGAATGAATGAAATTATATCATTTGGCAATCAATTGGATTTTTTTTTTGTGGAATCTATTTTATGGTTGGACTTGCTTTCGAGACGCATGGAACCTAGGATCGGTCGGTCTGAGGCATATCCAGGTCCGGTAGTGCGTCGTGCCTTCAGGCACGAGAAATTTCTAGTGATGTGATTTGTTGTCTCTTAAAATTTAAATTTCATATTTATTGGCCAGCATTTCTGAATTTTAAATTCTTAAAAAGTCGTTTTTAGGAATCCAACAATTTCACTCACTTTGCTTTTCGGTGAAATTTCTGGCGAGTATAAGCCGATACCGATTCGAATTCGCTCAAAACGGCATCCAGAAAACGTTCTCTTTCTCTCTCCGTTGCTGCTACTTTTCTCTTGCTGTTTTCGTCTCCATTTCCACTCGGTTTCGTAAAACAAAACACGTTCTTCTTCCAATTTCTGACAAACAAACCCAAGACCAAGAGAAAGAGCAGCAGCAGCAGCAGTACGAGCGCAAGCGCAAGAATCATTTCAGATTTCCCTATCTTCTAATCTTCTGACCAAAATCGAACCACCCCATTTTCACGGCATCAATTAGAAACCGAATCTAGGGTTTTTCAAGGGCCCCTTCCATTTCAGCTAAGGAAGGGCCCTTAGAGAGAGAGAGAAAGAGATGAAGAACATGGTGGGGAGCCCTGGGACGATGAGTGGACTCATATTGAGGATTGGGCAGTCTCTGTTTGCCGCCGCGTCGATTGCTTTCATGGTTTCGGCCATGGGGTTCTCCAGTTATACTGCTTTCTGGTATACTTTGCTTATTTTAGATGTTTTCCATTCCTTGTTATCATCTATCTATGTTTGGAGGATTTTGTTTTAGTTGTGGTATGTCATATGGTAATACTTGACATCTAATTAATGAATGGATTACATGGGTGCCTGGAAGGCATCTTTGTGAGTTTCATTTGCTTGCCTTGCTTTGTTATTTTGTTTGATTGTCTCATTGTGGGTAAAAACTAGGGTTGGTGTCAGACAAAATTAGGGTGGTGTAGAAACTCAATAAAGCTGATTTTGAGTTTAATTTTAAATGAAAGTAGCAGTTGGGGTACCCCCATGTTGATAGGGTAGATTTAAAGCTGTTATGATACGATTTCGATGGTTATTGCTGCTGCTGCTGCTGCTGCTGTTGTTGCTGTTATTATTATTATTTATTAGAGGTATGGGATAGGTGCAATTCAGATTGGGAATGTAAATAGGAATAGAATTGCTAAGGGCTTGTGTGTTTCTTGTAACTGAATTCCTAGGAATTCTAAGACTTTGTATTACTGTAAGGGGTTGAAATTTGAAAATGAAGAACCAAAAGGTGAATATCCAAAAATGACCATCAAATAACTTCCTCTGTAATGGAAATTGAATCGAGGGAAGTTGGGAAATGAATTACTGGCCATTGACCTAGTAATTAAAATCTTATAAAGTCACCTACACCCCTCACCTCTTATCCTTCGTTCCTTTTCTCTTGAATAATCCTTTAGTGGAGTGCATTTGACTATGAACTCCTGTGTATTCTTCACAAACATGCGGGCCCTAAAAGTGAAAGTTTTGTGAATTTATACCTGGGTCATCATTGGAGACAGGAATTTTTTTTTTAAATCTTTGGAAACAGGGTTTTTGATAGAAAGGAAAATATACAATGTTTAGTGTAGTGGATTCTTTGCATTCCAAACTGGTTTGCCCATATTTCGAGGCCTTGCACCAGCTAATCAAGTGATTTGATCTTTTGCTGCAATTGGGTTTCGGAAGAGGGCAATTATAGCTGGTGCCGCCGATATTCAACTGCAAGGAAAAAAAAATAAAAATCACTAGTCGGTGGTTGCAGTTTCAATGAAAGAGGTTTTCACTCCACTACTTAATATTTGCAAGCGTGTGCATTGGATGACCAATTTGTATTACTTAAAGATGAGCCTGGCTGTATGGAGCACTGGTCTCAGACAGACTCTAGATTTTCTTGGGCTGTGCATTCTACTTTGACCCTTGATAAAAACTGAAAGCATCTGTGCAAAATGCATCCGTCTTAATCTCTGATCAGTATAATTTTCTCTTATTCGGACACCTATAATTTTCTTCATCAGTATGCATTGATCAGTATGGAGGCCAATGATGATTTCACTATTCCGGAAATGACGGCTAAAACATATGGCCTGAACTTTATTATTTTTATAAGCTGCTGCTACTGTCATTAGCTGATTCTTGTCAGCCTAGTCTTTGCCAATCTAGAGAAGAAGATATAACAGAGATGTAGAAAGGCATGAGTAGGTGAATGTGCTATCTTGTCATTGTGATCGACCATCCTTCTTAATAATAATTAAATGAGGTAAATTTAAATATGAATGAGATATCCCCTAATCAAGCGTAATTATCCAACTCCAAATTGATGGGATGAAGTGATCCCCTAGTCAAGTACAGTTTGATACGATAGTCCATGATGTTGGCAAATCTCATGAGATTGAAAAATATGGTATTCTCGAGTTATGGTATTCCCCTGCATTACAAAGGAGGACTTAGGAAGATGGAGAAGTCATATTATCGGTTTCTTTTCTTTAGAGTACCCATCTTTCATGGAAGCTCCCCAGTTCAGCATGAAGTTTGCCTGTGTGCTTGATTCTTTCCTTATAGAAGCCCATCTCCCCCCTGGCCACTTAATTAAATCATAATCTTCCACAAATATCTCGTTTACTTCAAAAATTTGCTCAGTCCCTTTCAAACGGATCACAGATTTTCTTTAATAACAATTTCCAATTGATTTTCCTCTATTGATGAAGGGATCGCACCCCAACAAGTCACCACCTCTCATAAGAACATGGGAAAATGCATGCCATACCACATAAATAAAGAGAGTAGTATCAAATTCGTCCATGGGTCAAATGGAATAAATAAATTATCAACAAGACCAATGGGAAAAAATTGATCAACGAGCTCTCTCTTAACACAAGGCAATATATCTAAAATGGAAGAAGAGCTATTGTTTCATCATTAGTTGTCAAAATCTAGAAATTTGCTTACAATCGCAGGCGAAAAAAAAGGCTTCATTCTTGGCAGAGCAAGACCTTGCTTATCATCAAGTAAGGGGGGCGCCTATAGTAGGGATGGCAATGGGTTGGGTTAATCAGTTTACTTGCCCTGATCTGCTCCTTATAGGGGCAGGTCTGGTATTTTTTTATTTGGGTCCTCATTTATGACCAATTTACATATTTTTTAGTTAAATATTATGTATAAAAGAAAATCTTCTTAAAATATTTAAATTCTCTTTTAAATTATAAGAATATGGGATAATCCTTATCAAATGAGGTATCACATATTTTAAACCCTTCATGGATCAGGTTGGGTACATGCTGGAGCATTTGTGAGTTGGGGCGTGTATGGGCTTACTCGAACCCATTCCGAACCTGCTATATTTCCATCCGAGGCCCCAAAGAACATGTGAAGAAAGGTTTTTGGAACGACTTACCAAGAACTTTCTTGAAGGGCAACACTTCCAAACCTGAACATGTTTTCGACTGTGCGAAGTTAGATATTCATCAGAAGACGTAACAATTAAATATATTCCCTTTATTCCAATTCAAACAAAAATATTCTATATCCGATAGTTCAATCCATCTTCCTGCCAAGCCTCTTGCAACAATGACCAACTAAGCCTTTTTGTTTGACACCATTTTAAAATCCACATTGAACTTGTTGGATTGTTTGTGCAACTTTCTTCTAAAATAATAATAATCATCATCATCATCAATGCCTTGTATGAACTATGTTGGATTCGGTTTTCTTCTGTAATCGTCATAATCAATAAGCTAATTTATATTTCAATTAAGAAATTAGTTTTTAATTTCTTAAGATGGCACTTCTCCAATACATTCGTATGCTTTGACAGTGATTTTTTCTGCATTCAGCTATTTGATTGCTTCAATGGGGCTGCAAGTTTTGTGGAGCTTTGGACTAGCGTGTCTTGATGTCTATGCTTTGAAGATTAAGAGAGACCTTCAAAATCCCGTCTTAGTGAGCTTGTTTGTGGTTGGAGATTGGGTAATTAAATTCTTTTTATGTTTCAATTATGTTAACCACATGCACTTCCTACATGCACATAGATGAATCTAGTATCTTCTGCAGCTGCAAAAAGTATAATTTGCTGTTCTGTCTATTTCAGTATGTGGTGGCCCATGTTTTTGTGAATCTAGTCCATTGGCATTTTATTTTATTTGTTTTTTCTTTTTTGAACTTTTATTGAATTGCAATGGGAAAAAACAACAAAACCAAAAGCCACCCTACTGAGGGGCAAGTATACAAGCTTTATTTCACTGCTCTCCACAACAACAAGAAAAAAGGCATGCATGTGAACTAACAAAGGGAACCACTCTATCTATTCCTTTCTTGGTGAGGGAGTCTGCTAATTCATTAGCTGAACGTATAACATGCTTAAAGACCACCTGAATTGAAGAAAGAAAAATATCTAATCTCATTTAAAAGATAGTGAAAATTTCAAGGAATGGTATTATGGTATATTTATGCAACACCCAAGAGATAGCATTGGCCATGTCACTTTCTCAGTGATACTCAGATACTTGTTTATGCCCAGTGTACCTAGATTTGAATGACATGATAAGTACTGGTACTGGATAGTGGATACCGCATGGATAAGTGTGAGTGCAATTTTAGTGTACGCTAACAATGCAAGCCAAAGGAGTGGCGCCTGTGTGGGACCCCTCCTAATGGGGCACTGCTGGGGGAAAAAACTCAAGGTGACTTTTGCAAGTCCCTTCTTGTACATGTCTTCCCCAGCTGACAATTTTTCTATAAATTATATGTTATTATTCTCTTTGGCATGTCTTGAATAGCACTAATAATAAGTTTTAAGTTTCTTTGTTTAGTTAGGATCTTTTTAATTAGCGATCAGACTTTTGTGTTATTTAATCAAGGTTAGGATTTATTCTGGGGCTACTGTGCATTTATTTTACAATAACTCACTTGTAGCTATGGCCAGGAGGAGGGTTCAATTGAAAAACTTCGATACTTCCTCTTGGTTCTCTTTGAGAGACGTTTAGGGTTCCTGTGTGGAATTGGGTGAGACAACAGTCCATTCCCCCTGACTCCCATCCAAGGGTGGAATGGGGCTTTATCTCTTTCCATCTCGAGTTCCTTCGTTCCTTTTACTTCTACTACAAACATATATTTAATGGTAACTTTTATTATTAGATATATGTTTTCATGTAGCTGTCCTCCTGTTGATTGGAAGATTTCTGGTATTGGAGGCTTAACAATCAAATTATGTATACTTGATTCCCTATCCGAAGCATAGTTACCTAATTTGCTTGGATGTGTGCCGAATCACAAACCATTTGATTCGAATAATTCGCTATTTGATATGTTTTGCTCGAAAATCTCAAAAGCCCTAGTTCAGTGTAGTCACGAAGAAGATGAAGTTGCTGTTCCATGATCCCACAAAATCCCTAGTTCCATGATCATCCCACAAAATCTCTAGTTCTCTGGCTCGCAATACATACACGCCATACAATTGCAGGGCTCACATTCGTTCATCTCTTATGATAGAAAATCTCTATAGAATTCCGACCTCAAAAAATCTCTACAGAGTATCTCTAATATCTTTCTCTTTTTAGACCTCCTTCAATCGAAAATCAGTGCATGATTTCTTCCCAGATTTTCTCTCCCTCTCCCTTACATTTAGAAATTGAAGGGAAGAGCAGGCGATGGAAAGGATGCTCAGGGACACAACACTGCATTGCACTAAATTGCTCTTGTAGTCTTGAGTCTAAAAGGTCGAGTCCAATGATTCTGCAAGCCCATTGAAATAGATTTATCCACGGCCCACTTGTGAAATCTACAAGACTAAAGACCACCTTTTCTAGTTAGAGTCAATTTCACAATCATTGACAGTGGCTAAAATATGTGATTTAGCTTTTTTTTTTTTTTTTCAATCATATGTTTTTACTTGATGTAAACAGTTGATCACTCGATATAAACCATGATCGAAGTGAAAATTTCTGAAATCATGTAACAATGGTATTGAACACTTTTTATTAATGTGTTTTATACATGCTCAATTTTATGGTGGGACCAATTTCTATTGGAGTAGGACTTAATAATAGCCCATGCAAAATGGGGACGCTCATTTTTAATGCTTTAGATTTTCAACAGGTGGCCCAACTATAGAGTTTCAATTCTACCAAAAAAAAAAGAGTGAAAAATTAAGAGGATATGGACTAACAGTGGGATATCTCTGTATGCCAGCAGATAAGACAGATGAGAGGTGATTAAACTTTATTTATGCCACTCTTGAATCTGGATCCTCTTTGGGCAGCTCCAGGAGAATATTTGAGCTTATTTTTGTTAATTCATTATGTAGGGCCTACATATTAAATCCAAGTCAGTTAAGTTTACCATCACCAAATTTGTTAGTTATTAAAATTTCACACTAATCGGAGTTAAGCCTACCATCAGATTGATCATGTGCACAACACCGAAGAAAATAAAAATAAAGGGCGCTAATCAGGTGTCTTATGAGTGATCAATTTGATGGTGTCCAACTCCTGTTTCAAGTGAAATCTGATACAAAGATAATAGTAATACATGGAGAGAGCTACCTCAAATGATTACGATTTCATATATAGGCCCCAATAATTAATTATTAAAAATGGACTTAGTGAATATAAAGGCCTTCTATATGTAATTAAATGCTAATTGGGGAAGGTGGTCACAGTGGATACTGTGGGGCTTACCTGAGACATTGAGTCCCATGAAGAATGGAAAGACTGAAAGGGCTTTGCGGGTCCACTGAAAACATGCTTTGATTCCCCTTTGATAATCATTAGTTTTTCAAAGATTAATTTTAATGGTATGCATTGATCGCATGAGTTTTTTTTTTTTTTTTTTTGAATTTAAATGTATTTAATCATTTTTTATAGCTTTTCTTGCAGTTTCATTTTCATATATCTTTTGAGACTAGAAAAAAGAAGTTGTATAGATGCTCAAGGACTAAATGGTGGAACCTGAAAGGTGATAAGCAACTAGCTTTAAGGGAAATAGTACTAGAGGAAGACGTTTGGGCGACAGATGAGAGTGCAAATAATATGTAGGATAAGGTAGCAGAGTGTATTCGGAGGGTAGGGAAAGAAGTCTTAGGAGAATCTAAAGGGGGTGCTCCGGTACAGAAAGAGGCATGGTGGTGGAGCGAAGCCGTCCAAGACAAGATAAGAGTTAAAAGAGAGTGCTTTAAAACTTGGCAAAAGGATCGAATTGAAGCGAACTTGGAGAGGTATAAAGAAGCAAAAAGAGAAACCAAAAAGGCAGTTAGTGAGGCTAAGGCAAAGGCATTTGAGGAGCTATATAGGCGACTTGACACTAAGGAAGGCGAAAGAGAGATATTCACGCTTGCTAAAACTAGAGATCGGCGGACCAAGGACTTAAACCAAGTTAAATGCATTAAGGATGATGATGAAAAGGTATTAGTAAAGGAGGAGGAGTTAAAGGAGCGTTGGAAGAGCTACTTCTACAAGTTATTTAACGAAAGCAGTAGTAGTGACATACAATTGGGGCAGCTTACCATTTCTAGAGAAGAAGCGAATCATATGTTCTATAGGAGAATCAGTAGGGAAGAAGTTAAATAAGTATTGAAAAGAATGAAGAATGGGAAAGCGGTTGGGCCAGATGGTATCCCTATTGAGGTCTGGAGGTGCTTGGGGGAGGATGGTATTAGTTGGTTGACAAAGCTTTTTAATGTAGTGCTAAAGAGCAAGAAGATGCCTAATGCATGGAGGAAAAGTATTCTTATACCCATATACAAGAACAAAGGAGATATTCAGAACTGTGCGAACTACCGCGAGATTAAATTGATGAGCCATACGATGAAATTATGGGAGAGAGTTATTGAGAGAAGACTAAGAAGAACAACAAATATTTCAGAGAATCAATTTGGTTTCATGCCTGGGAGATCAACCATGGAGGCTATCTTTCTCCTGAGGAGGTTAATGGAACAGTATAGAGAAGGTAAGGGAGATTTACATATGGTGTTCATTGACTTGGAGAAGGCCTATGACTGGGTTCCTAGGGAGATTCTTTGGAAAGTTCTGGAAAAGAAAAGAGTTTGTGTCGCTTATATTGAGGCGATAAAGGATATGTATGATAGAGTCGTGACATCTATAAGGACGACTGGCGGCGAAACTAAGGAGTTTCCTATCACGATTGGTCTACACCAAGGCTCAGCGTTAAGCCCGTACTTGTTTGCCCTAGTTATGGATGAGATTACAAGACATATCCCGGATGAGGTGCCGTGGTGTATGCTATTTGCAGATGACATTGTTTTAGTGGATGAGACGAGAGAAGGAGTGAATGCTAAACGTGAATTGTGGCGGAAAACATTAGAGACAAAAGGGTTTAGGCTAAGTCAATGCAAAACGGAATATATGGAATGCAAGTTTAGTCAAAGTAGGACACCTGGTAACATATAAGTAAGTTTGGGCACACAAAAGATAGTAGAAAAAGAAAACTTTAGGTACCTTGGATCTATGGTGCAACAGGATGGAGGGATTGATACTGATGTAAGTCACAGGATTCAAGCCGGGTGGATCAAATGGAGGAGTGCTTTGGGGGTCTTGTGTGATCGGAAAGTCCCCCTCAAGGTTAAAGGAAAGTATTATAAGGTGGCGGTACGGCCAGCGTTGTTATATGGATCAGAGTGTTGGGCAGTAAAGCATAATCATGTCAAGAAGATGGAAGTTGCGGAGATGAGAATGCTAAGATGGATGTGCGGGATCACAAGGAGAGATAGGATTAGGAATGAGGAGATTAGGGGCATAGTAGGAATAGTACCGATTGGAGATAAAATGAGAGAAAATCGACTGAGATGGTTCGGCCATGTTAGAAGGCGTCCAACAGAGGCACCTGTTAAAAGGTGTGAAAGCATGGAGTTTGCCAAGAGTAGGAGAGGGAGAGGGAGACCCAAGAGAAGTTGGAAAGAAACTATTAAACATGATCTTGCCTACATGGATCTAACGGAGGACATGGCCCTAAACAGATTTGATTGGCGTCGTCAAATCCATATAGCCGACCCCACCTAGTGGGAAAAGGCTTGGTTTGGTTTGGTTTTTGAGGCATTTGGGAACTTTTGCAAACTATAGATATCAAATTAGACATGAATCATTGCCAACTATATTGAATGATACACCCAAATTGGTACATTGAATTTTTTGAATTCAAGCTACGAATTAAGTGAATCTAAAAATGAATCAAATGAGCCTACCCATCGAATTTTCGAATTTGGTTAAATGTCAAACCACGAACACTACGAATTTGAATGCGAATCGATCGAACTGCGACTCAGGTAACTATGATCTGAAGGCTACTCATGTACTGGCCCTGATCTGCTACAATAACAGTATGTGCAGAAACTCATAGAATTGCAGTGGGTAAATCATTATGCAGATTTGAATTGAATGGGAATAGTTCTGTTTTCAGCAGGTTTTGCAAAAGGTAATTGGACCTGTTGCAGGCTTGCAGCTTTATTAGGGCTGTCAGACAATGGATCCAACCTGAATCTGTGAAACCAGTATTAACTATTCTATGGAGACTGGTTTTACAAGTTGTCTATCAGATTGATTTCGTGTTGAGTTGAGATTCATGCATCCTTGATTACGGGCAATTTAGATTCTTTTCTGGAGTTGTTTAATTATTAAAAGAGATCTGATGAATCATGGTTCGCATAAAATTTGGTATGAGAGGAAGTTCGCTCCGGGGATGCACTTATTGGGGAATGTCTCTTACACTGTTTAAAACTCACTACCAGGTCCAGAATGGAACAACTGAATAAGTTAATGTTTGGTTGGAAGTTGTTGGCAGAAATGGGCAAGATCAAAGGGCTATCAAGGACCGCACTATCACCGGGGTCTGACGAGAAGTTATCAAGATCATCAGTATGATTGTGAACAGGTGGGACGTCCAAGGTGACTATATTGTGGATATGATAGATCGTTGGAGTGGAATATTTAGACATGTCGTAATGTGGCACAGTGATTCTCAGGCATTGTGGAGGGCATTTAATGATTAGATCTGAATTAGAGAGCCATTTCCGTTTTCCACATTCCCCTTAGGAAATGTGACACCCAGTGATTCACAAATCACAAGCATTGTGGAGGACATTTAATGACTAGATCTGAATTAGAGAGCCATTGCTGTTTTCCACATTCCCTTCAGGAAAAAGGAGACATTAGGCCAATTGAATTCTCTGAGTTCTATCATAGAGCTGTTTGGTTTGAACAAGCATAAAAATATTAAGTAGTTGATTCTTCATCATCATCATCATCATTATCAAATCCCTGTCCCAACTATGTTGGGTTTGGCTACACGAGTTTTGTTTCTCCATTTCGATCTATCTTGAGTCAAATCCTCAGATAAGTTACACTTATCTATTTTTACTACCTCCATCCACGTCCTCTTTAGCCTACCCCTTCCCCTTGGTGGGCCATCAACCTTCATAGCCAAACTTTTTCTTGAAGAAAAGTGAAAACATGGTTTGAAGAAGCATAGAAATATTGAGCAATTAATTATTTGAAGAAGATTAGTGAAAACATGGCTGAAACTCCACCAGGATTTCGTTTTAGAAAAGGTATAGGTTCACACATACATAGAGGTGAGTTCCTCGTGAAGGAGGCCACTGCGATCACTAGAGTCTACCTCCTATCAGCCAACCCGTTGGGCCAAACACATAGTAAGCCAGTCCATCAGGCTTGACCATAGTGGGCCATGGCCATAGATTACTGATGTCACTGATCCATGGGCCTAACACATGGTCAGCTAGCCCAATAAGCCCAACTATGCTTACTTTCTTAGTATATAAGTTTTCAGTAAAAAAAATCCTAGATCTAAGATCATCATCATCAAAGCCTTGTTCCCAACCATGTTGGGGTCAGCTACTTGAATTCTGTTTCACCATTCCGATCTATCTTGAGCCAAAGCCTCGGATAGGTTTCACCTTTTCAAATCTGTTGTTAATACTTCCATCCACGTTCCCTTCCCCTTGGTGGTTCATCAACCGCATAGAAAGATTTTTCCTCACCGGCGCCATTGCTGGCTTGCATTGGACATGTGCAAACTTTCTGAAACGGGTTTCTCTTGTTTTATCACTTATGATGCTACCCCTAAATGCTCTTGAAACTATTCATTTTTTATTCTATCATTTCTAGTTTTACCACACATCCACCTCAACATTCTCATCTTCGTTGCTATACTCAGCTTATACATATTACAGTATTACTGTACTCATCTTATACATATGTTATCTCTTGATTGGCCAACATTCTGCGCCATAGGTCATAGCTGGTCTAATCATTTTTTTTTAAAATTTAAGATAAATCTTGTTAAATCTAACAAGATAATTGATTGGTATGTAATCATTAAAAGATAATTGATTGACATGTAAACAATGAAAGACAGGATATCAAGCAACAGGAGATTGACACGTAAGCAATATCATGGAAGGGAAAGGAAATCCTATCTATGGGCAGGATTGCCCTCCTATCTATAAACACCTTGTAATCTCTATTTTGTGAATCAATGAAAATCCTCTCCCTCTCTTATGTTGTGGTTGCATTTTGCAATGGTTTCCCTTTTTGTGGAGACTAGGTTGCCTATAGTGACAACTCTAAAGGCTGGGCATCCATGGTGAATTTATGAAGAGTGAAGACTCCATCCATCGTTGGGTCCCACAATAGTCCTAAATGCTCTTATTTCTTAACAAATTAATGGAAAAAAGAGACTGGGTTATTGTGCATAATGAACCCCAAACCCAGACCTCCATAGACCATATTTTGCATCATGGTGGTTTCAAAATCAATTCAATCAAAATTCCTTCTAAATTGTACATTATTTTTGGAAACTTAACACAAATTTGATTCATTATTTATATTTTAGATTAAATGGCCAACTTATTTTTATCAGCTCCTCTTCAAATATACTTGACATACTACAGACTACCCCATTTTTACATTTATTTCAAGATTTATTCTTGACTTTAAAATTTATTCCATATTATCTTGTTAATTGTGACTCAACTAATGATTGATTGTTTGCATTACGGGCAGCATATGCGATGAATGGTTCTCTGAAATCTTTGAGTTTTGCAATTAAAATTTCAGTATCACGGTGAAAATTTTGTGCCTAGCAATCATTATGCTGATTTAGGGTCCAATGGGGATCCATATTTTGGTGCCATATAAGACTCGTCGATTTAATCCCTGTGGGATTGAACTTCATGGCTGACACTGGGGAAGGGGGCAATGATACCAAGAGGTAAAGAAAACACAATGAATGAAATACGTTTTTTAATTAAGGTAAGTGCAGATTAGTAGTGCTGGAACAAAATGAATTTAACAATATTAATATGAACTAAATGATTGGAAATTGAGAAGCTTGTATGTTGCAGTGCACAAAATAGATGCCCTTCGCCGATCTCTACCTTGCGTTGATGATTTAAACCGTTGGTTTAGCCCATTAGGACATGGGTTCGAGATATGGCACCAACAAAAAAAATAAAATAAAAAAATGGATGCCCTTCAGACTGTTTTGGAGAACAAACACTATTTTGTATGAGATCAAAGAGAGTTGTTTGATAATGGAGGTGGAATACTAACACATATTGAATGTTGCTAATGAGTTTATGCACTCCCTAGAACAGGGAATTCATAGAACCGAATTTTATGTAGGGCCTTATGATGTTTTTTTTCTTCTTCTATCTTTTTATAATGTCTTTGTTTGTTCCTTGGTCATTTTAGGTTGTAAATGTCTATACCAACATGACATTTGGTATCTTTAATCTTCTGTTGTTAATGAAAGTTGGCAGTTGGTATCTTTAATCTTATGTTGTTAATGAAAGTTGATTGTAACCAGATAAAAAAAATAAAATAATGTATGAAGTTCTAAAAGTAGGGTTGTGCCAAGCTAGCTTGTAAAAGCCAACTAAGCTCAACAAGGTTCTAGAAGTAGGGTTGTCAATAAGCCAAGCTAGCTTGGAAGTTGCCTAGGTTCACCTTGATTAGGCTTGAGCTTAAGCTCAGCTGGTTGTTTCATGAGCCAAGTGCAGGCACAGCCTGGCTTAGCTTGAGCTTTGCTTGTTAAGAGGCTCAACTCAACCTAAACTTGTCAAGGGGTTCGACATGACTGTGTGTATTTCATAACTATATATTTAAAAGACTTAGTATGATTTTTTTTGATGAACATTGCCTACTTATATTAATTTATTTTTTAAAAATCAATTCAGTTGGTGTATACCTCTAAAATATATTCAAAACATGCTGGATTAAAGTTAAGTTTATTTGCTACTTCTTGAGAAAGAACTCAGTGAGGTATAATAATTTGAGAAATGATCATATATCTTCACATTGGAGTTTTACCGTGTTGACCGTACTATTCATGTGAACTATATACAAATGGTCGTATTTCAACAAGTCTTTTACTGTTGATCTTTGATCCTTAAAATCTACACCTAATGAGAATCTGTCAGGTTGAATTTCATAATATTCCTACCCGACAGTCCTATCTCTTTCTTCCTCTTGAGTTTTGGTAACCAAAAGAAACCCCACACAGTGGTGCTTTGCTCATATGGTTCCATGAGAAAATTTGTTTATGTTTGATGTGCTTCTACTTGGGATTAACTCGAGCTCACACTTGATTGAATTGTCATGTCAAGCTCAAGCCTGACTTAGTTGGCTTGGTTTCTAAATAAACTGAGCACAGTTCATTCTCAGCATAGCACCATCTAGCCCAATTTGACTTGACTCAGGTTAGACTCAAGCTCAGCTAGCTTTGCTTGGCTTGATCTCTAGGTAGCTTGTTTAATTTTCAAGCTCGGGTGAGTCCTTTTACTTACAACCAGAAAAGGGAGTTTGTCACTGAAGGCTTGGAAGTATTATACGAGATATGTTAGGTTGTGGGTTCACAGAGACCTTAGCCCTAAGAATGAGATGAGTGGATAAAACCAAACCAAACCAAGCCTTTTCCCACTAGGTGGGGTCGGCTATATGGATTTGACGACGCTAATCAAATCTGTTTAGGGCCATGTTCTCCGTTAGATCCATGTAGGCAAGGTCATGTTTAATAGCTTCTTTCCAACTTCTCTTGGGTCTCCCTCTCCCTCTCCCACTCCTGGCAATCTCCATGCTTTCACACGTTTTAACAGGTGCCTCCGTTGGATGCCTTCTAACATGGCCGAACCATCCCAGTCGATTTTCTCTCATTTTATCTTCAATCGGTGCTATTCCTACTTTGCCCCTAATCTCCTCATTCCTAATCCTATCTCTCCTTGTGATCCTGCACATCCATCTTAGCATTCTCATCTCCGCAACTTCCATCCTCTTGACATGATTATTTTTTACTGCCCAACACTCTGATCTATATAACAACGCTGGTCGTACCGCCACCTTATAATACTTTCCTTCAACCTTGAGGGGGACTTTCCGATCACACAAGAACCCCGAAGCACTCCTCTATTTGGTCCACTCGGGCTGAATCCTGTGACTTATATCAGTATCAATCCCTCCATCCTGTTGCACCATAGATTCAAGGTACCTAAAGTTTTCTTTCTTTACAATCTTTTGTGTGCCCAAACTTACTTCTATGTTACCAGGTGTCCTACTTTGACTAAACTTGCATTCCATATATTCCGTTTTGCATCGACTTAGCCTAAACCCTTTTGTCTCTAATGTTTTCCTCCACAATTCTAGTTTAGCATTCATTCATTCTCTTGTCTCATCCACTAAAACAATGTCATCTGCAAATAGCATACACCACGACACTTCATCCTGGATATGTCTTGTAATCTCATCCATAACTAGGGCAAACAAGTACGGGCTTAACGCTGAGCCTTGATGTAAACCAATCGTGATAGGAAACTCTTTAGTTTCGCCGCCAGTCGTCCTTATAGATGTCACGATTCTATCATACATATCCTTTATCGCATCAATATATGCGACACACACTCTTTTCTTTTCCAAAATTCTCCAAAGAATCTCCCTAGGAACTCGGTCATAGGCATTCTCCAAGTCAATGAATACTATATGTAAATCTCTCTGGCCTTCATCTTAGAGTTGTTGAGTCATGGCACAATATGAAAACTTTTAGAACCTATGATTCAAATACATGAACTCAGAACTGAACACATCTCACTTTATGCACGGTAAAACATCTATTAGCTGATTTTGCTCATGTGAAGAATGTGATGTCTTTATCTTTGTCATGTGATTCAGACAAATTTGGATTGTAAAATAGCTTATTGCCTATTACAGAATTGATCTGCTTCCGCTTCCTTATGTGACTGGTAACTTGGGAGGGCATCATACCTGCTTTATTTTTGTTAAGTGCAATTTAGATTTGAACACGGCCATATGGTAGCTGTTGAGCAGAATGATCCTGCCAACTTACTATTCTATTACCAAAGTGAATCGTTATGGGGCTGTTTGGTTGTTGAATTCGTGGAATGGGATTGTCCTATGTGGTGAAGAATTGGGGCTGTGTGCTGATCTGGGTTTTTTTCATCTCATAAATCTTTGTTTGGTCATCAGAATGGAGTTCTCAGAATTTTGTTGTTGCAAAAAATTTGTTATTTACTTGCTTTTTACCTTTTTTTTTTTTTTTGGAAGTTTGATGATGATATGTTATTGTTATGAATTGAATTCCATGAGAAATTCCCAATTTCTCATCACACCCTTAATTCCTCAACTAAATGTGACACTAAGGCTGGTAGATTTGGTATGGTAAATTTTGCCGGTGTGATTCCAAACTGATCATGTGCATGATTACTTTGGAGAATCCTGAAGATTTGACTATTGTTGGATGGGTCCTTCTAACAGTGGACATTTGATGGGTGAAAAATTGTTGTTTTGTGCTTAGTCAAGCATTTGTTTACCTTATCTAATAAGGTTTTCTCTGGAGGCTTGCGAACGTTCTGCCCTAGTCTCTTTCCATTTATGGGTTTATATGCCATCTCATCCTTTTAGTATCATAAATTTTGTTTTTGTCTTGTTGATTTTATCTAACTAATTGGTTTAGTATGATGCAGGTGACAGCAACACTTTCTCTTGCGGCTGCTTGTTCATCGGCAGGGGTGACAGTGCTGTTTACAAGGGACACAAACTTCTGCAAGGAGTCATTCATTCCATGCGCCAGGTTTCAGATCTCCATAGTTCTGGCTTTCATTACTTGGCTGCTCATTGTCATGTCTTCCCTTGTCATGTTTTGGCTTTTGGCATCTGTTTAGAAACTCATGTTTTACTCCAGTTGTCTTTTCCTGTACATGTAATCTTTGCATGCAACACTTCCATAATTTGCAACTCTCATTTTTCAGCGTGTCGAAAATATTATCCCAGTAAATTGAGAAACGAGAAAGTACCCGGCTTCCCTTTGATGCATGGTCTTCTTTTTTTTTTCTTTCAGATTTCTTGTTTAATTTTTTATTATCTTGTGGAGTGATTTCAACCCGCGGACGAATTGATTCTGAACTAAAATAACAGACCATTTGATCTTGTGACAGAATCAACCATTGGTCTGGATCACTCTAACCAAGATAACCCAGATTGCGGTTCACAAGGGGATATAGCCATCTAGCTACCCTGTTTGGGCCAAAGGCCGCAGTGCAATTTAATCCACTTGATTGGTGAATGAAGGACTAATTTATACCTATGCGGTTATCAGGTGACCCCACAATTTTTGATATCGCATTCTATTGGATTTTAATGAAAGCACCAATTTTACCTATTCAGACTTGCACAATTTTGGACATGGCAGTGGCATTCAACTGGAATATAATGACGCACCAATTTACCTTTTGCACTCACCTGCAAACATAACTAGCTTCATTTGGGTAAACAATCTCATCTCATAGACTTTAATACATATTTTATTGAGGCATTCGGCGACGGGTTCCTGAACATTTTACTTTATGGCCTTCGTTTGTTTTCTAGTAAATATGGCGGTACTCTTATTATGGAAAGTGATTCCTCTAATGCGATTGCATGGGTGTCTAAGCGGAGGACTAATCCTTGGAAGTTTCATTTTCACCTGAATGAAATTAGAGAGTTATCTGTTGGAATCAATGTTTCCTTTCGTCATGAGGTTAGATCGGCTAACTCCATGGCAGATGTGTTAGCCAAGCAAGGGGTTGATAGGCTGCTTCCTTGGGTGGGTGTTATTATGTAAGTGGTTGATGTGTTGTTTTTTTGGGTGGATGTGGTTTTGTTAGTAGGGTTGGAGGTGGTGCATTTCTCTTGCACATCCCCTTCCTCTCTTTTCTTTGCTTTTTTGTACTTTGTTCCTTCTGTTCGTTAAATGAAATCTTTCGTTACCGTTCAAAAAAAAAAAAAAAATGGCCTTAGATCCAAAAAAAAAAAAAAAAAAATCATGCAGCCAATGGTCCCTCTCACACTTTTTCATGCCTGAAATGTCTAATTTACCCTTTATTTAAATCATATCCCATAATTGGTGAGATATCCCATTAATAATGGCCAACTAACATTTAATTGTCCACGATTAATGAAATCCCTAGATTTTCAAATAAATTCTAAAAACACACAAATAAATTTTAAAATAACAAAAATAAAATTTAAAAAATGAAATAATATTAAAAAATACAATAAATTAAAAAAAGTAATATATAATCAAATAACGCAAATAAATTTAAAAAGATGCAAATAAGTTTCAAAATATCCAAATAAATTTCAGAAAATATAAATAAATTTCAAAAGACTCAAATAAATCTCAAAAGATTCAAAGAAAATTTAAAAAAAATGCAAATACATTTAAAATAACAAAAATAAATTTTAAAAAATGCAATAATTTCAAAAAATGCAATAAATTTGAAAAGACACAAATAAATTTCAAAAGACGCAAATAAATTTTAAAAAACGCATATAGATTTCAAAAAAACGTAAATAAATTTGCTAAAAAACTCAGATAAATTTTGGAAAAAAACTCAGATAAATTTACCAAAAATACAAAAAAATATGATAGAAGACAGATAAATTTGAAAAAAATACAGATAAATTTGACAGCAACTCAGATCAATTTGAAAAAAACACAGATAAATTTGAACAAAACTCAGATAAATTTGACAGCAACTCAGATAAATTTGACAAAAACACAGATAAATTTGAACAAAACACAGATAAATTTGACAGCAACTCAGATAAATTTGAAAAAAACACAGATAAATTTGAACAAAACTCAGATAAATTTGACAAAAGCACAGATAAATTTGAACAAAACACAGATAAATTTGACAACAACTCAGATAAATTTGACAAAAACTCGGATGACGGAACTGACCCAAACCTAACCTGACTTGGTCTAGGCTCTGGGTTGGGCTTCTGTAGCAGGTCAGGTCAGAACTGACCTGGAACCTAACCTGGTATAGGCGAAAAACCCAGAACCCTTTCTTCTTCGTTCTGTTCTGGTTCTAGTTTCTGTAACCAGAACCCACAGACGGCTGGCGGAGTCTTCTTCCTCCCCGGCGATGGCGCATCGGCGGGGACGAGCGATGGCTAGCGATTGAACGATGAGGGCGGCAGACACCGATCCGATACCGGTGTCGGCAGGCTGATCCGATGACAGCGAGAACCGGCGATGGCACTACAGCAGCGGGACGCCGGCGGCGGAGGACTCCGGCGACACGCAGTCAACGGTGGCGGCTTCCTCCGGTCTGATTCCAACGGCTTTCTTCTCCTGTTTGCAGCGATGGCAGTATTGGATACTCTGTTTTCTCCGGAATTAAGAACCCTTCTCCATTCTCCTCTGTGACTGATTGTGTGGCCCAACAGAGATCGAAACCGATCTCCCCTTTGCAACTCCGATCTTGGACTTCTTCCCAAGAATCTGTAGGCTGAGTCTTCGATCCTTCCTGGCAGAACAATGAGATTGTGGTCGTCCAGCCATTGGAAGAGATAGGACAGATTTGCAGAGAGACGAAAGTTCCTTTTCACACCGACGCTGAGCAGGCGCTGGAAAAGATCCAAAAATCCGTCGATCAGAACACCTCTGATCTTCGATCGCCTGATCTGTGACTCTCACGAGGATTAGATCCAATAAAAACACTGATCGTGCAATCTTCGGCGAGTGAACAGGCCCTGTCGTCTTCTTCGTGCAATCTCTGAACATCTGATCTTCGATCGCCTGATTTGTGACTCCCTTGTCGCAGAAGAAGAGGGATAATTAAAGATTTAAAATTTTGAATTTCAAAATTTTGTGCCAAAATCGGTTGAAAAGGCAATTTTGTCAAGAAAAATGCAAACATGTGGGTTTAGGGACCTCTCACTGCAAACAATCTAACTGAGTGGACCATAGGCCTTAATAAGTTTTTCCTTGGACTGGAGGCTGGATACATTCACTTATAGGGTCCTTTCGCTAATTTTGCCTATTTTATTCTTCATTATACGAAAGTACAGATCAATGAAACTTATGCTATATATGAATGTCATATGACAACCAAATCCTGGGAATCGAAACAAGGTATTGCTAAGATAGATGCATTGCATCCTAGGAATACAATACTTTGGTTATAACACATGATCCTTTGGGTTTTACAAAAAAAGTACCTATAATTGATGGGCGGGTTAGGTGGACATCAGGTCAGGCTGGCTCAACCTTGATGGGCGGGTTAGGTTGAGCGTGAATTGGAGGCAGCCAACCTCCACTTAACATCACTAGGAAGCTCTATTGAAATCAGATCCAAGTCCACCGTCAGGTCAAGGTTTGAGTCCTATTCTATCCATACCTAAATGCCAATGTATGTGATCATATATTGTATGTAAATCTTTAATAAATGATAACACAAACATTTAAGTTGGAGTTTTCCCCAGTCATGTTTGAGTCCATCAGAGTTGGATCTGGGTCCTATACATTAAAATCATGTCCAACCTGGGTCATGTCTCAGTGATTTGGGTGCTTCCTATGCAGTCCTTAACCTGTTAACCATGTCATTGTTTTCTCTACTTCCCAGTTCCCATCATGTCCATTTAGAGCATACTTTCTTGTGTGTTCATGGGCCGTGTTGGGCAAGTATGGATCTTGTCCAAACGCTCCCCATTTATTTATGTAGTTTAAAACTAAGGGCTGAATCCATACAATGCATATGCGAGGCAGGCTCAGGCCCATCCCAGGCTTGGTCAGTTTAGCAATAGGGTCAGAAACTGACTAGGTAGAGACTGCAGCCCCAAAATCAGAGGCCAGATCCATCCCAATAAGAGCAGGGCTTGTGCTGGCCAGCGTCCTGAACAAATGACAAATGGCCCATCTTCATGGCCAAACCTGTGTTTGAGTGTCGGGCCCAAGGAGTGACCGGGTATAGATAGCCTTAGTATGAGCACTGATTAAACCAGAACCCAGTTTTTTGGGCCATAATCATTATGGTCCAAGGCTTTCTATTCCTACAATTGATTACTTATCTCAATATTTATAGTAGATCCCATTGGTTGAAAACATCTCAATGGTTGAACCGCATAGTTTGCCCTGTTGAGCTAATGGTGAGGGGTTGCGGCTGAAGTACTCATACTGCAACATGTATATATATTTTTTGGGTACCCCAGCCGAGGGGGCTGGGACCCAGGAAAGAGCCCACATACATATGGGAAGAAAGCCCACACAAGTGAGAAGGGAGTCAGCACATGCAGAAAGAAGCCCACACATGCGGGAAGAGGCTGTTGGTACCCAGGGTTCGAACCCTGCCCAATTCCACTCGGGTAAGGAGCCATTCTTTGCAACATGTAGTTGGAACTTGGGAAGTCCGTTTTAAGTCGAGTGAAGCAAGGGTTTATTGTAGGAGAAACTTTATTAGGGCAGGGCATTGGTTTGGTTCAACCGTGTCAGTGTGTTGTGTAACCGGGTAATTGAATCTTCACTTAGTGTCTCAATAAGAATATTAGTTAAAAAAACTTTGGTGACCCTACGAAGGCACTGGGACCTGAGACTCATGACACAAACGCATATGTAAGGTGATGGGAACTCATATATGAGAGGGGAGAGATACAACTTACACATACGAGGTGATGATGGAAACTCGCACATGCAAGGTGATGGAAACTCACACATGCGAAGAGAATAAACACAATTCACACATGTCAACTCACACATGTGAGTTAATAAAAACTCACATATGCAAAGAGGGAGGAGGCCGGATTCGAACCCAAGACCTCCCAATTAGAACTGTCACTCCTTAGAGTAATGAGCCGTTCTCAAGAATATTAGTTAAATTGTAGCCTTGTGTTAGGTCCATAATCTTTGTTAGATTGTAAAAGGTTTAAGCTTTCTACATATACAAATAAATTTTTTTTTTATAACCAAGGGTATCTTCCGCCCAACTCAGCTTAGAAGCCTTTGGCCCCGAGCCCCGAGAGATATTTGATTTTGAATAGTCGAAAACTAATCCGTCGGGGCACATGCAAACCCTCTTATTCACATGCAACATATACAAATAATTAAGGAGATAATTAAATCATAGAAGTATATAAAACAGACAATTAGTTTTGTTTTGTAATAGTTGAGTCAATTTCAAGTGTGATTTCCACGTTGGTGGGAAAGCGATGTTAGTCCCCACATGGTTAGCACTAATCATTGCATCAAATGCGAATATAATACATAGATACCATAACATAATCTTAGCAAGTATGAATGTTTAGACATTAGCACCAAGATATAAAATGACAACTTGTTGGTTAAAAACATGATTTTCATTCATCATCTCCAATCCCTTTTAGAATTATTTAAAGGCATAACATGGTCATTTTTTAAAGGGTCAGGGGAAAAAAGGTAAAACAAGTTCAGTTCAACGAAGGTGAGGATTGATCTAATAATGCACATCAAGTTCTCAATCCAATGCAACCTTCATTGTTGAGCCTACGCTCATGAAAGTGACCCACATAAAGCTTTCAAATGAACTGGTCTTGTATCCGAAATCTCAATGTTAGTGGGTCCAAAAATTTTGGGCCACCTCAATCTTGAGATCTAAAAATTATTAGATCAGACCTTGGTCAGACTCACAGAAACAAAACCTGGCCTGGTCCCTATTGGACCCAAACTTGGATAGAAGGAGATGCTAAAGTAGATCAAGACTGTTGTGTGTATCTCCCTGAATTTACCAGTGGTCAACTGAAAGGGGGTGGACAGGTTCCACGTCATAAAAAAAAAAAAAAGAGTAGTGGGTTGCCTTTAATTCAAGGGAGGAGCTGGGATTAGATGTGGACCTTTCTGCACGAGCATGAGCAAAGTTTCTCTTGAGGGTAATTTTTCCTATGGGACATCTGCCAAGGGGCTTTTTTTTTTTTTTACTTTCTTTTTGCCGCCCTCATGGGTAAGTTTATTTGTTTACATGTGTGGAAGAGTAGAGGTAGATGTTACATCATGAACAAAGTAAATGTAAGATCTATTAAAATAAAAGTAAATGTATGGTAAAATCCTTATTTGAATAGTATGAGATAAAGTACAAGTGGGGGAGTATAGAATAAAAAACACCTTTTGTTGTGTAAAGTTTACCATATCATACTTTATCACACTTTATTATAGTAAAAAAAAAAAAAGTAATATCACATCGTAAGTTTACTTCTTCACATGAGAAACGTCTTATCATATGCCCTCCTTTTAACTCCACCTTTACTACTATTTGTATTAAACAAACACCGGCGTAACTGTCAAAACATGGACCCACAAACCCACCGACACTCGCATGCATATACCCACCCATCTACACAACCACATGTGCATATAAGTGCACACGTGCCAAGTCATTTTCAAGCAATTTATCATTACCCTTAAATACGAAGGTTAAAATGCAAAGAGTCCTGCTACAGGGACTAATTCATGGACAGAACCATGGACTAACTCATCCAATATTTGGATGAGAACCAGGACTAACTCCATGAGTTAGTCCATGTAGACTTTTTTAAAATGGAAATCACCATTCGTTTCCCCCCAATTTATCATCACACTCAAACACTAAAGGAAAAAAAGGAGAAGGAATAAAATATGTCGATCTAATTGTTAGAGGATGCCCTTGCCAATTATGAACGGAGGTTTGTGAATTTGACATCTAAAAAAATTAAAGCTTTATTGGGTGTTCATTTATGATTGAGGCTTCGCTCTAAGCAGGTGACGAACTCTCTAATTAGGTGAAAATCATAAAAAAAAGGAAGGGATTTTGCTTGTAAGATAACTTTTAGCCATTGATAACCTTGCCTTCTCTTCCACAGGAACTCGTGTAACTTTTATGGATTTAAATACCTTCGATTTTGCGATATTACATATTATATTTTTGCGGTTTCATAACTTTTTAACTTATGCGATATTGCATAAAATGGTCATTTGGATGAGGTACCTTTGGGTGAAGTACATAACTCATGAATGAGCTCGATCTTAGCCACTTGACGACTTATGGATCGTTTGGAATTTATTAAAAATATCCAGTAGTTTGGGCAGCGTTAGAGATATACGACATTATCCATTTACGCTCAAAATCTGCTATAGAAACTTATTTGAAAATCTTTTTTTTTTTCTTGGGGTAAGATATTGAAAATCTTGTTGAAATTTATAACAAGACTCCAGTAGCTTGTGGCTTGTGCATAGAGATTGGGCGTGTTTTGTAATTTACTAGTAAAGTTAAAAGTAAAGTAAAGCCTCCATCATTCAGATAAAAAAAGATAATGGGTCATATCAAAAGTACACAAATTTAAAATTTTCTTCTTTAAAAAAAAAACATAAAAAAACAACCTCCTTCCTCCACTAAATGACAAAAAAATATTATCCTCTTATATAAAAAGTAAAAAAAGATTCTATATCAAACAAGTAAAAATAAAAGACCATTATAACCCCCTATATTTTATTCTCTCTTGATTTGATCCTTCACCTTGCTTTACTTCAATTCACCGTACATCCAAACACGCCCAATTCACCATAAAAGGTTCAGCGTGAGTAAAAATGTACTTCATTCAAGAAAAAAAAAAATAGAAACACCTCAATGGTCTTTTATTATTTATTCTAAATTTCTTAGAAATGAAACCCCAAGGGGTAGCTCAGTTGGCATAGGACTACGGTTTACACCCGGAGGTTGTAACTTCGAAACCCCATTACTACAATGGGGCTACAGGGAAGTTTATCCGATTTTTCTCTGAGCTCGGAGGGATTAGTCCAGCCTAAAGAATTGAGAACTCTCTGATAAAATTTTTTTCCTAAAAATGATTTATGGAAGTGTTGAGCTGATAAAAGGAGACAGGACAAATGACAATCAGTAGTTTTTTTTTTTTTTACTGAATTACGACAAATAGTAGATTTGACAACACTAGCAAGACATCCATGGTGCAATGCTCTATCGATGATGACCCAAAAAAAGAAGAAGAGAGAATTGCATTTATGCTTTTTATTATGGTGAATAGGTTTTTGATGAAATAATATTCTCTATCATATTTTGGATATGTGGAGGCCTAGTTGGCTTGTAATCACTTGGATCTCATCCATATACGTCCAACAATCTCCGTGACAACATTGACATCATCAAAATTTTATTTGGTTTGAAAAACTCCTTTTTGTAAAAGGATTCAATCTTGGATTTCATATTTTGAAAAACCTTTGAGGGGTGCACTTAGAAAAAAAAAAAAAACCTCTTCCAATCATTTCTTTAAGATAATATTTTCTATTATAATAGACGAACCTACCAATGTGAATCGTGGCGATCACACATCATCAATTAGACAATTTTAGCTCCTTAAAATTTGAGGATTATACATCATGCCAACCTTATGATAAAATCCAACGACTCATGTTAATTTAGTGTTAAATTAGGACTAGTGCTGGTTAAACAGGACATGTGTTTATGAAACCATTAGATTGAGCATAAGTAGATTACACATGTAAATTAAATAAAAAATATATCTATCTTAAAGACTTTCCAAATATTTGTAACACTTATTATGTAATAAATGAATGATTTACTACCAATGAATGAACTGTCACTCAGTGGTTAAAGTACTTGGCTTTGGACACTTTAATGGTTAAGGGCCTCTTTGTTTTCACTCTCACACGATAACAGGTTCTCAACATGGTCCTATTTTGGTTGGGTTGACAATTTAGCATAAATAATAAACTCAACTTCAATCCAACCCATTTATTAATTTTGGTAAAAAATGTTGCCCCGAAATTAAAAAAGGGGTCAACCCAAACCATGCATTTCAAGGAGCTAATGGGCCCTGCTGTATTCAGGCCCATGTTTCCAAGCCCATTTAACAGCCTAGACTGATTAATATGAATTATGATTGAGTAACAAAATTGTTGAAACATAAAGACCCCACAACTACAATGTGCATCTTGGGAAGTTTCCACATTGGAGACTGTATATTCAAATTTAAGTCCACTGTGCTGTTTTTGTACGGATCAGAGATGATAAGAACAGGCCGCAGGGTACTCCCAATAAGAAAGTTGAAAAAATTGATATCTGTGGGTGGCTATCCAGAGCAGACAAAAATGTGGGCCCACCCACCTACAGTATACTTTTTGGAGTTTTAGGTCCACTATTTATGTGGTAGGCCCACACTCTTGCTTTGTTTGCTTTTGTGACCTGACACTCTCTTATCCTCTTTCTACCAGGGACATCAACATGACAGTGACAGGTGACAAGTGCCACGCACGTGGTAGGGAAAACGATTAAGGGGTGGGTGGCAAAACTAACCTGATCAACTCGACCGGCCGACAGAACCTGCATTCGGCCCAAACCCAACCCGCTCTACATATATATTGATCATGAGTTGGAAAATCTTGATCCCAAGTTAAACAGGTCGACCCAACCTTTTGGATTAATTGTTGTGGGCCCTCGCGAGAAAGAACCCACAATGTTTGCACTTGGTCATGCAAACAATCAAAATGTGCCCAAGAAGCTTCAGTGGAAATGTATGGGCCCATGCTAATAAGGTTTATATTGGAGGGGAAGATTAAAAAAGGATAAATTAGCCAGAGGTCTCTTAACTTTATCGTTTAAGAAGCCTTTTCGGTTAAGGCTTCTAGTCCCTTGCGCCTGTACTTATTTTAGGCCGAGGTCCCTAAGTATGCTAGATCATATATTTTTCATGACTGATTTGCCCTTTTAACCGTCTCAAGTTATGTCATGCATTTTATTTCTAGTTTTAAGCTCCGATACATGATCTTTAATGGCTAATTTGCCCCTATAAACATCTGAAGGTGTGTCACGGATTTTATTTCGTAGTTGTAGGTCAAGTTTCGAAATTCAAATGGGAAGGGGAATGACGATTGATAGATTTTTGCCTATAAAATAACCTTTTTACAACAAGTGTTTTGTATTTGTTTGAGTCGTGCGTGAGAGTTTCTGTGATTTTCTGTAGTTTTCTTCCAAACGTGGCTACTATATCTCCTACCTTTTGTTGTATTATCATCGTTTCTTGCTTAGAGTATTTTCCAATCTTCGAATCAAATTGTCGAGTTAAGCATCAATCTTTTGTACGATTTGATTACTTTACGTTTTTAAACATTCTGTAATCTAATTTTTAGAGTGATTTTATTCGTTTTATGTGTCTTATATTGTGAGTATTTCTGTGTAGATTTGTCTAGTTATGTTATTCATGAGTTTATAAAGTGTTCATAGATATGCAATTCTTCATCTTTTTAATTATTCGATGTTCATAATAGATGTACAATTATTCTAGTTATGTCTCATTTCTCTTCATTCCTGAGTTTGGTTCATTTGTTATAGTTACTGATAAAGTCAGATAAATTTATCTGAATTTTTGTCACAAACTACATAAATTTATCTGATGTTGTGACATACCTTATGGCTACATATAAAGTCAGATAATTTATTTGAATTCTGGCACAAACTTAGATAAATTTATCTGAATTTGTATCATTCCTTATACCTACTGTTAGAGTTAGATAAATTTATCCGAACTCTTTCACAAAGTCAAATGATCTTATTTGTTTTCTATCACAAACTCATATAAACTTGTTTGAGCTCTTTCACAGTGTCATTAATGTGGCGTTGGAGACGAATTCAGGTAGCCTTTTTGTGCTAGATTATGATTAATCCACCATGTGCTTTAAGTGGTTGTTTGTATCATTCAATGCTTCGATCTGTGGTTTTAATCATGTCCGTCCGTTGTTGTTTCTGGACGGAACATCTTTTAAAGGTAGATAGAAGGAAAATTTGTTGGAAGCAACAAAAAGGACGGTAACCAAGGTAAACCGTCATCTTGCATATTCAGATGATTTTATCTGTTTTTGAATAATGTTGATTATGTGATCTGTCTTTAGTGTTTATGTCATCTTGCAGATTAATTGATAAAAAATTATTATTTTTTGATGTGTTAGGTTTGTTTGCTCTTGCTGTTGCGGTGGTGGACTCAAAGACGGAAGATAATTGGACATGGGTTTTACAGAACTTGAGGAAAGTAGTGGCTGATGATCTCCCTATCACTTTCGTTTTTCTTAATTTTTAATTTTTAGTTTTTTTTTATAGAAATCTTGGTCTCTTGGAGGGTGTTGCACGTGCATTTTTTGTTCGTTCATCATGCTTTCTGCCTCCAACACTTGAAGGCAAATTTGAAGGACATTCCAAGCTGCAGGCTTTGAGGCATGAAGGTGGTTCCAATGTGGATAGATTTCTTTTAGGACTGCCTTATGACAGGTGGATCAATGCTTATTTCAAGGGTCAGCAGTATGGTGAGATGTGTTTGAATGTGACTGAGTCTTTCAACTCTTGGATTAGAGAAGCACGCCATGTGAGCATTACGAAGATGGTGGACACGATTAGGGTTTAGATAATGGAACAGATGGCCGACAGGAAGGAGGTGTCTAGCAGATGGAAGAGAGTCATTTGCCCAGACATGAATAAGAGGCTGGAGGCTTCAATCAAGCTTGGCAGGCCCTAGAGCATTTGGCGGTCAAGCGAAACTGTTTATGACGTTCTTTCGTACCCGTCGGTGACTGTCGACCTTTATAGCCATATATGTTCCTGTTATCAGTGGCAGATGAATGGCTTCTTATGCGCCCACATCTGTGCTGCTATTCAAAAGCGTGGGAAGGATCTAAACTTTTTGTGGATCACTATTTTCACACACATACAGGTGGGCATATGCAGAGCCGATATTTCCCATCCAAACCGTAGGCAAGCCGGAGCCAACAATTACTGAAGCTGTGATTCATTCCCCGTGGTGAGGCATCAACTCGGAAGGCCGAAAGAGAAGAGGATCTTGTCAAAAGGCGAGATCCCAAGGCGGATAAAATGCGGGCGATGTGGACGGATTAAGAGTCATAATAAAAATTCATGCAAGGAGCCTATTGCTTAAATTTAAACCTTTACCATCGATAATTGGTTGAATTTGTCTTCGTTTGTAATTTGGTTCTAATATTGTCTGATTGTGAACATGTATGGAGAATATGATCTAAATTTTCTTTAGTGATTAAAACTTCAAAGTATCAGTGTTGTTCTATATTATTGATGTTATCTTACTTTTCTAACAAATTTCAAAATTTTTTTTGACTTTCTTTTCGAAAGTCGGATAAATGTATGTGAGTTTTTCCGAAAAGACATATAAACTTATCTGAATTCATTCCAAAAGTCAGATAAATTTATCCGAGTTTGTTTCAAAACTCAGATAAATTTATCTGAATCTCTTAAAGAACTCAGATAAATTTATCTATATTTCTTTCAAAACTCAGACAAATTTATCTGTCTTTTGAAAAAAAAATCATATAAATGTATCTGTTTTTTTATCAAATCAGATAAATGTATCTATCTTTTTATCAAATTAGTTAAAATTATATGACTTTTAGATACTGTTGTGTCTGAGATTATAACGGACGGATTAATTAATGTTAGTATGTTATCAATGAAACTTTAGATTACTCTTTTGTTTGTGTCTGTGTATAATGGGATGTTATCTGAATTTACAACCAACACACAGATTCACCACATGGAAAGAAAACTTAATTTAATGTTACAATTCATAAACTTTATACATTTACAATCTCTATGCATTGGCACCTTTCATTTACAGAAAGATACCAGAATCTTTGCAACATCCAACATTTGTAACATAAAAAAAAAAACCCTCAGCGTAAACAATTTTGTGTACAGATTTTATGCTATAGTATGTTCTTCAATAGATGGTCACTCCTTAAACTCTTTTCCAAGAATTTCCCAAGTGTTGAAATTTTCCAAGCTCCAACTTCGGTGCTGGTCGATCAGGAATTTGCGCACCATTTCCGCCCTCAAACCATTAATGATGCTCTGTGACACTTCTTAGTCTCCAGAACTAAACTTCCAATCTTTTTACATACGAAACAACTTTGAAGCATTTCAGTTTTCTGAGTTGCCTTTGTCTTGATTAGTTCCTTGTTGCTCGCGTTGTGACGCAATTGAAGCTTTTATTCTAGCCATCTCCTACATAGATGTGAGCACAAAAAAGATAAATCAGAAAACTTAGTGATGATTTGTGTCATTTCCTATGACATACAGATTGCTATGGTTTGAAGATGATCACAATCTGCAAATGTTGTAATATTCAACTTACTTCTTGTTTGGTGTGAACAATGTTTTTGAGAAGATACTTCGACTCCTCTAGATTTTGTCTTTCCTAGGGTTAGGAATCACAAAATTATTTCTTCAACCCCTAAATCATCTTCAAACAGTGTCTATGCGAAGATGATTCGGTTGTTTGAGATTCTCTGGATGATTTCTCATTCTTTGAATCAGTTTTCCCCATTTTCTTTCTCTTTTCTATCACAATCCTTGATTTGTGGAGTCGAAGCGCCTTCACAAAATTGACAGGTTTAACTAGAACGTTTTTGTATATTGCACAGAGTGTATTAAGAGGGGACATTTTGGAATTTTTAACTGTTTAAATTTTGAAAAAGGACCTTTGCCTCTACGACAAAAAAACGTGGACCTTTTGCAATAAAATGAACTGTTGAGGGACCTGTGGCGAAACGCCCCAAGAAAGAAATTAGGCAGATTAAAAGGTTTGGGCAGGTCTAGTTGGGTTGATCTATTGGGATAGGTTGAAGGTATCTGGCCCGTTTAAGAAACATGTTGGATATAGATTGAACCTTAAAAGCTCCAAGTTCCCCTAATCTCAACTCAGTTTGACCTAACTCCTGCCTCTATTAGGGCTAATGCGGTAAGAGTTGGGTTGGAGGAATGGGAGAGTAACAAAGAGATCTTATGACATACAAAGATGAAAATTTATAAGATGCACCTCTTACATAGGGTTGCAAAAGGGTATTCGATTATTTAAGGATGAATAAGGCTGGTATGGAACCTATTTATGGATCCGAGAAACTGGATCCGAAACTGTGCATATAGGATTTGGAATCGAGTCCTTGGCGCAGGTTCCAACCTGAGGATCCAAATACAAGATGATTAGATTCATATATTAAAAAAATATAAGTTTGAAGGGTCCAAATAGATTGAGATATACTTATTTTTGATTGTCTATTTAACTTAAATTAGATATCATTTAATAGTCTGACTTTTGTTTTGTAATTTCTTGAAGCTCTTTTATCCAATTATACTAAGGCCAGTATCTTAGTTTTTTTATTTGGACTTGAAATCAAATGTATTCTTTCAAGTAGATGTCGGATTTGGATAAAGATTTGGGTTCAAATTGATCTAAAATAATAGATCCAGTTCTAATATAGCTTTAATGACATTTTTTGCATGTAATTGAACATATAGGTATTTATGGTCAAATATGCCTTTTTTATTTTTTTGTTGACTTGGCCCAGTAGCGAGGAGAGAGGAGTTTAAACCACCTTGTCAGTGGCTATGGGAGCGGGTGTTGCTATTCACAGGAACACCCTGTGATTCCATGGTCAAACATGCCTTTACTAAAGGATATTAAAGAGGCGAGGGTCGAAAGATATAAGGTAGAGATTAATTGAAATCTTGACTTTTCAAAGATTTGAATAACTAGAGATAAGCAACCAAAATGTATTCAAATTTGAAGATCAACACTAAACTATTTGGGTAAAGTTTCACCAGCCCAACCCCTCAACCTCCGGTGATGTGCTCGAGTGAGATGATTCTAACAGGCCCACCCTAGGTTGCTAATAATTTAGACCAATCGCTGTTGATCCTAGTAAACTAATTATTGTAAATACTAACTAGCGAAATATGCACATGCTTATCACAGGCAATATAATCCATACTAAAAGAAAATCTATCAACTTTTAAAAATTTATAATAATAAAAAATATAGTATCTTTTGCATAAATTATATTGAAATAGAAAAAAAGATTATATATATATGTGATATTATAGAGATTCGGCTCAAAGTCATTACATGATCAACATTATTCTAAGTTGCCCTCTTCAATTCATAGTAAATATATAGCATGCATCATCATCCACAGTTTAGTTACAGAAATACAAATGCAATATTAGTGACCTTGTTGAAATACAAATGCATCAGCATCCTCAGTACTGGCTAATACTTTAATAAAACTCATTTATCTAAAAAGAAAACATTACATATAACTCTACTCAGAGATCATAAGAAATAAAAAACAACATACCTACAAAATAACGAATAACATGGCAAGTGGATATATATATATATATATGAAATTTTTATGGAAAAATCAATCTTAAATCCTAATCACACGAATTGATTAAAACAACACTACAACATCAAATTAGGGTGCCGTATGTAGCCAAAAGGCAAATTTTCCCTGCAATGATATCATTAGGGGTCGTTAAAAAAAAAAAAAAAACTCTTTTCTGATTTCCCCTTCTTCTTCCTTAGAATGATATTGTTAGGGCTTGTTCAAAAAATAAATAAATCCCCCTTTGCGATTTCTTCCCTATTTTTCCTTGATTTCTATTTTATCCATTTCTTTGCAGTTCCCAATTCGGTGTATGATGTATGATGGTAGAAAGAGAGACTTTAGACTCAGTCCCAGATGTGGACGAGAGACAAAGAATGGATGAACCTCTTCTGTTCACAAATACCAAAATGCATACTAATAATCTATTCCATAGGCTTTGTAGGTTGTATCTGCAACTCCAGTAATTTCTCTGCCGTTGTGAGAGCACTCTGAGTCTGGATCTCTCTTTGCAATTGATGGTGAAAACGGTACTTTTCCATCGGCTACTTGAACATGACCTTAAGAGTGATAATGTATTTGCTATGCACAGAGATATTGTAAATTTAGGGAAAGAAATGGAAAACGAAAATGGGGAAGAGAGAGGTTTTAAGTCGTAGAGAGCAAAAAGAAGGAGAGGCAAGAGAAGATGACAATTTCTTATTTCTAAGTAGGAAATGAAGATAGGGAAAATGATATTATTCGGAGAAGAAGAGGGGAAAGACTTTTAGCAATGAGCCCTAATGACATCGTTTGGGGAATAAGACTCTAATATATTTTTTTTTGTTTGGAAATAAGCCCTAACGATATCGTTCCAGGACAAATTGGTCTTTTGGTTGCGTACAACATCTTAATTGAATGTTTTAGGGTCTTTTTTAATCAATTTGTGTAATTAGGGTTTATGACTAATTTTTTAGTAAAAATACTTTTATATTTATATGTGTGGGGACATTCATGTGCATCAATTCCTCACCATATGCTGAGGGACAAACTTGATAGGGCCCACCTAGAGCCCCATTGATCATGGGACTTAGGGGGAATGGAAATAGACATCTTGGATGTGCCTATATCTATCAAGTTTTGCGTCAATCCCATGCCTCTAACCCTTTCATCTATGACCCACAAACTTAACGACATTATATAAAAGAAAAAATCAAACCCTCGATCCAACGGTCCTATCCATTTGGAGTTGTGAAAACTCAATAAATCTAGTATAATGTAGGGAGTCCCATGTGTGTGGATGGTTCGAATGGAGCAAAAAGTCAGCTCTAAGAGAATAAATTATTAAAAAATAAAAAAATAAAAATAAAAGAAAGGTATATTAGGACCAAAAGCTAACTAAGAGAAGAAATTATTAATTAAATTTAGAGAGTTAAAAACCTAAAATTGAAAAGAAAAAAATTCACCTTCTATCTATAAAGAAAATGCATTCTAGTTGTTCTTGTTTAAAAATCCAAGAATACACCATATCTTTTGAAAAACTTGAGAATTTAAAAATTATTCTACAAAAATCACTTTGACGTGTGTTCGTCGTTCAACCTCGGGATATTTAAGGAGACGTGGGTTTAAATACATTTAGAAAAGATTTTAAATAAGGATTAACAAAAATAAGAGAGATTTTAGGGGATGAAAGACTGGATAAGGGAGAATTTTAGATTTTAGGGGACATATTGGAGCGAATAGAATAGAGGGACTAGCGAAAGAGAGTACTCTTTTATGTGCTAATTTTGAGAAGGAGGAATTGAAAGACTCCTATTACTAAGAAAGACTCTTTTATTGATAAAGTGTCTAAATTGATAACAGAGCATTTAAACTTTTCATAAGGTGTTTAAATCTTTCAAAAAATAAAAAACAAAAAGAAAAAAAAAGGAAAAGAAAACTCTTCATAAGGTATTTAAATCTAAAATCCCTAAAACCTCTCTGAGGTTAAAACTAAAATTGAAATTAAGCCCCGGTTTAACTGTCAATTGCAAAATGGGAGCTCAATCTCACCCATCGAACTTGCGTCTTTCATAACAATCACTAATTTGGTGCCAATCATCTAACCTTTCCAAATCCATGCAGTTAATCTGAAGTGGGTCCCTAATGTGTATTAAACTGTATATTGTATATAGCAACCGTATATTAGATAGGTGAAATAGTGTTTAAGATTTGAATTTGGAAAAGAAGTCAAATTCCTAAAACTAATTTTAGAAACCATGTATTAGATAACTGTATGAGAAACCATCTTTATCTAAAAATCCTATAATACACTTTCCTTGTAGGTTGGATAGAATATTTTGAGATCAATGTGTAGATTTGTTAGATGTGTTGGGTAGCTTTCGGAATGGGTCTTTCCACCTGTTGTGAATCACTGAATCTTGTAAAGTGGGTCAGATACGTAATTGACCTGGAGTGGTGGTGATGAATGTTGTTGACGACTTGGAGTCCATTCTGTAATCTTCCTTATCAGATGCAACTCAATAAGGGGATGAGATAGTCATTATCAAATTGGCTTGGTAAGATTCCAAGCCCCCCTAGAAACTATATATTTTCACCGTACTATCAAAATGGCATGGATGGTTAATGGTAAGGGTGTGCAACCTAGAAACTTAATGTACGGACAGAGTCTGGACAGAAATTGAAGTGTCCATATAATTGATGAACAACATTATTAGATTTCCTATAAAAAATAGGAACGATTGGCTATTATTATAAATTAAGCTAAATGGTTTTTTATTTAATTTTGACCGTTCACAATTTTGACCACTACTTTATTTGAAAATTTCCATGTTCTCTGTCATGTTTTCTCTTGCCACTCTCCAACTCCTCCCTTGTTATCTCACTTCACTCACTTTTATCTTTTCATGCAACTGCTCACTTTTGTATAACTGCTCCATCTTATCCTTTATATTATGTGGCCACTCTGGTAACTACTCTGCATTTGAAAACTAGCTTAGGGCTTGTTTGGCAAATCTTATATTTATAAAACAGATCTGTATGATATAGATCTGTTTCAAATGGAGCGGTTTAAAATAGATGTTTTACAAATAGAACGTTTGGAAGGACAAAAAATATATTTAAAATAGATGTTCAAGAATCCAATGGCTCACAATTTTTCATTAATTTCTAGAGATCTAGATCAAATCAGGGGCTGAAATTTTGTGCCATTGTCATTTGTAGCATTCTGAAGAGGATCAGTGGTTTGGATCACTATTTTTGAGCCCACATAACTTCAGAAATTAAAGCCTTGGCTTCTTCAACTTTTTACAAATATCTCAAGATTCGAGACATATCAACGGCTCAAATCTGAGTCCATACCCATGTTTGGGCATTAAAATATTTTCACTGGATCAGATTATTGTTTAATGGCCCAAAATCTAAGAAAAAAAAGAAGGAAAAGGGATAGGTTCAAAATCACATTAAACATGTTGACCATGCCATGAGATATTCAACGGTTCACGATCTTTCTCTATTTTCTCAAGATCTAGACCAAATAACAGGCTGAAATTTGATGAAATTATCATTTTCAACATTCCGAAGAGGATCAACGGATCAGATCACAGCTAGGGACCCACAAAAATCTGAAAATTCAGATCTATGGTTCTGCACTTTTTTCACAAATATATCGAGATCCATGATGGATCAACGGTCCAAATTTGGGCCTGTGGCCTTTTTTGATCTTCTCAAGAAGATTAACAGTTCAGATCGTCATGTAGGGTCACAAATTGTTTTTAAAAAAATAAAGGAACGGTGATACTTCCATCACCGCCCAAGACACTGTACATTTGCACCTCTATGCGCTTTAGACGAAGTGGTCTTATTGAAATCTGCTTCCATCGCACGCTTTCCAAAACAGACCTATAACCTCTTCATGAGGTTTGAAATGGAGGTCCACAATTGAGATACCAAACGGTCTATTGTCCTTTTCAAATAGTTTTAAGACATTAAGAGGCTGGCAATAGACTTGCAAACAGGCCCTAGTGTCCTCTGCAAAGATGTTAGTTGAAAAGGTTTGGATTGTTAGCTTCTTTGTTGTTCCTAAAGAAATGAAAATGAAGGGTATAATTTCCTTCCTGTAATTTCTTTATCATGATTTAGTTCATGTAATTAAACTTGAAAATTTTCAATTTACATGATTTCACATTCAAGTAATATTTTTAGAATTTCTTAAATCGTTAACTTTCATCACAAATTTTTATTAATTAATTATTTTTACCATAATTTCTACATTTATTTTGTTTGTGCTTAGCATAGGCATATTTTGCTAGTTGGCTATTATTGAACTTCCTTAAAAAATAGGAAAGACTGGCAGTGGGTTATTCTTACCCCTCCTTCCATTTTAATCAATTCAAATTCTGAAATCCCTAAGATCTCTCCTAATTCAAAATAAGGTCAAATTAATTTTAGAAATGGAGCCAATTTTGCAATCGATTACAAAACTAAACTCCAATTTCAAGACCAAATCCTATTTCTTTCATATATATAACTGGAAGAATTGGCGTGGGCAGAATTTGGTTTTGGAATATATTATGACACAGTTCTACAATTTTCCTTGCTGAAAGAAAATTTATATTGTAGATGCTAAAAGAAGCTCTCTTCCTTAATCCAACTCTCTATTTTTATTTTTCTGTTCTTGAATTTTCCAAATTTTCTTAGTGTCATGTTAGCTCACATGGTTACATGCCATAGACCTCTTCCGTTATCAATTAAAGGGGAAGCTACAAAATCCAAATTTACTTTTTCAAAGCACATCCAACTTAGGTGTCCCATCTAGATGCATCTCAATCCAATAATAGGTGACAGCTCGCTCTGAGTCAAGCTAAAATGACTTCCAATTCACAAGGATGTGTATGTGTGTCCAACTTATTTATTTATTTTTTTACATAGTACCCACAAGGCAAATTTCCTGGTTCCACCTTATTAGATATATCAGGATCATTACATTTTAGAGATACTAGTCGTAAGGCCCGTGCAATGCACGGTAACCTGAGCGAGTTTAATAAAATGCATAAATAAGGTTAATTTAATCATCTGAACTTTGCAATACACATTCCTTTTAAAATCAAAATAATAGTATAGAGTTTATATACGCAAAACAACCAAAAGTTAATTATTGACAACCAATCAAAAGTAGCTGGTTAACAACCCCGCAAATAACTCGGCTGGCTAAGGAATGACTTTGTGGGCTTAATCTTTCCACTTGTGTGGAAGTATATACTATTGGTTAAAAACATGAAAAATGAATTAATTAACATCTAGAGTAGGAAAAATACCATAGCATTAGAACGAGAAATCATACCTTATTGGCATTTTCTTGAAGGAAAAAATCCTAATGTCAAGTCCCCAACGATTCTCTGTCATTGGAAAAAAATGCCAGTTACAAACACACATTTCTATTGACACTGACAGTAGCAAAAATGACATTGCATTAGAATCAGAAACCATACTTTGGTAGGTGCTGAGATAAAAAAAAATTGTAATCCGAGGCTATATGAGGGAAATGGAAGGTGCTAAGATCAAAGGCCATGTTTGGTATCTCTACTCTTCTTCTGACAGACCCAGTCAAAATAGAGCCATTAAAAAAAGAGCCATACAAAGAAGAGGTCAAAATAAGAAAATATGTTTGGTAATGCACAAATCTATTTTAAATAGACCATTTGGTATGCCCTTTATTTGCCTCTTTTTAGAGGGATTTGTCTCTTATTAGATGGGTATTTATGTCATTATCTAATACTTTGACAAAACCTGCCAATAGAAATATCTATTCAATGAAAAAACAACATTACTTGTGAAATTTTAGAATCATATGAAATGAATGAAAGAAACAGAAATCTTCATCAACATCATGTCTATCACTTTTCCACTTGGAACTTGAATAAATTGATGCTTGAAGAAAGATACACTATTAAAATCACCCTCATCAATTAGCAAATTAAAGGGTTCATTGGCTTAAGACCCTTCTTGATCAAGAAGACCCATGCTCCATTTGAGTCGCCGCCACTTTTCAGAGAACCCAAGCAAGCTCGGCTATAAACTGATTTTTCATATGGGCCATCTCTTTTCTAAAGGGTCCATTTTGTTGAATCTGGCCCATAAGAGGAGCCCTTGTATATGAATTCCCAACCATCACCCATCACAACCAATAATAAATAATTAAATCCAAGAAAAGTGATAATCTGTCCACATGTTATGCTTAGAACCTTGTTATACTCCATCCCGCGTTAATCACGATTAACTCTAATTAAGTAAAATTATAAGTGAGATTAATGATGATTAACCGATTTAAATGAGATTAATGATCAATGTGAATTAAATTAGTCTTGGAAGATTGAAGTAAGTCTAATGCAATGGTTTGGAAGACATTAACTTAGTTTTAGACCCCAATTAGTGAATTTGAGGACTTTTTCGTAATTATAGATTTATGCGTATTTCATTGAAATTAGTGGAATTTGATACCATCATGTGTATCTTGATGAGTATATCAATTGTCATAATACACTTAATTTCATTTGACTTAAGATGAGGTAAGTGGGTCTTAATTTGACTTGAAATTGAAATACATGGAATTGAGTGGGTGTAAATGCAAAATTCCTGAGATGAGGTGTCAAAAGCACCCAGATGTCATACATGCAAATGTTACAATGGAACAGCTGCTCTTCATGCTATGTTCCTGCACAGTACTTTTCATGCAAAAGTCCCAGCACAATTCAGTTGTGCATTTTCTTCAGTTTCAGCTGCTGGGAGCTGATTTCCTTTCTTCTTCGTTCTTCTTCCATACTTATCAAACCCGGAAAAGTACAACTGAATTGAGAAAGAAAGTGGGTCTTCATCTTCTTTAAGCTTCTTGAAGTCAAAGCTTAGGAAAGGACTTGGATTCCTTTGGTTTTCTTTCTAAAGTTCAAGTGGGTTTAGAAGACAAGGTTATGGTCATCCTCTTCCTCCATCTCCTTGTTTGATTTTCTTTGAAGATTGAGTTTAGAAAAGGACCTGAGAATTTCTCTTCTACAAGCTTGGGAGAAATCTGTGTTAGTGGTTTTACAAGAGAAAGAAGTTAAGAACTCATCTTTTCCATCACTTTCTTATTGGATTTCTTTGAAGTAAGCTTAAGGGAATCTGAACGTGGGTTTGGAATTGGGTATTTTGGTGACACATAAAGCATGGAAACAAAGGGGTTTTTGTATTGAACTCAAGTAAAGGCAAGTATAAATGGTTTCTATGTTTTATATGTTACTTTGGTTTAGTTTTTATCCATTGATTTAGTTTCTATCCATTGAATGATATAGTAGGGTGTTGAATTTATTGTTTTTTTTTTTTTTTTTTTGTGGAATTGATTGAATAATATGTTTATGGAGTTGAAGTCTTGTTTTCATGTTTAAATGTTGTATATGAGAAGGGAACAAGAGGTTCCATATTTTGTATGCAGGAGGAAGAGATTTGAAGAAGAACAGAACAATGAACGAATTTGGAAAAAATATCTGGACAGTGTCGGTCAGCCGACAAGGAGCCGACAGAGCTGACCGACGTTGTAAGAAAGGAAAAATTCACGTTTCTGGTTTTGAAACCGACCTTGACCGACATATGTCGTTCAGCCGACAATCGTCGGTTGACCGACAGGTCAACTGACATGTGAACCGACGGTGTAAAATGAGCAGGAAAAGTCGTCTCTGATTTTCGAACCGTCAATCTGACCGACACATGTCGGTCAGCCGACAAGCATATGTCGGTCAACCGACGAGCGAACCAACGAAGTGAAATTTCCATAATTAGATTCTAAATCAAAGCCTATTGATTTATTCAAGGCTGTTTATATTGTTTATACCTCCATAAGTGTTAATTAAGGGGACTTTAAGGTACAAATTTTCATACGAACTGTAATGTCTATCGAGAATAACACATGTACATTAAATAACTGAGAAGTACACCCATTTGGTTGGTATTAGTTAATTGAATCATTGTTGAAACTATAAGGATTGAATTGTATCCGTTCATTATACGTAAATGGAATTAATGAAATGAATAGGGAAATGAATTGTATATGAGTCTGGCACTATATAATTCTATAAGCTCATTGAGCTCATACTGGCTGCAGCAGTTTATTTGAGGAGTGTTCCGGAACTCCGTAGTGATATCAGTTGACCCTGGCCCGGTCACTGATAATTTTCACTAATCCTTCCGTATGGAAGATGGTAATCTTCCTTGTTTAGGGAGATGGTGGTCCTTCCTTTTAGGAAGATGGATATGTTTGAATTGTTATATTAGTTGCCAAATATTAATAAGACTCTCATTGTCACTGTTTACTGTTTACGGTTTATTGTTACTGTTGACGGGTTATTGTTGACGGATGTAGTCTAACATTGAATTAGACAAAGTAACTTTGTAATTATAATCATAGACACTGTTTATATATTGTTGAATTATAGAATTCATAGTGCTATTGATGGCATTACAGGCTCTGCTACCCCTGCCACTTGTGCGACCGCAACGACAGCGGAGGAGACCGGTTCGGTTCCTCCAGGAGGATTAACTGAATGGAAATGATGAGATACATATTAGGATGAATTTTGATGAAAGATATTGTAAATAGAACTAAAAAATTTTGGAAACGCTTCATGCTTTTGTTCCTTGCATTGTACTAAATGTGCAAGAGACTGTTGTCTACAGTGCAATAGATTTTGATCTAAATATGACTAATGTAAATTATATTTCGCATAATGTGTTTAAGATATCCCTTGTGAGTTTTATGTGATTGAAATTCACGGGAGTAAATATGGTCGCGACTCTGGGTTAAGTCAAATTACTTCAAATTTCGGATTCGGGTCGTGACAAACCTTCACATTCTGCCAGTTCAATGTTCTAGTCATTTCAACAGAACCAACACCACCTTGAAATCCCAACTCAGTCATTACAAAGTAGGCAAAACAAAATAGATATTATATATTTAAGTCCCAGACATAACCCATAAAATTAGGTATCAGTTATATAATAAACATTATGGCACAGTACATATAGATTCAATAGATTCCCAAATCTAAATGACAAAAAGCCAGATCCCAATATTTGATCCCCTTCATATAGATATACACACAACTACATAATTATGTCAACTACAATTCTAGCAGATAGTTCCTTTACCACTTGATATTAGGGAAAGAAGCAGCTTTGGTATTAAATAAGCCATTATTAGGAACTCAAGCCTCTGTAGAGTTGCAAAGAGTTCAAAGCCGCTGCAACTTTACCTTGGGAGGGAGACTCATGCAATAAGGGGGTAGCACTGATAACCAATAAAGAGCTCTCTCATTTTCAAATACAACAAATGATGAAAACACTTAGGACTGATTTCCCTCCTCTAGAAGGAAATATCACTAGACATGGACCCATTCAATAAAAAGTAACCTGTCATTTGAACCCATTCAATATTCAACATGGACCCATTCAAGAGCACATCTATTACCTACACACATACCATCATATTATAACAACCTGTCATCAAACATTTTCATCAAAGTTTAGCCTGTAACTAGTAATCGATCAAGAAAAACAAATAAAGACACAACTAAAAAAGTTGACAATCTTCATGTGCTTATTTCAAAGCATCCACATCACAACACACTTAAGAAGATGCATCTCGCCAAATGGCATCTACAATTGAATCCACGATGCTTCGTTGTACAGGAAATGGGTAACGAGCCATCCTCTTGAGGATAGAAAATCGAGCCTTCAATACTCCAAAGCTTCGCTCGACCACATTCCTCAAGGATGAATGTAATCTGTTAAAATGCTCCTCTCTAGTTGCAGGAATGGCAACAATTTGAAAGTCTTGAAGCCAATAATGAACATTTCGAAATGGAGAAAGAAACCCTTGCATATTTGTGTAACCGGCATCAACCATGTAATATTTACCTAAAGAAAAAAAAAATATAAATGTTAAAGATCATTTCAAAACATGTTGTAGCAATCATTTGATGGGATTTAAAGCACTATAAATGCTTTCTTACCGGGTGGGGCATATGGAAACTTTAGCTTTTCATACAAAAATGGTATCTAGAGTATCTGTTGATCATGAGCTGACCTTCCCATCCGCATACCACATAAATAAAGAGCATGTCAAACGAACATACTGCCTTAACTTGTTGCATGCAATCCCCCTTTCTACTTCTATAAGGGATTTGTTTCTCTGGTTGGATAATGACAAGTACAAGGGTGTCATCTAAAGCACCAATACACTCCTATAACCAAAAAAAAAAAAAAAAAAAAGTTGTCAACAATGAGAAAAGTTAATGTTATCTAGAATAAAGAAATCAGAGGCAATACGAATAAAAGATATCAATACCTTAAAATATGGCTCAAAACGTGGATTCAAGAGAATTTCCTTAGGCACTGTATCTAGAGGAGGTGGCTTTATCATGTCTTTCGCAAATAGCGTCATTGCTATCAGTACCTGACGGAAGTGTCTATGAATTGTTTCCCCGTAGTGTTGAGATCTATCTTGTATCACTCCATTCGTATGGGCATGCGCAATGATCATCATGAACATAGCCAACTACTCCTCCACGGGTACATATTTACTATCTTCCATTAACATATTTTCTCTAAAATATATGCATAAACGCTGAAACACATGTTGTTCCGTACATAGTAACTGATGACAGATAATGGGGTTACCATTTAAAATTATTTGGACATGACCATATCCCGTCAGGATTGAGTTCCTACATGGTTCCTTAATCAAGGATCATTGTCACTTCTTGTACAACAATATGATAAGTATGATTTTTTGAAGTAAAATATGATCCATACGCACTGTATATATGTCAGACAAATATATATATATCATGTATTCATAGGGTATGACAAGTCAACATTCAACTAAATGAGCATTCTTTAAATAAACAAAAATGCAGTCTATAAAAAACCAAGAGATATAACATACATGTTCCAAGTCAAATTTCACATAATACCATGTTTCAAACATCCATATTCCAAAAATGAGAGATAAAACTCACGTTTCAAACATCCATATTTCAAAAACAAGAGAGATAGCATTCATGTTTCACACCCAAATATAAATCCAAACAACTAAACGCCACTATCACTTCCAGAAGCATTCCCCTTCTCTAATTGCAATTGATTTTTGAGCCAAGCCATCTTGCCCTCATATGTCCTGAATCGCATCCAGATAGTCCTTTTTATCCTTAACCATAAAGCACATAAGAGCGATCAAATACAGTGGGCTAGCCTCTGAAATTCTGGGCATGGCATGCAATACGTCAATGCAGTCATCTATGGTAGGTCCTTCAGATTGAACTGAAGGAGTAACTAAATGAGTTGATGCCTTAACTGAGGCTGCGAGGTCGATTATGCATGCATTTACTGCATCATTAGTTGCCATTGATTGCTTTTTAGAAGGCCTTGGTTGCTTTCGCCTAATATTTGCCATCATGACATCTGAAGCAATATCACTAGCGGCTGAATCTTCTTGCAAGGTGGAGGATCGGGAATTTGTTAGGTTTGGTGATGGAGTGTCATCATAATGATCTAAGTTAAAAAACTTGAATCCATATCCGTTATGATATCTTCAGGCACACCATCCATTGTTGAAGCCCATTTATCATCCCCTCTTGCTGAAGTGCCATCAAATAAGGCAGACATCTCTTCAGGAAAAAGAACGGGCTTGGACTTAAATACTTTGTCATCTTGATGGGTTTGCAATAAAGTTTAATGATAAATGTCAAAGGCTTTCACCTATCCTATAAATACCAAAACAACAACAAAATGCATATAATGCCAGGTATTCTGTCCATCAGTCCCGTTCCATCTCCACACATCTTGTATGCGGGCTGAAGCCTATACCAGTTTGACTTGTTAAGTGCAACCAGGCATTGTAGAGTTTTCTCAGATTATCCAATTGATTCTTCAATTGTTTTTTGTTACAACTGCATCCAGTAGATTTCTCTATGATCATCTTCCATGCTTTTAAGCTAAATTGTACCCCCGGGCAACCGCCAGATTTTACTTGTTCCAAACAAATGTCAATGAGACACTTTCTCATGCCATCAGACCATTGCGCATGATCTATGTCATCAGTTTTGATTGGTATAATAAATAACATCATCCTTCATAACTCTGAGGCCCTCAAGTTTGACCCATATGCATCATTGAATTGGATCTAAAACAAGCATAAAACCTTGAGGCCCTCATGTCAAATGTTAGGATATTTTAATGGGGACGCTTACCAAAAAAGGGATAATTTAATGGGGCTTTTCTTTTATGCCTGCAATCTGGTTGTAATTTGGCTTAAAGTTGCAAAGAAGACAACTGTTACTCAATGAAGAGATAAAGATTGCAGATTTGAGCTCCACCCCAAAACCATCTTATCAATCCTATGCAAGACCCGATTGTAGAAAAGAGAAATACCCCGGCAAACAAAAGGATCCATATTCATTACTTACAGTTCTTTCTTATATTACATGATATGGGTTTTCTGCAATTTGGTTGGAATTTGATTTTAAGTAGCAGAGAAGACATTTGCTGCTCAGTGAAAGGATAAAAAACTACAAATTTCAGCCCCCACCCCAAAACCATCTGACCCATCATGAACAAGACCCAATTGTAGAAAAGATAAAGACCCCATCAAATAGAGAGATCATAGAGAGAGAGATGGGGTTCGATGGAGATCTTTGGATAGAAAGAAATCAGAAAATCAAAAGAAGAGGAACTTTTACTGAAACTCATTTCGTGAAGGATGGGGAGCAGCACACACAGACACATTCGACCACCCGAAAATATAAACATGATCTTAACTATGAAAAGGATGCAGAGAATGCTCACTGATAAAAATATTTTGTAAAGGACACACTCATTCTAAGAATATGCAAAAAAACACATTCAAGAAAGGCTTTTTTCCCGAATCTGCAAAGATGGGTCTTTCATAAACGACCCCTTCTACCACTTCAAACATGGAAAGGTAGTCAGCTTCTATAAAACAACAACCCTACAAACCATAATCTTGCAAAAACCCATCTTTCGTAAAACCCATGAACTCAATCAAGGAAAAAACATAAATGGAAGACTAAAACAGAAGCATCAATCACAAAATAAAAAACAGGAAGAGACTCATCCATACCAAAACTCAATCAAGTAAATGATGATTGATACCTGCAGTAATCACCACTTCAAACATGGAAAGGTGTCACATCCTAGACACGAGAATCCCTTGATTAGGGTGGTTCTTAAGGTGTGAAACGCATACTCCCGTGAACTCGCACATGTTCAGGACCAAGTCCAAATTAACGAAAGAGAAAACTCCACATTTCACGTGTGAGGATTACTCACTGACACTTGTCAAAGAACATTTATTTGCGGCAGCATGTATATCATCAATAACAAAGCCTTGAGCAGTCCATTATCCAATCCATTATATTACAATTTATCTTTAACAAAGCTAATAATTTAAATCTCTTAAATGCATAGTACACAAGTACTCTAATGAATATCTACTAGATGCTTATTTCAATGGAACATAATACTAATACAAATGCAAAATAAAACTAATCATATGCATTACATTAAGCTAAGTGCAATATGAAATACTTAGTCTCAAACCCATGATTATCACTCTGATACGTACTCCGGCGGTCATAGCTAACCAATATGCTTACCAATCAAATATCTAATCTGAATTGTTATTAGTAATTCTCTTTGGTGTCCTGGATCCCTATGACACCAAGTGTAGCACTATGAATACAACGATTCAATAAGATATATGAGCAATTAAGATTCAACACATGTTATTCAGATTTTTGAATTTAAAAACGAATAGATTAAAGAGACCAAATAAATGTCAACTAGGCACATTGTGCATTATGAATAAATCATGCTTTATGGGATCAATAATCAAATACTCACTTTCTAGTTGGCTACTACATTTGCTCAATCTCTCTGATAGAGAGCGAATCTAGTTGGGATGTCACCAGTGGCCCGACTAAAGACTAACTGGCCACCCAGTTCTGGAGTTCCGGTGCTCCAGACGACATATTGCAGTAGTCGAACCAAGTTGTAACCTCGTCGGGTATTACAAGGTTGAAGCCAAGTAGTGCCAAACCATTCGAATCGAGTAATAATAAACTGGAGTAAGACTTTACGAATCGAATCATTTCTAATCGAATCCAATATTTCATTTTACAGTCTCAAATAATTTCTAATAGAATCAAAACACATACTTACTCCCTTCGAATAACACATCAATGAATGATAACATTTGTTAGACAATTGTAATACAATTTGTGAAATAATACGAATAATGCAATATAATAATCATTTGAGTATTTGAGGGCAATAATGAATTAGTCTCAATATGCAAAATCAAATAAATTAATGAATCAAGAATACTCACTAGCCATTCCTAATCTAATTACTCATTGTCTTTAACCGTCCATTTCAATGTAGCTTTAGATAATTCGATGCATGTGCTACATTCTCTTGATGTCACATTGTGTATGTGTGAGCTACATCGAATTCCTCTAAATCAACACCCATGGTGAAGTTCTAGACGAGACGGATAAGCACGTTTGATAATCTCAGCTCAAGGTTCTCATGTTTTATACTTTCCATCGGATTATGTTAATCAGTGATGGGTACCATTCTATGGACCTACAAGGTCAATCCTTTACACCTTAAATCTCATTGGTTTAGTTCAGTATTTATGTCATAATCATCCTCAGGGATTGATTATGGAGAGTTTAGGCCTTTTGAAGTGGAATTAACTCCCTTAATGGTCCGTGGTTTCCAACTTAGGTGCCCCACTAGGTTTAAAGTCCCTTTTCCAAAAGAGACAAGGCATGGTCATTGATCCACATTTTCACTATCTATTCTAATCTATGATCATGAGGATATGTGGACCATTATATTCTTCATTCCAAGAGCTTTTCAATGATATGTGGAACTCCGAAATCTGACTTATGGATCAAAAGTTATGGCCTTTTGAAAAGTCACCTTTTTGGTAGAATCCATCGAACAAAACCAATAATTGCTCTATTTGAAGGAGTTCCAATTCCAATTCATTCTAGGTCCTTTCCCATTACTTCTAAGACATTTAAAGTCATTATTTGTACAAAACAAGTCTCTATTGCCCTATATACAATCTAATCCACCAACCAACATTCCTTATCAAATTCCATCTCTATTCAATAATAAAGAACCCATTCCAAAAATATATCTCATTTAAAAGAAAGGCTAAAATCGACATACGATTGATTATAATTTTCAATGAATGAATCATTAGCATGCATAGATCTAGAATTGCTCATTACTTGCCTCATTTGGTGCTTTTCAACTATATACCCTCTTCTCGACTCAATTGAACCAAAATCCCCAAATAACAAGCCCTAATAAAAAAATACAAATGAAAATGATGATGAACATACATGCATGAGTAATGATGAGTCTCTTGACTCCATTTCAACTCAAAACCACTAAAAAAAAGAGTTTGATTCTTACCTATAGTAAGAAATCCAAAAATGGAAGTTGTAGAAGATGGTTCTTGGACTCAAGGAGTAGAGAAAGGTGAAGGAGATGAGGAGAACTTCAACTTGTTTCTCCAAAAACACATGCAACAACTCTCCTTAGATGATTTGAGAAGAAGAAAAGAGAAATGGGAAAGGGAAAACAAGAGGAGGAGGAAAAGATTGAACTGATCGATTGATATGGGGAAAGTTGTTTTAAAGGGATTAAGATGTCCAAAGTTGTTTTAAAGGGATTAAGATGTCCATTTTATAAGAAAGTCCCACTAGTTTTAGGTGTTTTCATATCAAGTCAAATGAAAGCCTACTTGGTTAATTTGATATCAAATGAGGAAGTGTCCAATATGAAAGATGACGGTGCTCGATGAGATACACGCGATGATGCCAAGATGATGTGCATATGATACAAAAGGAGAAAAACCGTATTTACGTAAAAGTCCTCGACTCTACCCAATCGAGTCAAATCGGTTTCAAACTACCTATCCAATACTCATGGACTAACTAATCAACCTAAAAAAAGAAATAATTTACACTAATTACTTAATTAGTAACTAAGTATAATTAAATTAAGTAAAACATACTTAATTAGTACTAAACATGATTAATTTGGGTCGAGGTGTAACAAAAGGTTTTAGAAGAAGATGTACCTTAATCACAGACCTAGTCTTTCTTCTCTCTTCCCTATTCCCTCTTTCCTCTGCTCTCCTGGAAGGGCTGATGCACTCCACTCCCACTGCTTCAATGTATCGATGCTCTAAACTCCTTCTGAAATGAGTTTTATAAAAAGGACTTTCATTGCCAATTAAACAGCGTCTAGGGGCATTTTTTTCCTGTAAAATACCGAGCGCCTCTACTTTTCCCAGAGGGGAAAACTCTATTTTCGATGGGCTCAGGAATAGGGTATTTTTGTTTAAGAGGATATGCCTCCATTTGTCTAAAGCGGGGAGAGGATAAGTTGGCGTGCCAAACGCCTCTATTTTTCCAATCCTCTGAAGTTGGTAGACATTTAGAAAAATAGGGGCTCAAAATAGAGATTCCAAACATGGGCTTAGAAATTAAATGGCATAGCATTAGAACCATAAACCATACCTTGGTAGGTGTTGATATAAAAAAGATTGTAATTCAGGGGCTATATGAGAGAAATGAAGAGGTGGAAAGAAGGGGCAACTTTGTGAGAGCAAGGGAGACATGGAGAGAAAGAGGTGTTGACGTAGAGTTAAAGGGATGATGCATTTCACGGATGAAGAGTTGTAGTGGTTGAGGAGGGGATACTTATACAAATCATTTTCTTGGATGAAACAACTTAGGGTAAGGAGGTGGGGCCCAAATGCTGATGTGGATCAAGGAGAGAGAGATTTGATCCCTTTTCTTTCCAACAATTTTCCAACAATTCTGATGTATCTACTTTTACTTCTTTTTGAATAAATATCAATCTTCCAACCAAAGAAAAAAAAAAGAAAATAATTGGTTAGAGAAAAGGTTCCTTTGAGATAAGGAGTAGTTTAAATTTGAGTTATTATTAGATTTTATAAGTTAAGATCATGTTTTAGATGAATGCCACGATGAACTTATAACAAAAGTATTTATTTTGTCAGGTATTGGAGTCGTGGCTCGGTCGTGATCTTGTGATCAAGTATTCCATGGTCTTGGCTCTTATGCTTTTATGATAATGTTGCCAAAAAGAATTATTTGAATAAAGATAAAGCATCGTCCCTTAGACCTTATGATCTTCACCATCTTCATTAAGGGCCCGTTTTGTTGCAGGAATTTGAAGAATTCATGTCTGGTGGAATTTGGAGATTCTCAGATGCTAGAATTCAAAATGATGCTAAATTCATTCTGAATTCTAATTCTCTATTTGATTAGTCTACGATCATTCTGAATTCTAATTCTCTATTTGATTAGTCTAGGAACTCAAGCTTGAGAATACAATCCACATTAAATCCCTTAAATTCTCTGTTTGATAACTTACTAGAGTTTTTGGAAAAAGAAAAAAAAAATTCCATGGATAGTGTTATCATATTACATGGGAAAGTTTTCTGGTGGATGGTAGTGATGGACTTTCGTTTGGTTAGAATATAAAATCCTTTTCTTTTATGTTGTAAACTCAAATACTCCAGTATTGTAAATATTTTGAGACTATATATACTCTGTTTACGTAAGGAGACATAGAGAAATACATTGTATCCTCACATCCTCACACGTGATATCTTGTAGGTTTAGTGCCGGGTAAAATCTCATTGGAGACACAATGACTTGAATTCCCCACACTAGTCCCCTCTCAAAAATGGCAACATTAAGGTAATACAATTTGGAGATGTGACAGCCCGCATCTATATACATGGGATGCGATAGTGATGGGCTCTATAGATAATGGTGATCACTAACTAAGAAATGATAGTGCAAGATATAAAGAAAGATTAAGGGTTCTGATTTTTTTATTTATTACTGAGTGCAGAATCCTTAGTAAAAAAAAGAGCTTGTGATTGGCGGGGGTGTGAGAAGGTGTTAAAGACATAGGATCATTGCTTTTTAGAGATATAGAATTGGTTAGAGATAGGGTTTCTTCTTATATTAAGATAAGCGGTAGTTTTAAATTTGATTATTACTAGGTTGAATAAATTGAGAATATATAAATGTAAATGTTGAATTTATTGCAAAAGTAATCATTTCTTTAAAATTTGTCACGCCCTTCTATGTTTGTGGGGGCTTGAATTGATAATACGTGAGCCCCACCTGACAGTTTCTGTTCTTGTTTTTGCTTGAGGGTTGCCCCATCCTTTGCATGGGTTTTCTACTAGCTTCAAATTTTTTGGAAAAAGGCCCCTTTGAGGTGAAGAAAAAGTGACCCTTTCCTTTACCCAAATGCTTTTATGGAGATTACATATAAAACAAAATGTCACTGAGATTGAGAATGAGATTGATGGAGACTGCTTTGAATGCTGTGTGGAAATGTTGTTGCCTTATAAAAAGTCGCAGAAAGGTATGGATTGTGGAATGGCAGCAGCACAACACCCACAATTCCATTTAGTTTTTAAAGGCACGAAAACCATACATTACTGTGGAGATTGCTTTGAAAGATACTGTGGAAATGACATGAAGTGAAGGGTGTTGGGAGATTTGGATTGTTAGGAACTCTCCTCCCACAAATCAAACAAGCTGTTTAAGGGCAAGGAAAGGAGACACGAAGGAGGCATTGTTGCTCACTTGCTCTAACACTAACATTCTTTATCTCTGTCATGTACTCCTCACCATATGACTTTACAAATCAACCATCTATCTGTATACAACTTGCCTAACCATTTTTCTATACGGATGGCTTATATTTAGTAAACTGTCCACATGCATCTCAGATCAAATACTTAATTGCAACAATATATGGGTGGGAATAAGTTGGTTGAACATGTTCTCTGTGTGTGTGTCTATATAGCGAAATATTCTGTGTATATCCCAATAAGGGCATTAAAGAGGTGGGGTCCCACCACCCATCAATAAACTGAGATCCCCTTAAATTTCATGGCACCAACCATGGCAACATCACCTGATCACTTGTGGAGCAGCAGCTAATTCCAATGGAACAACAAGCAGACCTCACATTGGTTTACTGCATAAGATCCAAACTTGACTTTGAGAGATCTGACTGGACATAGATTGTACTCCAGGCTCTGTCATTATATGTTAGTGCTCTTTTTACAATTTTCTTAAAAATAATTAATTCCATCAATTGTATTTATGTACATTTCAACATGTAATATAATTCATTTTCAAGAGTAGCCAAACTATTTGTATCTTAGAGAAGTCTAGTCCTTGGGAACCCAAGGAAACATGACAATTATTTTTGTGGTCTTGTGGGTGGTGAGATGTTTGAAAGACCTAAATGTATGAAAAAAAAAGTGAAAACTATTTAATCATGGAAGGTACTATTTTGAGAGCTTCAAAATTATTGAAACCATAGCTATTAAATGACAGTGTGATTGAGTGTATCAGCAACAGAGAACCTATAAAATCAGATGAGTGTCAAATTTTGATTGATGATTATACTTGGAGGAGATCATAAGGCTTCGACAAAACTTCTTCATATAATAAATAATCCTTTATAATTGCATATGATATAGTATTTTTCATTGTATATATTTTTCATCTGGGTACACAGGTAATTGATTCTGGACCTAATTAAACCTAGACTCAACCCAATTATTAAATCTGGGTACTAGGGCTAATCTGCAGACCCGATTATCAATTGAGTCTAAAAAGAGGATCCATCCGGACCATCTCCTTCGGATAATTTGAGTGGTTCCATTGACATCCCAACGTATGACACCCTAAATCGTTTCATTTGGTTCATTTAGTTGCTTTTTCTTTAAAACACTATTTTTTATGAAGCATTTCTAAGAAAATTGAAGTTTTGGAAATAGATGGCCTTAGGGCTTTTGAGATTGTTTTTGATGTATATGAACAACTAAAACATAAGAATTGAATAACAAATTAGATAGTTCCATTTATTTTTTTATTTTTTATTTCAGCCTCTTATTTTCATAAACATGAGAATATATAATGAGCAAGGTAGGAGGTAGGTATCCGGTAAAACCATCACATACCAGCTATCATCTTAAGCCATGATTTTAGTGTAACCTACTTACTAATTTGAGTTGTTTTCTTGATAATGAAAATGTTTTCATAATGATATGTTGTACCGACTATGTGGCATATAAGTGTCCCGATCCCAATATATAAAAGAGGGTTAGGTTGATTTTAGTAGATAGCATATGTAAGAAATAAATTTCTTCACCATAGGCTATTAGGTCATATCTACAAACCAAGTGTCTTTAACTCCAACGGGTAGATCAGCCTGAGAAGGGATTAGTTCAGCTCTAAAGGGTTGGGAACCCTCCGACATGAAGAAGAAAAAAAAAGACCAAAGTGTCTTGTATTGAACCTTAGGTGATTGTGATCATGTGTCCATGTCATTAAAATAGGAGTCTTCTTAAGTTAGCAGGGGAACTTAAAAATGCTTATCTTTTGATGTAGGCAAGAAAAGAATGCTTATCTTTGATGGGAAGATAACTTTAAAATTTGAAAATATAGCAATCTCATCACTACATTATTACCAAAAAGGGGTAAATTAGGGAGACATCCCTCATTTCCATATTATAAAGTCTCTAGTACGGAGCATTAATGTTTAAGGCCTAGAGTCCCTTGCGCATGAGATTAATTCAGGCGGTGGTCCCTAAGCATGTGATATCAGATTTTTTATGACTCATTTGCCCTTCTAATCATTTAAATGGGTGTGTGGTCCCTAAGCATGTGACATCAGATTTTTTATGACTCATTTGCCCTTCTAACCATTTAAATGGGTGTCATGCAATTTAAATCTGGGTTTTAACTCTAACTCACTGCCTTTCCCGGATTTTTTTTACAAGGTCCTTACCATCTGTAACAGGTTGGGTCTTGGAGCATGGCAAGTGAACTACTTCATAATCCTCATGGCTAGTCCTAGAACAGCATTAAGGAAAGTCTTTCTTTCTCGACATTGAAAGAGCACCTTGATGGAAGACATTGTTTCAATAGAAATGAAGAGCTAAAGAAGAAAACTAAGAGATTACTTGAACAACTGATTGCATAAGTCACATGAGACAGGTTGCTAGATTCAGTTAAATTTTTATCAAAGCTAGATAAATTCAAACTAAATCTAGTTAGATAATCTCATATCAAAGTGAAATAACTTGTTTTCAAATTGGTTGTGATTTCAAACACAGATAAATTCATATAAACTAAAATAAACTCATGCCAAAGTCAAATAAGTTCACATCAAAGTTAGATAAATTCGCAGGAAACTCAGATAAATTCACTTAATTGGTATCAAACTCAGATAAATTAAAAGCAAGCACAAATAAATTTATAACAAACTTAGATAAATTTGTACTAAACACAGATAACATCATGCCAAAGTCATATAACACATACAAAACTTAGATAAATTCACAGCAAACTAAAAAAAACTCATTTAACAACTCAAAAAAACTCATGCCAAAGTCAAATAAATTCACATCAAAGTTAGATAAATTTACAGCAAACTCAGATAAATTCACTTAATTCATATCAAACTCAGATTAATTCAAAGCAAACAAAAATAAATTCATATCAAACTTAGATAAATTCGTACAAGACACAGATAACATCATGCCAAAGTCATAAAACGCATACAAAACTTAGATAAATTCACAGCAAACTCAAAAAAACCCATGTCAAAGTCAAATAAGTTCACATCAAAGTTAAATAAATTCACAGTAAACTCAGATAAATTCACTTAATTCATATCAAACTCAGATTAATTCAAAGTAAACACAAATAAATTCATATCAAACTTAGATAAATTCATATCAAACACAGATAACATCATGCCAAAGTCAAATAACATTATGCCAAAGTCAGGTAACACATACAAAACTCAGATAACACATACATCAAAGTTAGATAAATTCACAGCAAACTCAGATAAATTCACTTAATTCGTATCAAACTCAGATTAATTCAAAGCAAACACAAATAAATTCATATCAAACTTAGATAAATTCATACCAAACACAGATAACATCATGCCAAAGTCAAATAACATTATGTCAAAGTCAAATAACACATACAAAACTTAGATAAATTCACAGCAAACTAAAAAAAAAACTCATTTAAAACCAAGTTGAATACATTTAAAGTCAAATAAAATCTTGTGAAATTCAGTTAATTTCATACCAAACTCATTATTTTATAAGAAACTCAGATAAACTTAATAAAAAATTAGAGAAAATCGTTTCAAAGTCACATAAACTCATTTGAAACCTTGTTTAAATAATAACAAACGAAGTTAAATTGTAATCAAACTCAGAAAAATAATGTAATATACAGATAAATTCATTTAAAGTCCTATTTCATTGATCATAGACTAAGATAACTTTATATAAAGCTTAGATAAATACATTTCAAAGTCAAATAATTTCATATCAAACTCGGATAAATTCAAACCAAAACTTAGATAAACTTATGTCATACTCAATTAAGTTTAAGTCAAGATGATTCGATTGCTTGAGGTCACTAATGAGTTGATTTTGCTTCTTTCTGCAGTTTCATTCATCTTTAATTTCAGAATCTTTATTTTGCTTAGATATGTATGACGGAATATTTTAAAGCAATGCATGTTTGGTGACGTATAGAGTATATAAAGAGAGGGCATTTTTGTCTTTTTGACTCATTAAATGTTAAAAGGGGACCGCTGCCTAAATGAGAAAATGACCTCGACCACAGGCTATAAAACGTACTGTTGAGGTACCTTTCACCACATGCCCCTTAAAAGAAGCACAAAATACCTGATGATGTGATATTTTTCAAATATTCACAAAGTTTACAATGTCATAATAAAATACAGGAAAATCAGTACCAAAGAAATAAAGTGGTTAAAACAGTTATAAAGACTAAAATTTATCAGTAGTTAAATTAATTTGTTCTCTTATAGTTAATTATAATTAATTTATTTTATGGGAGTGTTTTTCATTAATACCAAAAAAATCACAAATTTGAAAATGCCCCTAAACATTTCCAATAAATTCTTGCTAGGGGTTTCTATGGAAAAACAAAACCTCTTAAAGGCCTAAACATCTTATAATGGTGGCAAAGGAACTCTCACCACTTTTTTATTTTATATTTTTTAAGATTTGTCTCATTCCACAATATCATAGAATGTCGGGACATCCAATAATATTATGTATTGTCTTTTTTATTCATTACATTTATATGTTAATATTGGATTATTCCGTGATATCACGTGATATTGGTAAGAAAAACTCGTGTTTGCTTGTCACTATCAACCAAGGCCCCACCAGATCGATTATTTGATTCGTGGAACCCATTGTAGAAGAAAAAAATAGAGTATGGTTCCATGAAAAGCAACATCCAAACAAAACAACCCAAAAACAGCCAAAAAAAAGAAAAAGAAAAAAAGTACAATATACAAAAGCGATGGTGAGCAGTCGTGCAGTATGTGAGGCCTCTTGACCTACTAGATAGGTTTTTTAACATTTTTTCTTTTTGGTTGGTAAAGTACTAGATACAGTTGAGTTGACCCAGCATCACAATATGAATTGTCAGATAAAAAGAAAAAAAGAAGATTTTAGGGAAAGTTGCGAAATTTGGTCATTTCACGCAAAAGATCTCTGGATATTACGTAGCACACACGGGGCCCTTTAGGACCTCTTTCATGGTTTTTTTTTTTTTTAAATGCTAAGGGGAGCGTCGTGAGCGTGGCTCCTAGCGTTGCTCGTGTCTGATAGGAGCAACGCTAGTGTCACCTACGCAGTTTTCATAAAATACTCTTCTTCATTATATTTTTTTCCTGTCCTCCCACCTATTTCTCTATCTCCCCCACTCTATTTTCTCCCAATCATCTTAGGAAAATAGTATTACAGGCTTTATAAAAAGATTACTATTGACCGACATACTATTTCTTTCTTTCTTTTTTTATATTCTCAAAATTTATCTTAAAAAGTGAAAGAGACGGGAAAAGAAAAAAATGGCAAACATTACATGGAAGAATAGTTCCAATAATAATCTTATACTGGTACATTATCATGTAGAGCTTACTCTCAACCCATGAACCCATCCATGAGAAAACGAGAGAGAAAGGTTGCTCGCTCTTTCCACCATTATGAACGGCGGAAAACTTGTATTCACACATTTTTTCCACCAATATGAACGGCGGAAAACTTGTAGTCACAGCTTTTCCATCGATCCGTGAGGAGCGATGCTAGCGTCCCCCCAATTTTTCTAGGTGACGCTATCTTCGCCTAGAAAAAAGTATTAAAAAAATAGCGGGAAGACTGAATTTGTGCTGCACAATCTTCGGAGACCCTTCGCGTGAAATGGCTAAATTCAAAAAAATTTCTCATAAAATTCTCAAAAGAAAATTTAGCAGTTACACTAATCTTCTACTTCCCCTTCATAGTCAATGAAATTGAATACATAGGAATTGAAGGTCAAACGAGGGCCAACGAAGTGTTCTTAAAGAGGTAGATGTGAGGGTCTAAGGATATAGACAAGTGGAATTAATAAGGTGATGCTTTATTTTCCATCTCCTTTTAATTAACTTTCAGGGTCATTTCTCAGCATATAGCTTTAACAATTTGAATCCAATTTCATGAAACAAGCAGGCTCCAAAGGAGCATTTTTACCCTGGCATTCGTGGTCAAGAATTTCAAAATCACAACCCAGTATGTTATTCGAATTCTTCAAATTCTCTGTTTGATGGGGAGAATTCCAAATGAAGTAAAAGGAGTCTTTAGCCCTTCAAATCCTCCAAATTGTACAATTCCATGTTCTACTTCATTATGGAAATATTTGGAAAATTTTGGAAGGAGACAGCATTTGAGGCATTTGACATACTTTCAACATAAATTATCCATATTTCAGAAAATTCTTTCAATAGAAAAGGGCCTAAATCAGCTCAGACACTGGAAAAATGGATGAAGAATATTATTCTTGTACACTGCATCTCATGCAACAAACTTACATTTTCTCCATGTAGAAGGCAGCATCCAAACAAAACAATCTGATAACAGCCCACAGACTGGAAAACATGTACCATCCCTTACAAGTATCACCCATCTCTAAGAGAACAACTAAACAAAGCATGTACACAGTAAAAAAGAAGACATAAATAACCATAACCTTATGACACTCACTAAACTTGGAAAAGAGATGGAGAAAGGAATTGAAAGCAAAATGACAGAGAAACTGACTCATGACCTCACCACTGTATAATCGCATTAACATAGAACACACTACTAATTTGATCACACAAATGAACTGAACCCCTTAAATTAAAGTGGGTGAATGTTTTGTTTTGGCTCACATGACAATCTCAGGCTTCAAGATGCTGGATTTGATCTCCTTGTGTGGCAGAACGACGCCTCCGTTGCTGTAAATCTCATCACATACATGCACATCCTCTCCGAGAATGGTCATGTTCTCGATGCGTGCCCACTGCCCGACAGTGGAGTGCCATCCGATGATGCTGCTCGAGATGCAGGCATGCTTCTTGATGCGGACACCACGCATAACTGTGCAGCGGGAGAGCCTCACCCCTGACTCAACCACGCAGCCTGGCCCTATGGCCACATCAGGCCCGATCAGGCAGCCCTCACCTATAACGGCAGTCTCATGCACAAGAACATTCCCAACAATGTGGGGCCCAGCAGCCAGTTTGGAAGAGGACTTTTTTCGCAGTGAGTTAAGATACAGTCTCAGGCCAGTAATGTAATCCCTTGGCTGACCGATATCCATCCAGAAGCCCGGTAAGACCATGGCGAAGAGCTTTTGCTCTGCCGCGATCTTAGGGAAGACCTCTTTCTCGATGGAGGTAGGTCTCAGTTGGATTCGGTCGAGAACAGATGGGTTCAATAGGTAGATCCCGGCATTGATCTTGTTACCCACAAATATTTTTGGCTTCTCTACAAACTTCTCTACCTTTCCAGTATCTTCCTCCGTCACCACGACACCATATTTCGATGGTTCATCAACCTATTCAATTCAATGAAGAAACATTTCTCTCAGTTGATTAAAATCTCACGGGTTTTCAGTTTGAATCATTTATGATGCATGTTCAAAAGTGGAATGGAAGGTCATTAATTCATGTGGAAATTTCATTAGGCAGGATATGTTTTTTCAAGAATTCTAAACTTCAAATCTAAATCGGTAAAAATACCCCACATAATGTGCTTGCAGATATCAACACGTAGTTCATAATGTGCTTGCAGATATCAACACGAGAACTTCTTTTTTCCCGAATATTCAAACTAGGTTTCGAGATGGGTCCCTAAACTGCATGGGAATCCCTACCGTGAAGGGCCAGCCAACAATAAAATAGAACTGACAACTGAAATGTATTTACTGCTGCAAGCAGGGTATTTTTTAAACGGATTCTCAATCAAAAACTTTTATTTATTTTTTTTCTGAAAGGATGGATGAAATAATTAATAACAGGAAACAAATGAAGATCAATAGAGAGATTTAAAAGTAATGGGCTCTTATTTATTACCTTGGTCACCATTATAGAGGCCTCTCCACCATGAGCTTTGTGGAACTTAATCATCTCCTTGAGAGGGTACTCACTGATAACATCACTGTTGAGGACGAAAAAAGGCTCACCAGATTCGTCAATAAGCTTGTCCCTTGCAAGAGCCAGGGGACCTGCAGTTCCTAGAGGCTCGGTCTCCTGAGAGCAGGTGATCTTAATGCCAAGCTTGGTCTCAAACTGCTTCAAGAAATTCAGCATCACCTGCCAAACACAAGGACCAGATAAATGTAGAGCAAAAAGAAACTCAGGTGCAACATGAAATAAAAAGGCCAGTGCGATGAAAAGAGTAATCTCTTTACCTCTGGCTGGTAATTTATGGCCAAAACAACTTCAGTCACTCCGATCTCTTTCAATGCTTCAATCTGATAATAATAATAATAATAAAGGCCATAAAAAATCACGGTCAATATTACAGTGTTCATCAAATTTGCCAAGCAGCAAAACTGCAGCTCTACGTCCATCAAATTTCTTCATGTTTTTAAGGAGATGATGAGTTTCCTCTTCATTTTGCAGATTTATGTGATTGGTTTGAGACTTGATATCGAGTCGTTTCTTGTTCATTTTTTAAATAAAGCATGATTTTCAAGGACAAAGCAAATTGACTTGACATTATTTAAATTGCAGAAGTTCATCAGATGCTAGATTTTAGATTGATGGAAAAAGGATTCAACAAGCAGTAGCTCATCAGAACTAAATTTAACCAATACAATCTGTTCATGCGCACAGTATGAAAGAAGCGTAGAAAGTATCCAATAGAGTCCAGAATTTATATTGATGTGTCAAGGACTCAACAGGCAGAAGATCATCAGAACTAAATTGAACCAAAACAATCTATTCATGTGGGCACCATAACAAAAAAATTTTGTTTGTTTCGTATGACAGTCAACTCATGCTTGAGTCCGAAATTGACCTGTTGTCAATTCAGTCAAAAGTATCTGATCAGTTGAGACTTGAGCCTGGATCAACAGACCAGCTGTCAATTTATCAACATCTATGGATAAAACAGGAGATTAAGGCATAGAACTCGAGACTTCCTCATTTCAGCAGATAGGCACAGGTTAAGAAAGTATACCTGATGAAGAATCATGGGTTTGTTAGCAAAATCAACAAGGGGCTTTGGTACACTCAGTGTTAATGGTCGCAACCGCGTCCCGAAACCTCCGACAAGAATAAGTGCCTTCATGGTGATAATAAACTGTCTCCCGTTGACTGAACAGATCAATACAATGAAGAAACTTAGCAGAGGTCACCATAAAATGCAACACAAAGGGGGGTAGTTATTATAGATAAGTCTACAGAAGAGTTTATCTAGATACAGAAAAAGATGCTTTCATTGAACTCTTAACATCTGTAATCTGAAATCATGAGCACAAACTTTGGTTCATTGAACCGCAGCAAAGATGCCGACCTAAAATTTTGGGTGTCAAATTGAGATCACCATAGATTCTACCAGCAGCTAGATGGGGAGATAGCTGGACACATGTTGATAGAAATTAATGAAAACCAAGTGTAAATATCAGATGAAAGCAGAGAAAGAGATCAAAATGCGTGTAACAAGTGTCAGAAGAAGCCAACAAATACTGTAGAAGAAAAATCTGTCATTCTGTTTCAGCTGGAATGAATATGTGAAGTCCAGCTAGATTGCAGAAAAAGATTCACAAAGACATTGCTGCAAATATGACACCTGGAGTCTAAGATAGAATTGAATTTCAGATATAACCATTATTCTTGTTTTTCTTTTGCTTATAGCCTCTGGAAATGCATTTACCATTACTGAAGCAATACTGCAAATCCAAGCGTTAATAACATGGAAGAGTTATGATTGACAAGGACTACCCATCTAGTGGGTCCTACAGTGAATGGTCCACTGTAAAAAATATAATAATTAGAGGTAAAAGTAATATCAAACTACTGATATAACCAATGTTATTACTTCTCCTTTTTGCAGCAACCTAAAACCAAGAATGCATTTACTGTGAAAACAAGTCCTGATATCATAGAGGGCTTCTTTCCATTGTGTGGAGAATTAAGCTGAACCATGTAAAGGTCCCTTCTGTGGATGGCCCACTGTAGGAAAGACCATACGGAACAGTACCATAGCCACTCATTTTTCCAAGTGAGTTTGAGACTCTGACAACCAATTCCACCTTCCATATAAAGGCCACTCAACCAATAGCCTTGCACAATGAGGCCCACTAGATGGATGGACATGATGACTCCTTTATCACCACAGCGATCAACAACTAAAAGCATGAATCTAACAAGTAGTGATTAAAGAACCATCAATTAGAGACACAAAGCATTGAGATCAAAATAAAAAACAAAGATATGAAAAGGATGCATGCCAATTTTCAACAGCAAGATAAGAACATGGGTTATAATGGATTCTTAAGCAGAAAATAAAACAGATCTAACAGAAGAGGCTGCTTTCATGGTTTTTGTTTTTTTTTTTGGCTGTAAAGGAGCTCTAGCTGTTGAAATAAGCAAGAAAATAGTCAGATCAAGAGAAAATGAAAAAAAATCCTTTTTGAATGAACTAATAGCCACATAGAAGATTTCAAGGAATCTAAAGAAACCACTAGAAATCTCATTGAATTCAAACAGGTTGTCAAGAAATTGAAGCGCAGCGGATCTCTTCGTGAATCAAAACTTGAACTGAAACCCAATAGCACAAACAGAAAAAAAGGGATATGTTTTTCTTAATTCGATCAAATTCAAGAAATCACAAAGAGGAAAAATAGATCCGGCGATAAATTGAAAGAAGGATACTTGTAAAGGAAAAAAGAAAAAAAATCCCTCTTAAATGCAAAAAAAAAAAGGAAAAAAGAAAAAAAAAAACACACACACAAGCCATGATGCAATGCGACTAAGTCTCAAACCCCAAAGTCAAATCTTTCTTAAATCTATACATTGTCCTACACTTCTTAAATGAGAATTAGAGCTTCAGGAAATATCATGTAAGGAATTTCCTAACCAGATGAATTTTTTAAGGCCAGTTGTCATTCACATATGCCAAATTTCTTCTTTCTCCGATCTCCAATTCAAAATCCCATCTCACACACCAAAAAAAAAAAAAAAACCTTCAAATTTCATAATCTAAAATGTAAAAACTCAGAACCCAAAATCCCATTGGTCCGCTCCTATGCGATATTCCTCCATTCTTCAATCACCAACTCAAAATACCCCACCCCAAATTTGCAGAAAAAAAAAAAGAACTTCAATCTCCAAGCCCAAAAATCAAAACCCAAAACCCCAAATCAGAAATCTACAATTAAAAAAATCTAAGCCAACCCCAAATCAAAATCCTCAAACCAAAAGGCCCATAAATTCTGAATCAAAGGGATGGATATATAAAACCATAATTCCTAAAATCCTGTTTTAGATACCCATTCCACCCACCTCCCAAGAAGAAGAGGAAGAAGGAGAAGAAGAAGAAAAATCCCCCAGATCTAGTAGCCCAGATGATTCAATGTTCCACCAGAACCGGACATTAGTAAAACCCAGATTTTAAAAACCCATTATCCAAATTCATCTTCAGAGAAAAAAAAAATTGAGAGAGAAGCAAGAAGGAACTAGAAAACCCCACCTGTCTTCTTCTTCTTCTTCTTCTTTGAGGCCTGTGAGAGAGAATGATTCAACAAGCCTCTGAAAAAGAAATAGGACAGATTGAATTGGGAGGAGAGTAGAGAGAAGGATAGGTGTTGGAGAAAATTTTGTAGAGAGAGAAAGATAGGTAATGCAAAGAGGAGAGGGGAGAGATCCAGTATTATATAGGGATTATATTTCCCTACTTGCATTACATGGCTAAGGAAATTTAAAATCATATACATGTAAGGTGGGTGTATATACCAAGTAGGGTCTACATGAGACAATGGGTATCCGTTTGACAGATATAGACTCAGTCCAAAATCACAACAGTTTTGGACTTTTGGCACTTGTTTTGTACTCATTTAATTTTGTATCTTGGGTTTGCATTGAATTGGACCCAAAATAGGTCTTGGTTTGAGCCTGTGTTCTATATTTAAGAGGGAAACAATTATATCTTCCAAAACTCTCAATTTCTTTTTCTTATTTACTATATTTACTTTTATATCTTTTATTTCATTTGATTTATATAAATCTGAATTTTTGATTAATTACTGTTTAATTAAAATGATTTATATTAGCTGTATCAAGGTATCAGATTTAAAGTTTGACTTTTTATGAGACTCTTTCATTACTTTTAATTTAACGGTTTAATTGTTCTTTTATGGATTTTAATTAGTTATTATAAAATTGTAGATTATTAATTAATGATTAGAAACTAGGGTTTGATATTATAGTTTGGATTATTTATGGTTTTGCATTTAGTAAATAGACAAGGGGTTATTAAGGTTTGGAAAGTAGGGATAAAGGGATTTAGACTTGGGTTTATAAAGTAGGGATAAAGGGATTTAGACTTGGGTTTATAAAGTAGGGTTTGTGGGAGTATGACATTTTGCTTATTGGGCTCATTTATTTCTGTAATAGTGATATAGGGTCAATCGGATTAGTGAATCTAAGAGCCTTTATTGTTTCTGTAATTAGGCAATTGGGGTTAATGGAATTAGGGATTTTGAGAGAGAGAAATATGGGCACCTTATAGAAATCTGACTCCCTTTCTTCTATTTCTCTCCTCTTTCTTCTTATTCTTCCTTTTCTTTCTGTATTTCTGCCTATTTAGTTTCTCTCCCTCTTTTCTCTAATCATTTTCTTCCAATATGATTATAGTCTTCCAATATTTGCTACAAAACCATCTTCACGTGAGTGAAGGGAGAGGACCCCATACCATGCGACCCCCTTGCTTAGACTCTGGATACTCTGAACCTTTTAACCCTTAGGTAGCGTTTGGTTCGCTGGAATGGTTGTAGGCGGGAATGAAATGGAGACCGGAATAGGCATTTCCATTCCAGCGTTTGGTACGCTGGAATGAGTCCTGAAATGGAATAAAATTTATATAAGACTGACCAAAATACCCTTGTTAGATTTTTATCTTTGGCTCAATCAATGTATAGATTATATTATTATTAAATAGCTGGGGCCCACACAAGCTCTTCTATTTTATAATCTTATAATAACAATAATAATGTATAGATTATATTATTACATAGGTGGCACCCACACAAGCTCTTTATTTTATATTCTTATAATAATAATAATATGTAAATTATATTATTATATAGGTGGGGCCCACACAAGCTCTTCAATTTTATAATGTAATAATAATAATAATAATGTATAGATTATATTATTATTATATAGGTGGGGCCCACACAAGCTCTTCTATTTTATAATCTTATAATAATAATAATAATAATAATAATGTATAGATTATATTATTATTATATAGGTGGGGCCCCACAAGCTCTTTTATTTTATAATCTTATAATAATAATAATAATATAGATTATATTATTATTATATAGGTAGGGCCCACACAAGCTCTTCTATTTTGTAATCTTATAATAATAATAATAATAATAATAATGTATAGATTATATTATTATTATATAGGTGGGGCCCACACAAGTTCAACTATTTTATAATATAATAATAATGTATATATTATATTATTATTATATAGGTGGAGCCCACACAAGTTCTTCTATTTTATAATCTTATAATAATAATAATAATAATAATAATAATGTATAGATTATGTTATTATTATATAGGTGGGGCCCACACATGTTCTTCTCTTTTATAATCTTATTTTTATAATAATAATGTATATATTATATTATTATTAGATAGGCGGGGCCATACAAGTTCTTCTTCTATTTTATAATCTTATAATAATAATAATAATGTATATATTATATTATTATATAGGTGGGACCCACACAAGTTCTTCTCTTTTATAATCTTATTATTATACTAATAATGTATAGATGTGAAAAGTGGTATTTTGGTATCAACAAAAAGTAAAAATGAATGGAAAAGGAATGGAACGGTCATTCCTTCCCATCCCCATCCCGGATGGAATGGTCATTCCTCTATACAAGGGAATGAGATTCCGGAGGTAATGGTCATTACGCCACTTTTTTGCGAACCAAACGCTGTAATGACTATTCCATTGGAATGACCATTCCATTCCAACCTTCATTACAGCAAACCAAACTTTACCTTAGAAATCATCTTCTTATTTTAAAAGAATTGCATAAAAGACATATACCTACAGTCCTCAATTAAAGTGTTAAACCATCCTACTTTGGCAATTTAATGTTATTCACCTTTTGTTATTGCATAAGAATAATTGTAGAAATGAGAGACTTTGGGTAAGAATAATTGTAGAAATGAGAGACTTTGGGCCTCTCAGTGAGATATATAAAAAATATAGAGCTATAATGTGGAAGCAAGAGGAAAGTGTGAACTGAGTGAGATATATAAAAAAATATAGAGCTATAATGTGGAAGCAAGAGGAAAGTGTGAAAGGAGTTACCGAACCAATATATGTTTTCAATAAGTTTGTAGAGATGAAAGGATAACATTACCCCAATTACAACAGCCACCACCATATTTGAACTAATGGAGAATTCCCACAATCAAGAATCTTCTAAGTTCTAAAGGCCAATAGGAGCATGCAATAATGCATTTTCATTCACTTCATTCGGAGCAGACATTGATTACAATATCTTAAGGACCTTTTACTTTTCGATTACATGGTCAAACTCACTACAAGTTTGGATCTTTGTTGCCGATCACTGGATAACATTCAAAGTTTTCATGGCTTTATGTCAATGATACAATGGGTACCGTTTGACAAATATAGACTCGGACCGAAAGCACAGGAGTTTCGGACTTTTAGTGCTGATTTTGTACTCATTTAATTTTGTGTCTTGGATTTGGGTCTCTTGAATTGGACCCAAAAATATTTAGGTCTTGGTTTGAGTCTATGTTCCTAGAAACAAGATTTAAGAGGGAAACAACTACTTACTTAAATAAGTAACGTTTGTGGGATCCACATGGATGTATGCAAAAATTATGGGTGGGGGATGAGTAGTGGGTACTACTACATTTGGCTTAGGGTGTTTTGTTTAAGCCAAATTGATAAGTGTTGATTGAAGTGAGTGTCTGAGGAGGTTTTGATCGATATGGATTAGAAGAATTTAGAAAAAAAGGTCATTGTAATTAACCATTCTTTCAATGTTACATAGGGGAATCAAACTCATCAACTCTTGCACCCATACCATGCCCTAGTTAGCTGAGTTACAACAATATAGATTTTTCCTCAATATGCTTTCAGTATATATAACCATATATTATTTTAGAGTTTTTTACAAAAAGCTCTCTATATTTTTAGAAAACCTCAAAAAAGTCCCTGTATTTTGTATTTTTACAAAAACGTCCCTCATTCGCGGTAGAACAGAACAACTAAAATGACGAAGTTACCCTTTTAGTGGAGAAAAATAACTTTCCACAACAGCCTCCCCTCCCCTCCCCTCCCCTCCCCCACTCCTCTCCAAGAACCGTTACTTAATCATGGGCCATTCGACGATGCCTCATCACTCATCACCCGCTTCCCTGACCTCACAGAATTCAACCTCGTCGCGGCCTCTGTAGACTCCCCTCAAAGATCCTGCATCTTCCTCACCCTTCCCTTCCACCACCAGCGAATCAACCAGCACCATCGGTTTCCAAACAACACGACACGTGGCAAAAGGCAACACTGATCTCTTGAGCGAAACCACAGATTAGTCAACACGTATAGGTCCGCAACACCGAACAATATAGCATGGAGGAGAGGCTTTGCAACACACTCGAATCTGCGACAAACAGATGTATAACGTCTAAAAATATAGATCCACACCAAGTACTCGCACAGCTCTTTGGAAACAACTTCTTTGCGACAGATCCACACAGATCTGTGACGAAGAAGAGAGTGATGAGATGAAGCGAAACGGAGATCAACACAAAACTGTAGCTGTGCTAATAAAAAACAGAGGAGAACGAGTACCCATAGGAACCATGGTAAAGGACTGGGAAAAAAAATCTGATTCCATTAAGAGAGTTGCAATCAACACACATCTGTTTGTATTGAGTAAGAAATCTTTAGTTTCATTATACATTTGAGTCCCCACATATAAAGGGATGAGTACCGAATAATGATAGATCTTTATCATGATAAACATAACCAGAGATAGTGAGAAGTAGAGTGCTATCTGTAGCGATTTAAAATACATCATTTATCTATTATGATTTGAAATTTGATAAGCCCAGTTGGTCATGCTCCCTAGTGTTGTTGGGTTGGCTAACATCCTCTCCATCCCAATCTACTCCGATTCCTCTGCCGCCCACTTTGTCCCCGACGAGCATTTACTCCCGCCGGAATACATTAAAAGGAGAGGGATATTATTTGAGAGAGAGATTGTCTCCCTAGTAGGGTAGTTTTGTCATTTCTCCATGAAATGAACGGTTGTTTTGTTCTACCGTCAAATGAGGGAGGTTTTAGTAAAAATGCAAAATGTCGGGGCCTTTTTGAGGTTTTCTAAAAACATAGGGGCTCTTTTGTAAAAAGCTCTATATTTTAAGGCTTAAAATTAGAATGTGGATCATTTGTTTGGATTGATAATTAGCTTGCTTTCCGATAGACCTATCTATAACATTTGGATTCCATGATTGTCATCTATCTAGGTCAACACTATAAGAGGCATGCATAATAATAAGGGCATGTTTGTGTACACACATTTTTCCGCGGAAAGGGAAAAAGTATGTGGTTTTCCGCAGAAAACTCAGTTTTCAGGCGTTTGGTGCAGAATAATTCCACGGAAACGCTTTCCTGCCTCGTTAGCATTTTCCTTGATAATTGTGAAAATGAGTTTCCTATGAGGGATATGGGAAATGGATTTCCTCGGAAAACTCCTCCCACTTTTCCTCACTCTTATCCATTTCAACCCGAAACTTCTCAACTCTTTCATTTTTTATTTCTTTAAATAAATTATTATTTAATATTGAATAAATAATATACATGTTATGTTATTTTTCTTCAAAAAGTTATTTCACCAAATAAGAAAATTTCATTTTCTAAAAGGAATCCACAGCCGCACCAAACAACATTAGCACCAATTCAACAAGGAAAATTTTTTTACACCAAACATAAATCTCTAAATTCTACGGAAATCTTTTTCCAAGGTTTTCATTTCTATGGAATTTGCTAACGTGACAATTTCTCATTTTCGCGGAAAGGGTGTGTACACAAACGTGCCCTAACTGGTATATGCATAAGATATGCATGAATTGGAGAAAGCATTTATGGCTCTCATCTAAGGGAACTCATGGCTGGAGAAAGTAGAGTTGACTCTCATAGATCGAAAGCATCTATGACTCTCATATAAGGAAACTCATTGAAAGCATCTATGACTCTCATCTAAGGAAACTCATGGGCCACCTTTTCCACATAAATAAATCACGGGAGAGATCATTCAAACCCCTACCCTCCTATAATTATCATTTCTCCAGAAAAGACCAACAAATTAGATTGCTTTATACTCGCCATTAAAGGATTGTGTGATAGAAAGGTCTCATTGTGGATTTGATTTGAGATAAAAATGAACCATTCGAATCAGGGCCGGCTGAACTATAAGGCCAAGAAAGCAATTGCTTTAGGCCCCAAAAAATAAGGCACAAAAAAGGCCCCATAATAGCAAATGATATCTTTAAAAATTTCAAAATAGAAAACTTGTTAACTGTCATCCCTTTTTTTTCTCCCCAAAATATAAGGCCCCATAATAATTTGAGAAGATACAACCAAGATTTTCATGGGGCCTTTAAAGTGTCATTTATGCCCATTATATTTTCAAATATGCCCCTTATATTTTTATGGCTAGGAGTCCAATTGATTTTAGCACACCATTATATTTTTAGCAGTCCATGTGTATCAAATCTTAGCCATACATTTAGTCATGAACTTATTTCACAAGCGTTTCTCATTATTTTTGTGTATCCTATTTCAATAGGGGTCCCATTCAGATTTGATCCATGATATGGTTATAATAAATCTGTAGCTTGGGGTTTCAACCCTAATAATAAATCTTAAAATTTAAGATAAACAATGGGCCCCACTAGAATTTATTCACTTGCACACAGTGTATATGAGTACTTTGTATGTGGAACATCTAATACGTAGGACACGCCTCTGAAGTCCATCTTGGACTGTCCTGACTCATGGGGGGGGGGGGGGGGGGGGGGGGGGGGGGGGGTGGGGGGGTTAGTTGGATTTTGTAATCCAAAATTTTCATGTGAGTTTTGGGATGGGCCCAAAATTCTCATGTGGGTTTTGGAGGTGGCTTAAGATAGGTTAGCAAAACTTAAATAAAAAAAGTTAATTAGTAATTTTGCATCATAAAAAAGCAAGAAAAATAAAATTTAAGTAAAATATTTATAATAATATTAAATATAAAAATGCCTAATTTATGATCGTCGCTTTAGGCCTCGAATTATCTCGAGCCGGCCTTGATTCGAATCGAATGATCACGATCACTGATTTAAGAGCCTCAAAATTTACAAATTCTAAATTACATCTTTTACAAAATTAAATGAAACAGTGAATATGATGCAAATAAGCATCAATTTAAAGTGAATGTGATCAATGCTAACCCCAAGTGCAAGGCCATAATGTAGTAATAATATTCAGTGAAGTCTGAGGTCGATCCACAGTGAGTAGAAAAAGCACATCAACTTGAACCTGTCCTATGAAAAATATAAAAGTAGCCTACTAGAAGCTATGCAAACGCAATCTAATATTTTGAAAAAATAATTAATTACAAGTCGTTACACACTTTAAAAAAAATCCTAAACTAGAAAACCTTGGCTAAAAACCCTAAACTAGTTTACTGCAATCATTATAAAAAGAGTTAAAAGACCAATTGCATAAAATGAGTAAAAAATCAGAAATAAATAATTGAAAATCAGAATATGAAAATATAATTTGAGAGTCATGATCCATTGTTCTCTAAGTATTAAAAATACATACAGCGTAAATTCAATCCCTCCCATACGGATGAGCCAAGATGCAGGTTCTAGATTATTAATTATTGAGGAATATCACAAGAATCAAGGCTCCAACAACGTATTTTCATTACTAGTGACCCATAAGTATTCCACATATCCGGACAAGGTGCAAAATCAACGAGATATATACAATGAAAATAAAATTAACAATCATAAAAACAACACACCTTTTAATGAATTTATCCATCCATAGAATTAATCAAGGATTACAACGTCACCTTCTTATTGAATTAAAACGTGGAAATCCCCCCCACCCCCCCCCCCCCCCCCCTATCTTCATCTTCTTTAATTCAAACTAGTTAATTTAAGCCTCCAAGTACAAGAAGAGGGAGGAGAGAGGGGGTGGAAGAGCGAGAGAAATTGGAATTGGGAGGGAGAAGAGGGGATGTATGTGTGGTAGTGTGTGTGGATGGGTATGGATGTCCCCTATCATGCATTTTATAATAGGGTAATATTCAGGTGAGAACTAGTTTTTACATATTATATGAGAACTTTTTTTGTTGAGCCTAACTGTGGGCCCCATTTGGGGACACTACAAAAAAAAAAGACTTTTAGCATCGAACTTTTTGCCGCGGCCAGTGTTTTTGTGGCTATTTCTTACTTGTTGCCACGACCAATAGAGTTAGTGACAACAAATCCCATTTTGCCTCGCCCGTGTCTGCCCGTGACAAAATGTGTCCTTATTGCAACCACTTCAACCTGGCCGTTGCTTTAAGTTGTTCCTTTTGCCATGATCATGTTTTGGCCGTGGCTTCAAGTACATATTTTGCTTCGATTGCGGCAATAAGATCTAATATTTATTAAAAAAAAAAACATGTTCGCGCGACGGTTTTATTCTTTCCCTCCTTCCTTTTGGTGAAAAAATTAAACTGACCAGAACTTCTCAAATACCAAACTGAAAAATAAGAAACCCTTTTCTTTCTTTCCCTCCATTCCCCGCCATTTTCTTTCTTTCTCAATCGATTGGCCTCATTTCTCTTCTTCGGCTCTCTTCCTCATCTCTCTTCCAGTCTATCTCTCACACCAGGTTTCCCATTCCAATCTCATACACAGGCAGCGACTCTTCCAGACCTCGCTCATCAAGTTCCACGAGCTCAGCCCTTGGTTCTCCTTCCCCAACTATCTCGCAAACGCTCCATCCTCCAAACCCTAACAACCCTGGACCCCAGTCAACAGCACAGCATCAGCAGCAGCCGCTGACGGCAGCGAAACCTCCACTTCGTTGACATCGAGGCCTCCCATGACATTTAGTGGCCGACGCTGCTTGAATCCCTCTCTAACCGCCCTGGTGGCCCTCTGCCTATCGTCCGCCTCACCGTAGTTGCCGTGGCCGGAACCCTAGCCTCCTTCTCAAGTAGCCCTCCCGGCGATGACTACCCATCCAAACTGCTCAGATTCGCCAAGCGCAACAACATCAACCTCCAGATAGACCGGGTCGAGAGCCACCCGCTGCAGACCCTAACAGTAGAAGCCCTAGGCATCGCCTCTCGCAGGGGAGGGGAAGGGGAAGGGGAGGGGGAAAAGGAAGAGACTTGATCATCTGCGCACAGTTCCGTCTCCACCAGCTCCGCATGAAGATCCAGACGACATGACGGAGTTCCTGCGGAGGATGAAGGTTGGAGAGGAGGGCAATCAGTTTTCTTGATGCAGGCCAGGTCTCCCTCTACTCACTATTCTTTGTAATTGTTCTCTCCGCTGACTTCTCTCTGCAAAAATCTCAAGGTGAAATCTCACACTTCTGATTTATTTTCTATTTCCATGCTTTTGAGGGTCTCAAATCAGGGCATGATTTTGGGGATTTTAGGTGTTTTAGGATTTAGGTCATATGACTGTTCGTATGACATCTACTCCCTCCTAACATCATTTTCTCATTTTGGGGATTTTAGGTGTTTTAGGATTTAGGTCATATGACTGCTTGTAGGTCATATCAAGCCACACACTTCATCGTTCCAGATCCAGTTCGAAGAACAGAGAAGTTCTTTGTAGCTGCAGCAGCTGGAAGGTAATCTCAGCGGCATAATCACTACAGGTGTTATACAGTTTAAAGTTGAGGTCACTGTATTATATGGTGCTTGATCAAATGTAAATGATTTTCGTACTATCCATCAACTAATCCGTTGTGATTTTTAAGGGCAGCTCATGATTCATCTGGTGGGCTCCATGTTATTTGGGTCACGTTGCCAAAGAGAACAAGAAACATAACAGGGGAAAAAAACCTCATGAAAGTCTAGCAGATTCCCTAAAATGAACTTTAGCCAATAGTTTGCATATATTTTGAAATAAAGCAAATGTTTTATGGCTAGGTTTTGTTGATGTGACAGACTTTTAGGCAAGCGCAGCTCATGATAGGTCCACTTAATGAACATAAAGTGTGGTGGCCAGTGTCTTTAAAAAAGCACAACAGCAAAGGAAGGCTGATAGACAAAGACAACAAACAACCTCCATTTTATTTGCAACCAATAATCATCTCCTCATTCTCCAATACCTCTGTCGTTCATTCAATCCCACTCTTTTCATCTCTGACCTGGTCATACAGGTACGTTTCCCTTTTGATTTAATGAAGTGGGCTGGTTTTTTTGTTGATTATATTGATGTTTATTAGTTAAAAAAAATCTTTCTTTTATATTCCCTTTATTGTTGGTTTAACTTTCTGTTGGTTTTTTGTTGATTTAATGAAGCTGGGCAAAGTAATTTTGTGTACTAGTTGAAGGTGTTGATATCTTTAATTTAAAATGGGAACTGGTTCTTGTACTTTCATTTGGTTTTTTTTTTTTTTTTTGCTCTGTTTTTCAGTTACATGGAATTGGATGTTTATGATTTTTTTCTTTGGATTTCAGCATTTCTTTGGTATAAGATTAAGAAAATAGTTAACCCCTCCAGTGCATACAACGATCTTGAGAACGACGCAGTTGCACAGGTATATATGCAGATTATGGATGAGCGCTTCTTGCCTATTTGCTTGCACCAAAATATTGCCTTTGAAAACCTCATGTTTTCTGTCACACTTGTTGGTTGAATGGCTGGCTAGGTTGCATGAGATGGTTGCATTTATGAACTGGTTCCATTTTTATTGCAATAAGACTAACATATGGACAAATCTCTTTTGCTTGTGCAATGCTTGTTCTATACCGTGTTAAAGGTGGGTGCAAGTTTTCAATGAGAAACAGTTGCTTTCGGCCTAAACAAGAAATTTTTTTAAATATACTTGTGCATTTAGATTACTAAATGAATTGCTATAATATTGCTCCGTCGTTTTGCTGCTTGATTATAGGAAAGCATGGGTTAACATTGAATGAGAACGACAATGGGCCAGAGTAAAGCTAAACCTGCTTACCTTATGTCTCATTTAATCTTTCTCTGTAGAGTCAGAAAGTGTCTACATGTGCCAGGGTTCACAATAAAAGGAAAGTTCACAATCAAAGGGGTTCTCAAGTACTATGCATATATGTATATATATATATATATACATGCCATAGGTGTCATAAAACTGGAAGGGGTTATAAGTTCAATCCCTATTCTAACAAGGTCTCGGTTGATTACCTTTTATTTATGCACAGTAGCTTACCTTATGCATTGGGTCAAAATCATGACTCTCTTCAATTACAATTGCCTAATTTATTATTGATCTCATCATATTTTATGTTTTTGTGTTATTTCTTCATTTATTTTTTGAAGCATCACGAGCGACATTAATTTATGGACTGACGAATTAGCTTGTGTTTTTTTTTGCAGTACATGGTCAATTTCGAACTTTCATGGTTTTTGTGATTTTGGGGCAGATGATATGCAGAATACAGTAATATGCAGAATACAGTATGGCTATGTGTGTCGGTTGTTTTTGGTTTTGTACTTCGATCATGGGGATTTTCAGTTCAGATATTTTGGAGATTTTTTTTCTTCTATTTTTTGGCTAGACTAAAATAGAATTAAGAATGTTAATGTAGTGAATGGTTGTTGGTTTGTTCATTCTAGACATGTACTTATCGATCATGTTAGAATTGGTTTATTTGACGTGAAATGAAATTTCAGTTTAGATTCTCTTTCACTTTCAGTACTTTATGGTTTTAGTACACATATTAGATCTATATTTATTTTTTATTTAAAAATTTTTTTTGCCACAGCCACTTGCTGCAAAAAGAAGAACGGAGTAAATTATGGAGAAAAACTTATTGCTGCAAACCGTGGCAATAAATACTTTTTTGCAGCAGTCATGCCTGCGATAAAATGATATTAATTAATTAAAAAATTAAAAATAATTTAAATATAAAATAATTTATTCCCTTGGCACGACAGCGACTAAATGTTTACTCTTTTGCCGCGGTGGCAAAGGTTGTGGCAACAAACTTCTTTCCACACCAAATACTATCTCGGTCGTGGCTAAAAGTTTCTTCGCGGTAAAAACGTTTTTGCCACGTAATTTGGACTTTTAGCCACCAGAACTGGCCGCGGCAAAATCTTGTATTTTTGGTAGTGGGGTGGGACCAGGGGGATGGAAAGATCTATGTAAGACCACCCTAAGTCTCAAGTTTGACCCTAAACCCATGACCCTAAATCCTTCATCCGCGACCTACAAGTTTAATGGCTTCATATTCAAAAAAATATTCAACCCTCGATCCAACTGTTCAGTCCATTCGGATGTGTGCCAATCCTTTGGATTAATGACTATTAGGGGGTTCCTAGGTTTGGATGGGTTGCTAGTTAGTCCCCACAAAAAAGTTCTTATATAATATGTGAGAACTAGTTCTCACTTGAATATTTTTCTTTATAATAATTTAGTTGCTTGGTTTGCAAGCAACTCAAATTTTGGGAAACACTTCTTGCTTGGACTCCAAGTTGTATTGCTTTTTCGGAAACTTGTGTGAACAAATTTCTAAAAACTTGAATTTGTTTCCTAGCTACCTTTAATTCTTGGCCAGGAAGCTCCTTCCATATTTAGGTCTCCTCATTGCTTGCAAATCTCTATACTTGAGAAAACATTCTAAATCTGAAAAACTGAATTTTGTTGTAAACTTGGAATAGGGTGGACCCCACTTTGGGCAAGCAACACCTTTGATGAGCCTCCCTTTGGACGTCCATGTGTGGTTGGAATTATTCTTGGATTTAGTTCTTTATTTCTTCTTCTCCCTTCTCTCCTTTCTTCTTTACTTTCCTTGCTTCCCAAGACTCTTTGTTTCTTTCCTTTCTTGGCTTTGATTCTAACTTGAAATTTGAAGAGTCTTCAACAATTAAAGAAGGGATTTACTTGGAATTTGCAACAATTATGGGACTCACCAGGGTTGTCCCTTTGCTTTGGAATCCACGCCCATGGGATGGTGGGTCCCACGGTGGTTTCTTCATGAAACTTTCTCCATTTTCTCTCTCTTTTGTTCACCTTCGATTTTTGTATCAAAACGGGTCCCAAAAATCTGAGTTTCACTACACAAAAAAAAAAATATATAATTAAAAGAAGAATTTTTTTCGTGAGGAAAAGAAGGGAAAATTTCAAATAAGGCCTTAAGTTTTAACCTTATTTCAAAAAAGGGCAAAAGTCACAAAACTCCTCAGATTAGTCCTTAAGTATTCCAATAAGATTTCAATTAAGGACATCAACCATTTAAAGGTACTTTCTGGTGACGTTTTCGCTCAATTTTTTCTTAAAATACCAAAATCACCATTCATTTAAAGCTATGACATGGTTCCGGTAGCCACTACATGCAGCCGATCACCATGTGGATGCTGGCTGTCCATGATCTCCGTGAGGGTGCGGGTGATAGAAATGAGAAGAATCTAAAGGAAGTGAAGGAGAATTTTATTTTAATGAAGTGTAATTTGGGTATTTAACAAAAAATGAATGAAAAAGTCGCTAGAAAGTACCTTTAAATGGACGGATGCCCTTAATTGAAAACTTCCTGAAAAACTTAGGGACTCATTTGGGTTTTTTTGAAACTAGTGTCTTTTTTTTGAAATAAGGAAAAAACGTAGGGCCTTATTTGGATTTTCCTAAAAAAGAATACTAATGCAATGCATGGGACCTGATTCATCATGTCTGCATGTGTATGAATATACCACGATGATTGAAATTTCATGAACTGCGCAGTGGTCATGTAAAGAAATCATGCATGTTTACGTGTGAATCAAAAGTTATTTAGTGCGATAGTAGGATAATTCAAAAGAATAATTTTGATAAAACCAAGCAATTTCATGAATCTAGAAAGAATTTTACTTTAATTCAACTTTTTGCTGCTCAAATGTATGATTTTATGAAATTCAATGCAATTCAATGAAACTACCCTACATAAGTCCATAAATCTACATGAAATAATCAAATAAATATTCAATAATATGGACTTACTAGAATGCTAGTTCAATGGTATATGCTAGGTGAGCGTGAAGGATTTAGATTAATAATATGTGCAGATCTTATGAAGGGCTAAATCATTAATTCTCATAGGAGATGCTAAAGGTAGATCTCATATGAAATCATTTGAGAGATCTAATTATATATAAGATCTCATGGTGATTTAAAAACCCATTGGAGGCCCACCTCTGGTCCCACTCCCCTCACACACACAACACTTTAAATTAGCATTAAACATAGTTTGACACTAATATAGGTTATGTCTTGAGTTGGATTTTATAATGAAAAAACTGACTCCATTCCTAAATATTGATTTCGAAACCCTTATATCTACTATTTTAAATCTATTGAAGTTTAGTCTTCCCCGGTAGTCGTCATCTATGATGCTCAGATATAGATATGGAATTCCATGATAATTGTCTCTTAGAAGATCAATGATAAGGGGCCCCACAAGAAGATGGAATTTCATAAGAGGTTTCTTCATGGAAATGATACATACATATATATATTCCATACATACATACGTATACATGTATGTATGTATGTATATACATACAGAATATATATATGGGAAATATTCAAGTGAGAACTAGTTCTCACTTATTATATGAGAACTTTTTTTGCGGGGACCAATTAGCAACCCATCCAAACCTAGTAACCAATAGGGAACCCCCTTATATATATAATACCCCAATCTGCCTGGGTAATCCCTTGAGTGAAGACTAGGAGGTCAAATGATTCTGTGAGCCAAGAAAGGAGACTATGCATGGTTAAGGGTGGAGTCGGTTAGCACCGTGAGGTTATGTCCAAGTCTTACATCGAAAATATCTAGGTCCTGACCCAAGGCTTATAATGTGTAACTCGTCCTTAACCCCACGCAAGGCCTTTTAAAGTCGTGCGACAATAATGGGTTGAAACCCCATGAGCCAAAGCAGACAATATCATGTAGATAGTGGGCCCGGGTCATCACAAAATAGCATAAGAGCCGATGATGACTCTATTTTCGGGGAGGGAGAGTGTGAGACCCCAATCCGCCTGCTTTGGTTAGCACCGTGAGGCTTGTCCAAGTCCCATATCGAAAATATCCAAGTCCTGATCCTGGGCTTATAATGTGCTCCTGGTTTTTTAAAACCGTGTGGCTTGATTGGGTTGAAATTCCATGAGCCAAAATCATGCAATATCACATGGATAGCGGGCTCGAGTCCTTATATATATATAAGGGATGCTAAAAAAACACGGGGGGGGGGGGGGGGGGGGGGGGGGGGGCGCTTTTGATGTCTCTACGCCCCTTTTTTTGTCGAATTGAGTGGGTGCTATTTGGCACTCGATCTAATTAATATCATTGTTGCTCTCTTATTGTTATGGGTTTACAATATGCTATGGAGTGAAAATAGGTTTTTACCTTTTTTTATAGCAGATTTGAATATCATTAATGATCTCTTATTTTTATAGTCTTATAACTACTAATAGATTCCTTCTTTGGAAAAGCCAATCCAATCATATAACTTACTTTCCATATGGTTGATTTTGCGGATATAAATGGTGGGGCCTACTTATGAAGAATCCAAACCAATCAAAATAAATGGTCTATCCTTTTTCTACCGTCAATGAATTTTAGTCCAATATCAGCTGGGTCCACCATCAAATTAAACATTGTAAAAACCTTGTGATTTTCCTAATATGATGGTGGGAACAACTCCTATTGGACCTAAACTCATTGAGGATTTATAAAATTAATTTCATTTAATGTGGTTGGTGTATAATAATTGTACTTGTTTCTTGGTTTTAAGAGAAATCAATGGAGAGAAATTCGATCTATTTAGCTCTTGCAATGGCTAACATTGTTCTTCCCTTTTTTTAGCATAATAGTGGTGTTTGGAAACAAAATATTTCAAGAGATTTAATTATATCATCTACTAATGCATAATATAATCTATACACAAAAAGGAGGATTTTGGGTAACTTAGAAGGTATATTACAATATCTCACTTTCTTCTAAAAACCTTCATATGATATTATTCAAGGATATGATATATAAAATAATCTTTGTTACAAATTCTTCCGATAGACGAAAGAGTTCAGGGGCAACAATTAATTATAGTGGCCCACTATAAGTTTTAACATCAATGATTCTTATAGGAGTGCAACTATGACTCCCAATATTAGATTGGCCCCACAATGCTTATAAATTTAATGTGGGGTCCTATAACCATATCACAATTACATAACTCTTATTAATTATCAATATTAGGTGGGTCTTACTAATTTCACGCTAGGGAGCCTTCATCGTGATCACCAACATTAGGTGGGTCCCACAATACCAAAATTAGATGATTTTCTTATTAATTACCAAGATTGAATTGTGTGATTGTAATTATCAGTTTGTCGTCATTAAATGGGTCCCACTATTTGATAGCTCCCATTGTGTTAATATGACTTCCAATATCAAATGGGTCCCAAAATGATTTCTCATAAATGGAATCATCAATGACGTCTGACATTAGATAAGGTTTTACTATAAAAAAAAAAAACTAGATGGGCCCATTTGTGATTTCATGGTTTTAACATTTAATCATGTGATTTTTTAAACATTAATAGTGGGTCCTATAATGATTATTAACACGCGTCATTACAAATTAGTGGGTCCTGCATTAGGTCAATTGACTACTTTCATTCCATATCTTATTCAGTATATCATCTTATGAGTTTTTTTTTTTTTTTTTTTATAATTATAAATTGCCAAACACTTCTAAGGTATATTGAAATTTGTGAAAACTGTCGAACACCATAAATGACACAATATAATAATATGACACTGTTTTATTCTATGATAATAAAATCTTACAATATTTAATTTTTTTTAAAGGAATAATTACTTGGATTTTACTGAGAATCCAACATTGCATCAACGCTTACATATTGCTTAATTAGGATTGGGGTGGAGTGCCAGCAAACCACCATGTCATCCACATATTAGGCATGCCTAGCTAAAACATGAGCAGCTCTATTTCTCTCTTCCCACATGGTTCACTTCAAACTTGATGAAATGACTCAACAACCCTTTGATTTCCTCAAATAGAGGCCCTTGCCTTGACATATTAGTATCGGAGGACTTTAAGGACATGTTTGGCAACCGAGTCTTTAGGGATCGAAAAAGATTTTTGATTTCCCTCATGCTGTGGTAAATTTATGTTTGGCAATTATAAATTTTCGAGGATTTGGGCAAATCGAAATCTTTATTTGTTAGGATTTTCAGAAGATAATCATAGGTGATGTGTTTTCTGATATATGATTATGTATTCATTGGAACTTATGAAATTATGGAATGGATTTGTAAGTAGGAATATCTGTTCTGATATGAGAATTATGATTGCAGCAATGTTTGCCTTTGAACAAGTATTGATTTAGCAAATCAAGGAGAGAAAGTTTGAAGATCCTGAATTGGTAAAGATCAGGAATAATATTGTAATGAGACCAGATTTTGTTTTGGTTAAAGAAATTTTTTATTTCGAAGATAGAATATATATACCAGCAAAAAAGAATTTGAATCAAGCAGTGATGTTATATCTCATCACAATTGGTATTTTATACATCCAGGAAGTCCACAATATATAGAAATCTCAAAGACGGGTTTTGGTGGAAAAATATGAAATGGGAAATAGTTGGTTATGTATCATTATGTTTAACCTGTTGTGAAGTTTGAATACAGAAAATCTCCTAGATTATTATCTTTTGCATATTCTTCGATGGAAGTTGAAGCAATTGACTATAGATTTTATATTGGTATTCGATTTAATTAAATTTGTGAGAGAAGTGATTAGATTACATGGAACACTACGTGTGTTGAGAAGTCAACTAGAATTACCAAAGAATAAGATTTATATATGATGAAAATAACTGGGTTAAGGTTCTATGGATTTATCATAAAACCAGCAAAGCCACATGGAGATTGATTGAACAAATGGCTCAAAAAGATTCAAGGTATTTGTTCAAGTAGATTTGATTTTTTTTCTTTTATTGATTTCGTATTTTATTTTAATAGAATTTTACATTCGGAGGACCGAATGATTCTAAAGTTTAGGGGAATGTTACACCTCGTCCCAAGTTAATTAGGATTAACTCTAATTAATCACGATTATGTGATTTAAGCATGATTAATTATGTAAAATGTGATTAGTGGTCAAAATGAATTGAATTAGTTACAAGTGAATGAATTAAGCATAATGAAATGGATTTAGAAGAAATTGACTTGATTGAGTTGATTTTAGACCCAAATTAGTGAAGTTAAGGACTTTTCCGTAAATACGGATTTATGCATCTTTCGTCGAATGTGGTGAAAATTGATATCAACATATGTATCTTGATGAGCACAACAATTTTCATAATACATACAACAATTTTCATAATACACACATTTTCATTTGACTTAAAATGAGTCAAGTAAGCTTTGATTTGACTCAAATTGAAAATAAAGATAAAAAAGAGGGTTTAAGTGCAATTTTCAGTTTATAAAGGTTGAGAAGAACCCAAAACTCAGTTCATTCGGTGGTTTCATCTCATCTCCAGCTGAGAGTAAGCTGTGGTTCCTTCCTTACTTTCTTCTTCTTCGTTTCTACTTCAAAGTGCTTGGAAGAGAAAGGTTACAAAGTGGGTTCTGGAGAGGAATTTGTTTTCTTCATCTCTCATCATCTTCTTCCATCTTTTTGGAGTTAAAGTTTAGGGAAAATCTCAAGTTTCCATTTAACAAGCTGTCAAGTAAGTATTAAGTTGTTCTTATAGAACTTTTGAGTTCTATTAAGTGATTTGGAATGATTTTTAGCACAATCAATTCAAGAATTTCGTTTGAGTTTGTTTTTGATGTTAGGGTTTGGAAGTTGGTGGTTTTGAATCAAATAGAGATTGAAAGAAAGGGGTTTTGTGTTAACATCAATTAAAGGCAAGTATAAACCAATGTTATGATGAGATGCTATTTATTAATCTTTTTTTCTTGATTATGTTGTGAAATATGATTTCAGCCCTATGTTTGATTAATTTATGTGTGTGTGGTTGATTGATTGGAGAAAAAGATGGGTAAATGGTAGTTAAATGGATTGAGAGAAGTTGTTGCAAGTATAAACTATATTTGTGATTAAATGCTAGTTCGTTTACATTTCTTATGGTTTGTCAATTAAGATGTTTTTGTTCTTGTGTATAGAATTTATATGAATTGTTGAAGGGGTATTTGAATAGCAGGAGTGATGTTTGAATTTGGAAGGAGTTATATATATTTATATATATATGAATGGGGTTTGAGGAGGGAACAGGAGGTTCCATAACTTTGTGTAGGTTGTGGAAGAATTGGAAGTTATAATAATTCTGAATTAAATTCTGGGGTCAGTTCGGTTAACCAAAATTGCAGTTCGGTTAGCCGAAGTATTCAGTTCGGTCAACCGATAGGTTTTCGAACTTGGAACCAAACTCGTTTTATGATTTTTGAAGAGAAACTGAGCCTCTGGTTTGTGAACTGAGGGGTGACCGAACTGGGAGTTCGGTCAGCCGACATCATTAGTTCAGTCAACTGAAGTGTTGACCGAGGTGGAATAATGCTTGCTGGATTTCGAACCGTGAGCTAACCAATCTACGTCGGTTAGCTGAGATCGTCAGTTCGGTTAGCCGAACTCTCCAGTTCGGTCAACCGACGTTCATTGAGGAATTTCATATTTAAATTCTGATTTTCTAGTTTAAGATCTAGAGCCAATGATTAAATCAAGGTTGTTCATATTGTTTATACCTCCATAGGTGATAATTAAGAGGACTTTAATGTACAAATTATATATAAACTATGATGTTCATCGAGAATAACACATGTACATTAAATAACTGATCAGGATCACACCCAATTGGATGGTATTGTTTAATTGAAATTGTTTACTGAATTATCTCTAAATTGGATTATAAATTAATTGAATCTTACAAAGGATTATGTATTGAGTTATGTCCGTTCATTTGATATTAAACGGAACTTAAATGAAATGAATTGTATTATATATTGAGTCTGGCACTACATGGTGATTTCTGTTTCTGCTACAAGCAGATTATTGGGAGTGTTCCGAAACTCCGTGGTGATGCCAGTGATCTCTGATCAAGACACTGAGTAGATACCACTTATTTGATAAGTCCTTGAGGCCTGAGTCATGGGAATTAACTTCTCCTTTTTAGGGAGATATAATTTGATTGGAAATGCTATGGTAGTTTGCCACATTATAAAGACTCTTATTGATTTGGAATTGTAATTGTATTATTTAATACTGATTTTGAATCGTAATTATATTGTTTAATATTGAATTTAGATAAGTTAAATGTGTGATTAGCATGTATAATGTGAGGCCCCACCCCTAGTGGGCCCACAATTTGAATTTGAATACTATATATTAGCCTAAGTATTTTAATTATACTAATTATGGGGTTTAGATAAGGGTAGTTATGTATTTTCCTAGGTTTAGTCTAGTTGTGTAATTAGTAGAGTCAATAGGGTGTCTTTTGTTAATTTTAGATTTAGTTAGTTTGTTAGAGGCCCTAGCTAGAAATTAGTGTTTACTATAGGGGGTTTGCACCAAAGAATCTTCTAGAAGCCCACCTAAAGACCTAAGTACCCTCTACCCTAACCCTAATCTTATTCTAACCCCAAGGGGCATTTTTGTCCCTAGCCCAAAAACCCAACCTATTTAAACTAAACCCTCCCTGCCCAAGCAATCACTATTCATCTCCTCTCTCAATTCTTATCTCTTTCTCTCTTCTTCTTCCCCACTTCTCTCCAACGAGCCCTCATCTTTCCTCCAATTCCTATCTCTCTCCTCTCTCTTTCTCTCCCCAGAATTCTCAATCAAAGGCCACCCCAAGACTGATCTGCAACAGAGGAACCCCACGACTGGATTTCCCCTATTATAGCTTGGTTCTGTATCTTCCCTCTTCCTTCTAACTGCATTGATCAGGCAAGTGCTCTATGCTGCTAACGTAGAATGCATGAATTTTCTTCCTCTTGATTCTGCAAATTTTAATTCTGTTGATATATGTTTAGATCGATCTTTGAGCTTGTCTGTTGGTTTTTCTTTGACCATTGATGGATGAGGTCACCTCATTTAGATGATCAACGGTCCGGTTGATGGATGGATGATATAGAAGTGATTTTCTTCCTTGATTAAGCTTCTTTGTGTTGGTTTGAGGAGAATTCCAGGGGGATTGGGGTCACTGTACCAAATTCTCGGATGGTGGAATTGTGAAAACCCATCTTGCTGCGTCGAGACCTGGGGCCGAGGTGGGACCACCTTTGAAAAATCAGGACCCCCTATCTGTTTGAGGGGCCCTGGGCGACCGTGAGGGTGGTTGATCTAAATCTGATAAAGCATGGGAAAGTGGTCCAGTGAATTTGTGGGGCCCAGGTAGATCCCTGATTTCAGGCCTGGTCCAGATATAGGATCATGAAATTCTCCTCAAACCCAGAGCTCAGCGATGGCCGAGCCCAGCGATGGCCGAGCTCAGCACTGGCAGAGCTCCGCGATGGCCGAGCTCAGCGATGGCTAGATCCAACACTGGCCGAGCTCAGTGTTTGACCGAACTCAGTGTTCTGCCGAGCACAATGCCCAGGTCGAGATCTGCGTCTAAGCCGAGCTCAGCGTTTAGGCCGAGCTCAGCGTTTAGGCCGAGCTCAATGTTTAGGCCGAGCTCAGCGCTTGACCGAGCTCAGCGCTTGACCGAGCTCAGCGCTTGACCGAGCTAAGAGCCTGACCGACCTCAATACCTAACCGAGCTCAACGCTTTACCGAACTTAGCTGGGTGACCGAACTGAGCTAGGCGCTTTGCCAAGCTGAGCTGGGTGACCGAGCTGAGTGTTCAATTGAGCTCAAGTGCTTAGCCGAACTCCGAGCTGGATTCCGAAAAGGCCGGATTCCAACAAAGGAGACTAGAACCTGGGACATTCCCTTCAGCCATAATTCTTAGTGTGCACGGCCAACTACCCAGGCCAGGGGGTTAGCCGAACTCACAGGAAGTTCTGGACAATCAGGCTTTGCCTGCAGGGTGTTTACTTCTCTAATCCCAGTGTGCCGAGCTGACCGCCCAGGCCAGGAGGTCGGCTGAGCACACTGTGTACAGTGACACTTCCCAGATTCTAATTTCTATTGTTGTAATCATATGTGGGACCCATTGACCATCCAAATAGACTTCCCTCACTGTGCCAACCACGAGTTGATGGTGTGGCTCAACCTTGACTCGTGGGGTCCACTAATTAAGGTCCAGGTTATGTAATCTAAGATGATTCAACCTTTATATGTTACCAAGTGATGCACATAACTTCTGAACACCAAACACAGTATTCCTTAGCATCTGTGGTTTCACTTAAAGATCGAATTACCTGAGATAGACCTGAATCCATGGTTTAAAATCTCGGTATCGGTCGCGGTATCGGCCGGGCCGAAAAACCGATATGTCACGGATATCGTCGTGGATATCCGCGACGTCGCGGTCGTCGCGGTGTGAATTTTCTTTAATCCAAAAAAATTCGCAAATATATTCAAAAATCCAGAATATTAGAAAATGTTGGAAAACAATATTTTTTTCCATTAGTAACAACAATAAATCAAAATCTCGGTCACCTTAAGTTATGAGTCCTGTCTGTGTCGCTGTTCGCTTTATTCTCCAATATTTTATATAATGCAGCCATTATTGATGCTCATGATCAATAAGATGAAATATCATAAATTTGACATATTGCAACCACAATTGGGCAAAAACTCGTACTTTTTTATTCCAAAAGTATAGATCTATTTTAAACTAACACATTATCAATGCATTTAAACACTAATGTGAAAAAATGTAATTGATTTCAAGAAAAGCCCCAAATTTTGAAAATAAAAAAATTTAGATCTACACTTTAAAATACTAGATCTAGGGAAAAATAAGTGAGTAACATCGAATCTAACTCAATATAAAGTCTTTTGGTTCATGAATTAGTGTATTAAACAATCTTTACTACTATATCATTCCAAACATAATTAAATAGGTTTAATATCATATCTAGTATCTTATGATAATAATAGACATCGAAGTACAAAAAAAAAGAAAGACAATTAGCAAAAGAGTCCTAGCTATCACGGTCAAGTAGGATAATTTTGTCTTCTTGATTGCCACTTCTCTAAAACATGTGCTTCGCAGAGGGGGTCCGGGGGTATCCCCTTGGCGGGGGTCGAGCTGACCGGTCAGCTCGCGGGGGTCCAGGGGGCAACGCCCCCGAAAAAAAAAAAAAAGGGATATCGGCCGATATTTTGAAAATATCGGCCGAGATATCGTCACGGCCGATATCTCGCGATATTTTGGCGATATATAACTCGGTATCGCCAATACCGATATCTCAGCGAGATATCGCTGAGATATCAGTACGGTGTCGGCCGATACGAACCGGTATCGGCCGGTTTTTAAAACCATGCCTGAATCTGAAGTGGATCATTTACTTAGGTTGGACTGTTGATATCTCCCATTGACCATTGTACTTGGAGATTCATCTCCCTCATATTATTACTATTACTCTATTGTCCTTATTATTGCTTATACCTGTTAATTAAATGGAAAATGGAGGACCCGAATCTAGGACTACTTAGAGGTGACCCGGTAATTTGATTGGGTGAACATTGACCCATGTCTGTGGCTAGGCGGGCCCTTTTATGGCCTAAGTTTGGATGAGAATTACCCTAGACTGGAGAGGTTAGATTGTATGGGCTTGTGACTCGTTACGGATGTAAATAGATCATATGTTATTGAACATGGACTTGTATCTCATATGGACTGTTATAGACCAGGCCATGTATTTGGCGGGCCTCGGTATGGATCCATTGACTGGACTTGGACCGGATTACGATCCATGGATGCTTGGACCTCTTAGGGACTTTGTTAGGACCTTGCTCACGCAAGGCAAAGCCGAGACAGACACAGACATTTATTGTTTCCTGAGTCGGCATAGACATTCACTCAGTTGATCTAAGCTCAGCCAGTTGGACTGATCATCACTGGTAGGAGCTATTGAGAGTGTTGTGTGGCTATCATGATGAGCATTGTTGGAGACGGACGGTGCGATATCGAGTCCGGTCTCAGTGTGTGTTGATGGATGATGTTATTTACGGGGCTAGATAATCCCCAGCACTGTGAGATTTTCCCCGCCATGACTGTGTTCAGTATGGGAGGGCCGCGGCATAATATCCCGCGGTATCCAGCTTGTGTGAGTGTGCCATTTTGTGTAGGTTTATTATATTAAGTTTATCTTGATTCTATTTGTTTATCTTGCTCAACTACCTAGGATCTGTACTATTACTATTCTCTTAACTTTATTACTATCTCTACTCATTTGATGTATACATTCTATATTATTAGCATACTGTGACTTGCCAGGTCTTTAGATCTGATCCACTCTTGGTGCTTAGGTCTTGACCCCGAGTTCGAGGGCGATGCGTACGCACTCGTAGAGGTGCCTGTAGTAGGTGACTACGGATGGGGACCGGCCGACCAAGAGGTTGAGCCGGAGGGTGGAGAGCCGGCACCAGTGGCAGGGGCTTGAGTGTCTGTTTGTTTGGGATTTTGAGAGATTTTTGTAGTGAGTTGGGTAATGTTGGAAATATGTAAATAAACTTTGGTTTTTATCACTTGTCATTTTAGGCTGGATAAGCCCGATATACATGATATGATATGATGATACCTTGTGCTTCCGCTATCTCTGTATTGCTTTCGCTTATTTCTTCATGCTTCCGCAATATTAATTGTTGTTATAATATTATTCAAAAAGTTTTAAATTGGACCTCACTGCGGACCTACGATCTTGGAAGTTCTCGAATTTTTCGGGAAGTAGCGTGCCAATTTCGGTACTTTGACGATTTTCTCGATATCCGGAATTGGGGCGTTACATATAATCATGTATCTATTTATACATTGTTGAATTGTCAAATTCATAGTGTTATTGATGACATTACAGGCGCGACTGATATTGCCGGTCCTTCAGAAGTCATAGCATCGGTGGAAATGACTAATCCAGTTCTTCAGAGGGAGTAATTGAGTAGGAATGAAAAGTTTGTAATATTGGTGAATGATAACAGTATTTGAAAGAAAACGTTTTAGTATTGTTGATATTGTAAATAGAGCTTTGTTTATATGAGCAATGTAAATTTATTTATGTTCCGCATAATGTGAAATTTGATATCGCTTGTGAATTTTATGTTTAAAGTTCACGGGAGTAAGTATGGTCGTGATTCGGGGTTAACTCGATTTAAATTTTTATCTCGGGCTCGGGTCATGACATACTTATTGTATGGTATCAGAGCAAAGTGAAAGAGTTAAGAGCAGAATTTTCAAATCCTTAGAGACTGTAAGGACACGGTGAGAAAACGTTAGATTATGAATCACAATTCGAAAGATGTGATTTACTGTTTTCGTTAAATGTGATTTGTTTTCACTATATGTGATTTATATTCACTGTAAATGTGATTTACTTCATTATATGTGATAGAATTGGATAGAAAGTAAGAAGATATATTTATATATCTTGACTTTCTGTGTTATTTCGGAATGGCATCTGGAATTGGGAATGGTGATAGTGGAAATGGTAATCCTGAAATTGTAGTTAGTGGAAAGGAGAGTTCTACTACACCTATTGCCCCGGATAACAGTGATGCGAGATTCACTGCCATTATGGAGCAGTTAGCTCGGAATAATGATCAAATGGCTAGAAGTCAAGAAACATAGTTGAGCATGCAAGTTTAGATTAATTATTCCGACTAGCCCCCATAAGATTTGAAAACCCTCATTTAAGTGGATTTGTACCCCAATCCTATTTTTCTTAACTATATGCATCGATATACACCAATATCAATGTGAATTCCTCAACTTTACAAATCCCCAGTGAGGAATCCTTGTTCCCATGGTAGTGAAGAATCATCAGTTCTATAGATTCCTTGCCTGTTACCAAACATGCTATAAAGCTTCCACCACCCACATTGTGTCCCTTTCTAGAATAATACTGCTCACCCCAATGTGAAGAACCATCTGAAGTGCTTTTAATGCTGCAACAGCTTCAATGTCATCGGCGCTATCCACCCCACTTTCTAATTTACTCATGATCATAATCACATTACCCACCTCATCTCTTAGAATAGCACAACTCCGGCTTTCTGTATCTTAGCAAACATAGCACCATCCACATTAAGTTTAAAAACGCTTGATGGTGGAGGCTTCCATCGAAAAACTTTCTCCTTTTTTGGGCTACTTTTTTTTAATGCGAATGCATTTAAAGGCCCACACCAATGCCCTTTCCTCGTCCACAACCATCCACGGGTCCCGTTGCTCACTGTAGGTGCAGAAAATAATGACCCACAATAACTGGGGAGCCTTAGAGGACTTATCCTACGATGGTGATGACTGGGTACCGTCCGAAAGCCTGAAAGAGAAGAGCAAACGGTCAGAGGACCCTGGCCTGGGCGGCGCAAGGCTCTCCGATGCCAAAGTCAGTGAAGGAACTGGAACAATGGAAGGAGAGGAAGAAGAGAGGCAGAGTAACTGCTCTCTGGGTTCAATTGTGCGTACCTTGCATGTGGTATGAAGCTCTATTTATAGAGGCTGGGGTCGTATCCTTGGAGAATATCTTGGTGTGGGTCCCATGATTCGACTGGGAAGTCATGATCAGCCCACCAAGTAACAAATGGGGTCTAATCCAGCCTACTCTGCATTTAATGCCAGTCGGATCAGCCCACATCGCATTAAATGCGCGTCTTGTTGGATCAGATTGTGTTGGGCGCCTTTGACGGTTGGGGTACCATCGGATCCGCCCTCGGGCCTTGCCCTGATGTGGCCTCAGCCGCCGGATGCCGCCCTGTCAGTGATCTGGCGTAGATTGTAGACGGCTGGATGTCGCATCTGTCTCACTAGCTCGCGCCCCTATTCCTCCACGTGCCTGACGACGTGGGGGATGAGGGGTGCGAGTGGAGGTTCTTTTTTACTTCGGCTTTCATCCCGGCTTCTTCAGTCGAGGTGGAGCTCTCAGCCGAGATGGGCACATGGGATGGCCGAGCTCGGCGCTAACGGCCTGGGGCTGTTTGGTTTCGGCTGAGGCTTCTATCCCGGCAGCCGAGGTGAGTTTGGTGCCACGTGGATGGCATGCGGACGGCACGTGAGGATGCTTAGTCTCATCTAATGGCCGTGATTAGCGGAATACCAGGGTTCTGGAAATCTCTCCACACAATTGCCCCCTAGCTTCTGACCTTGCGGAGATCGTCGGTGCCGTGAGGTCGGGAGCTACGTGACGGGGTTTACCTGGCGGAGAGAGTCCCTCTCGGCCCTGATTCGTGGTCGCTTTGGATGATCGAGGCAACAACTGGCGTCCCTCATTCAATGCTGAAGACAGGTTGACGGCTCTGCGTGTCGTCCTCTGGTTAGTCGTCTGTCTTCTCGAGATCGTACGCGCCATTCCGTCAGGGACGTAATCAATTTTTGAAATGATTCGCGCGGAGCCCTAGGAGGCGCCCCTTGGTGCTCCCAACTAGGGCTTCTGGAAAGGGGACCTTTTGGCGATATATAGGGCAATCGAGGTTCGTTTTCTTCTCCGTCGCCATTCTGAATCAAAGGAGAATAAGCTACTGCGAGGGAACCTTGTCTGAGAAGTGGTGTGCTGCTGAGGCCGAGTCTCTTTGCTGCTCAACGTCTTCGTCCTGCTCCCGTAAGTTCCTTCTGCCCTGCCTCTTCTCCTGTGGGTTTCTCTGTCTTTGGATTGGGGTAGAAATGGGAATTTATAGCCACTGGTTAGAGGGCGAGGCAGCGATCGAGGGCTTTAGGTCGGCCTTTAGGGTCCCTGCTGACGTCCAAGTTAGGGGTGAGGACCCTAACGGCATCAACCTTCGCGACTTCTCGGGGGGTTGGATGCCGTTTCCTCTAGTGGCCGTGACGGAAGGCGGGGTCCGATTTCCCCTTCACCCCCTTCTCAGGAGATGTCTCAGCTAATGGCGCCTCTGCCCTTGCCAGCTGCTACCCAATGCTTTCAAGATTGTGATGGGCACGGCTAGGTTAAATGAGGTTTTGGGCATTAACCTCGGCGTCTTCGATATCGAGGACGTATATGATATATGCAAGTCCGGAGATGCTTATTATCTCCGGGCAAAGCCAGGCCGGGACGGCTTTGTCCGATACTTGGAGGACTCGAGCAAGTATGCCGGAGACGATCTTCTGTATGTCTCAGGAAACTAGGAGTTCGGGGTGGCCGACACCGATAGAGGCTACCAAGTCCCTCGCCATTTCGGGACCATTCCAAGTAAATACCTTCTGTCTCTGTTTTTTATATAGTTTCTTTTTGTTCTGCCGCGCTAATGCTTCTGATCGTTGCAGCTTTGAAGGAGAGAAAGCGGGCCGCCCGATATATCTGGAAGAGGAACGAGGCCTGGCTCCGCCCAGTAAAGCGGTACAATGGTCATGACAGCAGGGCGGCCTGGTCGCTGCTGGGGTATTGGCAGAGGTACCGTGGGTATCTAAGGGGCACCGTAGAGCCGATCCAGGGTGAAGGTGCCGGTCCCGAAGTCAGGCAGGAACAGGCCAGTCCAGAGGCCGCTGAGGGGCCTTTGCAGGCGTCGTCTGACGTTAGGGCCACGTCCGGAGCTCTAGCTTCCACATCGGGGTCGAGACCTCTCCAGGTCCCAGGAAGGGAATTGAGTCAGATTGCGCGATCTCCCTCGCCAAGTTCCGAGATGAGGCACACCAGGCGCTTGTCCTTCGAGGACCTTGAGGCCTTGGCGCTCGGAGCGGAGGATGCCCGAGCCCCCCAAGAGCCTGTGAATCTGAATTTCCCTGAGCCTCCTCCGAGTGCTCGGGTAATTTCCCCTGCAACTGCGGCGGAGGTTCCCGCATCCCCTGGCCCTACTGGTCTAGAGGTACGTTCGCCCCCGGCTGAGGTCGACCAGGAGGAGGCTCGGCTGCTGAAGATGCCGAGGTCCGATGCAGGCCCTAGCTCGGTTGCTGCCTCGTCGCCCCAGGGGCCGTCGTTATGGGAGCCGAGCTTTATGCTTGAGCCGGGGAGGCCGATGACGATGGAGGATCGCGTCCTTCACAGGATCGATCCCCGAGTCCTCGAGGCCCTGGGGCGAGCCTGCGCCCTCCCCCGGGACATGGAGCAGCTGGACAATTACAGCGATCAGAAGCTGATTCTGTCGATGCTGCAGTCTAACTTCACGGTAAATCTTTTTACACTTCTTTTCGTCAATCCAGCGGTTTAGCATGTAACGCTCTTTGGATTTGACGTGAACGCCCCGTTTCTTTGACAGGCGGCACAAAAGTCCATGGCCGTTGCTGACAGGATCTATAGATACAGCATGGACGTTGCCGAGCTGACCGTGGAGAAAAACGGCTTGCAAGAATCTCTGGACGTTGTTACCTAGAAATTAGCCAGGGTGGAGGGAGAATACGCAGCGAAGCTTGAGCAGGCGAGGGGAGAAGTCGAGGCGGAAAGAGTCAGAGTGGCCGAACTCGAGGTTTCCATCTCGAAGATGGAAGACGATTACGCGGCCCTGCTTCAAGCCGAATCCAAGAGGGCGGATGAAGCCGAGGCGAAACTCGAGTCGGAGTGCGATGCTGCGTTTGAGGACGCCAGAGCGCAGGTCATCGCCCACTACAAGGAAAGGGTCCTCGTCGTAAGGGATAAGGCCTGGGCGAAAGGATGGCGCGCCGGCCTGAAAGAGGCCGGGGCTTCTGAGGACCACCCTTCCTTCCGGGAGCCTCCCCCGTATCCACTCCCGACGCCGGCCTCTGCTCCTCCAGCCAGCGAAGTCTCTGACGTTGCAGCCTGTGCGTCCGACCGGGCATGATCTCGGGAGGCTCGCCTCTCTGCTTTATGCTTTTTGTAAATTCCTTCAATTGTATTCGCTGCGCAATGTAATGATCAAGATTTTGATGTAATTGAAAGTTTCTTCGATCATTCGTCCTTCCATTTCTGTCTTTCCCTTCTATGCTTGAGTTTGGTACGGCGCTTTCTGCAATGGGACGTTAGAATTGAGTGCCGAGCGGTCTTCTTGGGCGCTTGCGATGATACTCCGTATCTTGGGCGATCCTCTCTGGTATTCGCGCTGATACTCCGTATCTTGGGCGATCTTGAACAGCAGTAAGCATGGTGATATGACTATTGAGGGGAACGAGGGGATGGTTCCACGTGGTATCATCGGAACCGCTGGTTAGTATAAGGGAAGTCTAGCACGCCACGCAAGGCGTGAGAGACCTCGCCTCATAATTTCCTTTGAAGATCAGGCCCCCCTTTCTTCCTATAAATAGGAGTGGTGAGCTCGCCATGGGAGGGACGAGAGAGCTAGGATATTTGTATTTCATTCAAACAACCTGGCAGCCATGTTTAATAGATCTTTAGGGGCTTTTGACCCGGACGAAACTCCTGTGCCGGTGACGGCTTCCTCCGAGGGGGAAGGTCTGTCGCAGTCTGCGCGCTCTCTGAAGATGGTCCTCGCAGGCTACGCGCTCTCTGAACGCGGGTCTGCAGCCAGCCTTCCCTGGTGCGGCTGCATGGGAATCTTTGCAGCTATGGGTCGGTGGCGCCCCCCGCGCTCGGCAGCCTTGTCGTCATTCCACAAGGTTCTGAACGGAGGGTAGGACTGGAAACGCCCTAGGAGGGGGCTCTTGTTTGCAAACTTTGGTCTGACCAACCAAAGCGTATTGTAGAGCTCCAGGCACCGGACGCCTGGGGGTCCTGTTTCGTCCCAGAGGGCGGTTCTGAATCATGTCGCGATTCCTCCTTCTAGTGGGATGTCAAGACCTCGGGGCAAGATGCAACAAGCCTTTCCGCCGAAGGTCTCCGGTCGGACGGTGTCGGCGAAGAGTGGTCTCGAAGCCTGCTTTCTTTTTGGGTCTTCAGGGGGCCACGAGCCTTCCTTCTGTGTATTTTGTTTCATGTTTGTAATCCATGTAATGAAGCAATTACAATGAATAAAAGGATCAATCCGTGTACACTTGTCTTTTTGTATTTCAGTGCTCGCACTGCTCTTCTTTTGAAAGCCGACCTTGGCCGAAATGGAGAGCTTTGGCCGAAGCGAACTGCCTTGGGCCGAAGTGAGTTCGGCGTGATCTCGGCTGTGTGAGTTTGAGTTCGGCGTGATCTCGAGGGTGTTCGAACCCAGAGTCTCGGAGATCTCGGCCGTGCGATCTTTAGGGGTGCATGAACCAAGAATTTAGGAAACGACTGAGCGTCGGAGCTCGGAGCCTTTTCCAGGGTCCAGGACCCGGAGCTTTAGGAAACGACCGAGTCTGGACTCGAGGCCTTTTCCAGGGCGGTAGACCCGGAGCTTTAGGAAATGACCGAGTGTATGAACTCGAGGCCTTTTCCAGGGCGGTAGACCCGGAGCTTTAGGAAACGACCGAGTGCGTGAACTCGAGGCCTTTTCCAGGGCGGTAGACCCGGAGCTTTAGGAAACGACCGAGTGTCTGAACTCGAGGCCTTTTCCAGGGCGGTAGACCCGGAGCTTTAGGAAATGACCGAGTGTCTGAACTCGAGGCCTTTTCCAGGGCGGTAGACCCGGAGCTTTAGGAAACGACCGAGTGTATGAGCTCGAGGCCTTTTCCAGGGTGGTAGACCCGGAGCTTTAGGAAACGACCGAGTGTATGAGCTCGAGGCCTTTTCCAGGGCGGTAGACCCGGAGCTTTAGGAAACGACCGAGTGTATGAGCTCGAGGCCTTTTCCAGGGCGGTAGACCCGGAGCTTTAGGAAACGACCGAGTGTGTGAGCTCGAGGCCTTTTCCAGGGCGGTAGACCCGGAGCTATCGAAGTCATGTAAGAAGAGACGACACAGATTGATGACAGGGCAAAAGGTGCTTTCATTGATTCTGAGACTCGCTACATCTTTTAGAAATAGAATTTCTTCAGGTGGGATGCATTCCACGGTCTCGGCAGTGGCTTGCCTTCTAAGTCTTCGAGCTTGTAGGCTGGTTTCCCTGCCAGTGAGACCACCCTGAACGGGCCGTGCTAGTTCGGGGCCAGCTTCCCTTTGTTTGGTTCTTCGTCAGCCGGCAGGGTCTTCTTTGAGAACCGGCTCTCCCGGGGAGAGTCTCCTTTCCTTGACATTTTGATTGTACGCCCTGGCTAACCGCTGCCGATAGTCGGTCAGACGCAGGGCTACTACTTCTCGGCGCTTGTCTGCCAGCCCCAGCTCCATTGCCAGGTTTGTCTAATTCTGGCGCTTATCGACCAGCTCTGTCCTCAGAGTGAGAAGGCCGATTTCTAAAGGAATGACCGCCTCCATCCCGTAGGCCAGAGAGAAAGGTGTTGCCGAGGTGGGAGACTGTTCGACCTCAGTTACTTCTGGCTCGTGCCCTGTGTCCCGCAGCGCCGTGCCGGGCTGGGTTGGAGCTGAATCGGGCGAGACGAACTCAACGATGAAGTCTGCCAGGATTTGGGCTTTGATCGCATTTCGGGAACGGTACTATATCATACTGCCCCAGTTCAACTGCCCACTTTGATATTCGCCCTGAAAAGTCAGCCTTATTGAATATTGAATGGAGTGGATGCTCCGTGATCACCACAATGGTGTGGGATTGGAAATAACGGGAGAGCTTGCGGGAGGCACTGACGAGAGCCAACGCAAGCTTCTCCAACAAAAAGGTACCTGGTCTCGGCATCGAGCAGGGTCTTGCTCGTATAGTAAATTGGTTTTTGAATTCCTTCGTCCTCCCTGATGAGGACGGAGCTCACTGCGTGATCCAAGACCGCAAGATATAAATACAAAATCTCCCCCAGAGTTGGGGTGGAGAGGAAGGGTGGTGGCATCACGTAAGTTTTGAGCGCGACCAATGCCTGGTCGCACTCAGGGGTCCACTGGAATTTCAAATTTTTTTTTAGAAGCTGAAAGAAAGGCCTGCACTTATCTGATGACCGGCCGATAAAGCGATTGAGTGCTACGGCCATTCCCGTGAGCTTCTGGGCTTCTTTTGTGGTAGAGGGGCTCTGAATGCCTTAGGTCGCGGTGATCTGGTCTGGATCAGCCTCTATCCCCCTTCGTGTTACCAAGCTGCCGAGGAACTTGCCAGAGGCTACGTCGAAGGCGCACATGGAAGCATTTAGCTTGAGCTGGTATGCACGAAGGATGTCAAAGACTTGGCCGAGATCCGCCAGGTGGTCGCTGGAGTACACTGATTTGACGACCGTGTCGTCGATGTACACCTCTACCGTTAGGCCGAGCTGAGCCTGGAATGTCTCTGTCACGAGGCGCTGATAGATTGCCCCCGCGTTCTTTAGCCCGAAGGGCATCCCCTTGTAGCAGTTAGTGCCGCGGGGGGTTATGAATGACGTTATCCTTGTCAGAGCCGTGGAGTGGAACTCGGCGGTAGCCTCTGTAGGCGTCGAGGAAGCTCATTCGGTCGTGGCCAGTGGTGGCGCCGATCAGGGAGAACCTATCTGGGTCTGCCGAATTCAGCCTGGCCTCGGCCAGGTCCTCAATGCTTTTCTGCTCGGGGTCTCGGCCGATTCCATTTAGGCCTTTCTCGAATTCGGCGAGGTCGACGCGCTCCGGCTCTTTCACTGCTGGGACTGCGGCCAGCATGCACTGCCTGGCCTGCTGCTGATCTCCTTCCACCGTGACCACTTCCATTTTGCCCTCCTTGTTCTCGGGGACGAACTTCAGCTTCTGGTGGAGGGAAGAAGGGACTGCTTCCAACTTGTGGAGCCACGTTCTGCCCAAAATGACGTCGCAGGGAGAATTGGCGTCCATGACCAGGAAGTCGGCCAACACGGTGGCTCCGCCGACTCGGGTTTCCAGGGCAATCCTATCCTTGGGGTAGACTGGCGCGGCGGACAGCCCTAGCAAGGGTGCACGGACCTCCGTGAGGTCTGCTTCTGAGAGGTTCATCTTTTGAAGCAATCATAATAGAGGACCTCGGAAGAGCTGCCGGAGTCGACGAGGATCCTCTTCACGGTGAAGTCTCTCAGCTTCATCGTAAGGAGCAAGGGGTCGTTGTGGGGAAGCTGGATTCCCTCGAGATCTCTGTCTGAGAAAAGAGATCGCAGGTCGGTCGCGGCGAGCTTTTTTGGGTGCCTGCCCGAGCTCGGCTCTCATCACCTCCTTCCCGTGCGATGCCCACCTGGCCTCGGCGCGGGCATGCGAGCTTCCACGAGACGAGGGAGAGGGAACTGAGGATGCCAGGTGGATTACGTTAACGATCTTTTCGGAATCCTCGCTGTCTGGGTCCCGAGCCGTGCTCTGGTGAACTCGGCCCCTGCTGCCGCCGGCATCTTCTGCCTTGACGAACTCTGGAAGGTGGCCTTCGTCGGCGAGTCTCTCCAGGCACTTCAGAGAGTTGCACTCCTCGGTCTTGTGCCCTTTACCTTTGTGGTAGGAGCAGTAGAGCTTGCTTCGACTGCCGTCGGTGGGCTCATTTCTCAAGGGCTGGGGCCACTTGAAGAACGGCTTGCCCTTTATCTTGTTCATGATCTGGTGTATCGGTTCCCTGAAGACGACATTGATGCCTTGATAGGCGTTGGCGTGAGGCCTTGGCCTCCTGGTGCCCCCAGATCTGGATGGTGTAGGCTTCGCCGAACTGGCGACCCGAGCCTGCTTGGGCTCCTGCTTCTGGAAGGGCCCCCCGCCTCTCTACCGAGGCTGGTTGCTCTTGTGCTCGGGCTCCGGCCTTTCGTCCTCTTCCCGGGCCTGGAGTTCATCTTCCTCCCGGGCGACAAAGCGCTTTATCCGGGACATCAGCTCTGGCATGGACTCTGGGGGGTCTCCGACCAAGTCCTTCCGGAGGTCGTGGCCGGGGATCAGGGCATGTTGGAAGGCGTAGATCGCTATCTCTTCCCTAGTGCCCTCGATCTGGCTGTAAACCGCCCAGAATCGTCGGGCGAACTTGGCGAGGGTCTCACCCTGCTGCATTCTCAGGGCGAGAAGGTCCCCTTCTTTCTTGGGGACGGCGCTGTAAGCTTGGAACTTCTTCAGAAAGGAGAGTTGGAGCTCCTTCCAGCTCGAAATCGACTCCTCTGGGAGGGCGCAAAACCACTTCAGAGGGAGGTCACCCAAACTGGAGGAGAATATCTTGCAGTTAAGGTGACCCTCGTTTCCCCAGATGGACATCTTCTGGGAAAAGTGACGGAGGTGAGCGGATGGGTCGGACAGTCCGTCGTAGGGGACGAACCGCGGGACGAAGAACCTTTTGGGCAAAGGGGTGCGCTCGATGTCCCTCGTGAAGGGCGAGGCCCCTAGATCAGTATGGCCACAGATCTGCTTCTGGTCTCGCACGTCCAGGTTGCGCTGAAGAGCCAACCTGACGCGCTTGTCAAATCGCTCTTGCTCGTCATCCTTTTCCGGAGTCTGGGCTCTTGACTTTCGCTTGGAGTGGTTCGGGCTGTGATGGCTATGGGCTCGGCCATTGCGGCTATGATGACTTCGGCTGTTGCTAGAGCCTTCGTCATGGATCTGGCTCCGCTTGTGGTCCAGATGGTTTCTGAGATCTTCGCGAGGAGGCTGGGCTGCCCTGCTGGGGGCGTCCTTCTTTCCTTGAGGATCAGAGACTTGCCTCAACGAGGCAGTCTGCGCTGCTCTCAGCTGCTGCTGGAGCTCGCGGATCAGCCGCTCCTGCTTCTGGAGGAGAGCATTTTGAGCTGCGACGTCTCCTCCAGCGGCAGGAAGTTGAACTCGACGCGCTTCTTCCACGGCAACGACTTTATCTTTGAGAGGGCGCTCATGCCGACGCTCGTCGCGTCGGGGTGGCGTAACTTCGTCTGCTGAGAACGAGGTCTCGAGTCCTTCTTGGAGGGGGGCCTCGACGAAAAGCTGCGAGCCTAAGTGGCCCTCGCCTGCAGATGCGCCATGCACCATTCGGGAACGCCCTTGAGGAGGGACGTCCGTCGACGGTGGTGGCAGCTCGAGCGCTGCTCTCGAGGATTCTCCGCCTTTCCTTGCTTTCGGAGGCATGGTTTCTGAGAGATTGAGGTTGAGAAGGTCGGGAAGGTTGGGATATTACCTTCCCACAGACGGCGCCAATTGTAGGTGCAGAAAATAATGACCCACAATAACTGGGGAGCCTTAGAGGACTTATCCTACGATGGTGATGACTGGGGTACCGTCCGAAAGCCTAAAAGAGAAGAGCAAACGGTCAGAGGACCCTGGCCTGGGCGGCGCAAGGCTCTCCGATGCCAAAGTCAGTGAAGGAACTGGAACAATGGAAGGAGAGGAAGAAGAGAGGCAGAGTAACAGCTCTCTGGGTTCAATTGTGCGTACCTTGCATGTGGTATGAAGCTCTATTTATAGAGGCTGAGGTCGTATCCTTGGAGAATATCTTGGTGTGGGTCCCATGATTCGACTGGGAAGTCATGATCAGCCCACCAAGTAACAAATGTGGTCCAATCCAGCCTACTCTGCATTTAATGCCAGTCGGATCAGCCCACATCGTATTAAATGCGCGTCTTGTTGGATCAGATTGTGTTGGGCGCCTTTGATGGTTGGGGTACCATCGGATCCGCCCTCGGGCCTTGCCCTAATGTGGCCTCAGCCGCTGGATGTCGCCCTGTCAGTGATCTGGCGTAGATTGTGGACGGCTGGATGTCGCATCTGTCTCACTAACTCGCGCCCCTATTCCTCCACGTGCCTGACGACGTGGGGGATGAGGGGTGCGAGTGGAGGTTCTTTTTTACTTCGGCTTTCATCCCGGCTTCTTCAGTCGAGGGTGGAGCTTTCAACCGAGATGGGCACATGGGATGGCCGAGCTCGGCGCTAAAGGCCTGGGGCTGTTTGGTTTCGGCTGATGCTTCTATCCTGGCAGCTGAGGTTAGTTTGGTGCCACGTGGATGGCATGCGGATGGCACGTGAGGACGCTTAATCTCATCTAATGGCCGTGATTAGCAGAATACCGGGGTTCTGGAAATCTCTCCACACAATTGCCCCCTACAAAAAGGCCGGCCTTTTTGTAAGGGGGTTTTGGGGGTTGCCCTCCCCTCACAGAGTGGTAGACCACTCGGGCGCATTTGTATACACTTTGGGGGCTTATTTTCCGGAGGGTGCCCTTAATCATGCGTTTGGCTCCGTAGAGTGGCCTCCCCAGGAATCGAACAAGCGACGTCTTAGTCTCTTATAGTTTTGGGCGTGAAACCTGGTACCACTTGAGCTACCCAAAGTGTATACAAATGCGCCCGAGTGGTCTACCACTCTGTGAGGGGAGGGCAACCCCCAAAACCCCCTTACACTCACCATTATGAATGAATGAGTTTCTTCTGTTCCAAAGTCCCCACGCTATTGTGACGAGTAATTCTAAATTAAATGTTGGTTCCTTTTCCACTAAGTCCCAATCAAATATAACAAAACCTTGCTGTATAATTTGATTGAAATCTACACCAGGTAAAAAACTCATTCATACCCAATGAACATGAGGACAAGATCGAGAATAGAGCATGCATACCATCTTTTGTTTCACCCTCACAGAAAGCACAAGAGGACTCGGTAGTAACACTACGCTTTTTAAGATTTTCCTTAGTGGGATGAATGTCTTTACATTCTCTCCATGCGAAGGTATTTATCTTATTTGGAATCTTCACATTCCATAAATGCTTCCAAAACTTCCTTCGTGCCCCCGAGTTAGAACCTTCCCCTGTGTCTCTATTTCTCTGAAATCTTAATGCAACTTTGTAAGGACTTTTAACTGAGAACTCTCCCATAAATGCATCAATGTAGATCCAATCTTGTAGCTTACTTTGTAGTATGAGGTGACATGATTTAATTGGACTAGGCAAAAGGGGCAAAAACACCCCTTTTGATATGGGGTGATTTTGAGAATTTCTTTATATATGTTATATTATTACATACACATACATACATCCTAGCTAGTGATCTAGAAAATGCCCGAGCATTCCCATTTACATGAAAATTGAAGGAGGTACAATAGTGGAAATATTTGGACGTGGTCTAGGGGAATACAAGATGTCAAAGCTAATCAAATTATCCTAGCCATTCGTCTTAAGCTTTCAAAGTTTATTTATTAGTGTCAATTTGAAGGAGGTTGGTGTGTGTGAAAGGATTGCATCAAATCAAAGGTGAGCTCCCTATAAAAAAACCATGAAATGGGGAAAAATGGTTACTAGGGGTATTCCTAATATGTGTGTGTTTTCGCGTGAGACTTGTCATGAACATGAACGTAGGGTTAGAACTATGGGTCTTGCCTAGGCCTCATTTGATCAAATCCTAAATCACTCGCCAACCATGTCTTTCATCTTCCCTTCCACGCAATAAAGTTTTAATTGCCCAACACTTAGGGTTCTCAAAGGGCTGGGCCTGGTCCGGGCCGAGGTAAGCCGTTATCGTACCCTCATATATGCGGGTCGGGCCTAGGTAGAACCAAAGCCCTCCGTTTCCGAACCTTCGGCGAGTCTATAATATTGAAGCCCTTATCCTAATCTCAATGGCAAAGGTCGGGCTAAAGCTGGGTCAGGGCCGAAAGAAGAGATTTTTCATATTATTATAAAAAATAAGTTTTTTATACTATATATGATGCTAGCCCTCCTTTATTCGAGCTAATGACACTGCAATGCAAAAGCAATAGTTTTGTGTCATTTCTAAATGAATGTACGAAACAAGTTACTTTATCCTCATATAAAAATATTATTTAGGATTAAATGAAATAAGCTAATTTGATAGTATAGTGACTTGAAATCAGGACATGGATGACACTATTAAAGACCTTAACATACTAGCCGAAGTTACATAGTTTAAGTAATGTGCCCAATTTTGTTTGTTGTTGACGGGCTATTAGTAAGATTATTGCAATTGAAGTTCAGCTAGTTGTAGTATTTTTTACTAGTTCATATACAATATCTTTTTTTATAAATGCATTAATATGGACTATTAGAGCCTGTTTGACAAGTCTCATCTGATTTAATTAGATTTATATATTTAAAAAGGCATTAGACTTTTTAAAATAAATTATTTAATATGTGCGGTTCAAATATGCATTATCCCACCTTTAAATTAGCATTAACCCTAACATGCAACATCACCATTGGATTTTATAATAATAAAAAAAAACTAAACTTTAACTACCTAAGATGAATGACAAATGATTTGATGCATCTAAATATGGGTCATAGTCAGAAACTTTAACTCCATATATGGGGTCCACCTGAATGAATAATAATCATGGAAGTAAGGAGATACAAAGAAACTAGTACTGATTGGTGGCTAGTGGCTAGAGCTCAACTCCACTCACTAATGATGTTGATGGCCACCATCTAAACTCTCAAACATCAGTAGTTTACATTAATTGTGAAAACAATGTTATCAATGACAACTTAAACTTTCTTTTTATTAAAAAATACGTTGGTGTTGGACAAACGTAGAATCAAATATAGGTGGCAATATTAGGCTGTATGAGGACATCCATCAAAACATTTCTACCTAAGATTTGGTTATTATTTCTTGATTATAATCTTTTTTGGTAAAAATCCCTATATACATCCATTATATTATATATATTATTTATGTTATATATATTAATGAACAAAGGGATGGACTGGACTCCCTCAGGCCGGCTAAGTTAAGCCCTACCTTGGCCTTCAAGGTTACGGGCTTTTCAAAATTGGGCCCTACCCCTACCCTCAGCCTTGAGGATAAAAAAAAAAAAAAAAACCCTCGCTTTGTGGACTTTTGAGGGCTAAGTCGGGCTGAGGCCCCTTGTCAAAGGGCTGGATTGATAGTGCTACCAACACTTGACATTTGTTCAAGTTTTTTTCAACCTTGGGCTAATTACAATAAAAATGCACATAATGACTTCACCAAGCTGCTATAAATCATCCAACTTTGAGAACCTCAAAAGAGTACTTTCTATGATCACTTGATTCCCAATTTTTTTTTATATGCTTGGATTGTAGAAAGACCTTTTAATTAATCAAATCAAGAATTCAACTCTAATATTGCTCTACCTACCTGTTAAAAGTTCCTTATTTGAACCAAAAATATATATATATATATATATATGATAGGCTTCTTCTCATCAACCAATCATCTAAAGTTGGGATTGGTAAATGATGAGTAGATCGATGCATTTACATCCCAAACGACTGCACGAGGAATTCAGACAACCTTCACAGTCAATGGATCCGCAATTGTATTTTAAAACCTTTTGACGTAGCAACCTAACAAATTAGAATGTCAATCAATGTATTTCCTTTTCAATTCAATGAATGGTCAAGATTGCAGCATGAAGTGGATGACAAGGCAAGTAAAATGGTGTCATCCCCCCCAACATCTTTGTTGAAAGCAGACGCTCGTGTGCATTCTTATGTGACTCCATCCACCCATTAGGCTGAGAACCTCTAGTATTTCAGTATATGCTAAGTGGACATGATTTAGGGTAATAATCATTGCCCACCCAACAACCCGTCTTGAATCCGGCTTGGTAATTTTATATTTGAGTTAACATTTTCAACCTAGTTAATAAATAGTTCGGCAGCCACTCGACTAGCTAACATCAGATGAAGCAATTCATTAAGTATAAAGAGAGTGGGTTTTGATCTCTTCCACACAGTCTCGTTAAAACCATGCATTTAGATTGCTCTAAAGGTAAGACCCACCTCGGAAAATCACCTGTTATAGATTTAAATGCATGATTTTCATGAGAACTGTGCGCAGGATATTAGGTTTTTCAAATAATTTTCCTCTGAAAGTGTAAGACCCTGAGTAAGGAGAGTATGGATAAGGATTAAATTCTTGCGAGAGTTTTTTGGATCAAGCTCAAATGGCAAAACACAGAAAAGAACTAATCATGGAGACAGGTCTACCCTTGTGATGATCGGTCCAAGAATAGACGGACGATATTTTACTTAGAAAAATAAAAAGGGGCATCATCAGCCAATCAGATCAATGGGCCACATCAGTATAAAAAGATGGTACGTATGAGAGGGCGTATCCGCAAATATACGCCGATTGTAGCGTAGCCGCGTAGGCATTGTCATTGGCGGAGGAAACGTGGTGTAGGAGGTTTGGAGCCATTTAAGCATGCGCACATGCAATGCACGTGCATTTCGTAGACAATGAAAAAGAGAGTGCGGATTGCTTGGCGACAATGAAAAAGAGGTCTAACTTGCAATGTCCATAAATGCCGCAAGTTGGGTCCCATCAGGCACATAAAAAAAAAAAATTCAATGGGTCTAGCCTACTTAATAGGATTTCATGTGTGTGGATGATTCATATGTGGTATAAAGTTAATCTTACTATATTGTCCCTCACCATAACATGGTGAGAGATAGATGCACACGAATGTTTTCCATCTATGATATATATTTATAAATATTATATACATGTTTACAGAATCTATTTCAATATTACTTTCAATATCTAGAATGTTAAATATGATTTTATATGTGCATGTGTTTTATTTAAATTGTGTATTTTTTGATGATGCGACAGTCCTTGTGATTTTTTATCAGGCATAATCAATGTCCTGAGTGACGCCCACTAAATCCACACAAATGTACATCGGATAAATCGGGTGTTATTTCAAATATAAAACGTATGCAGGGGACCTCAAATCCGCGGCTTATGCCACTCCTCCACTCCCAGATAGATCTCCATATCAAAAAGAAATTTATCCTAAACATCAAATTTAGCTTCTAAAAGGCAGAAATATCTTCTTATTTTTTTCTTGGTTACTGAAAAAAGAAATAGTTTAATTGTATCATTCATACGACATGTTTCAAATGTTTTTTATAAGAAAAGTCTGCACAATATTTTAATATTTTAAAAGAGATAACTATCAACATGCTTTTGGAAAAAAATGTGTCCATCCGCATGTACTGAACGCATGCTGCTATTCATGAAAACATATTAAACATGCATGCACTATTCATGAACTGACTAACTAGATACATGGATCAGGTGTGTGAGAGGTTGGGTTGATTGGGACGTATGTATGTGCCTCTTATAGTGAACAAAAATCAAGTTTCTTTTCTATGAAAAGAAAAAGAAATATTTTCTAGCTAACAAGAAAGAGTACATGTGTATATGAGAAATTATCCCACTAATAACAAGAAAGAATACACATGTATAAGAGAAATTATCCCACTAATCTGCTTTGTCATTGAGACTCAACAGGCCACAACTAGGGGTGGCAAACAGGCCAGGTTAATTAGACATATGCAAGACTCCAAGACTTGGCTCAATGATCAAATTAGATTTCACATAATTGAGAGGTAGGTATGGATTTTGTGAGACATAAGATTCAGGATGGGTCCAAATTTGGGTTGAGCATACCTGAATTTGATGTGGGTCACTAAGGATGGTTTGTCTTTTGGCAATGGGATATGAAAATAGGGTCCACATATGTAAAATCTTCATAATATGTGTGAAACACTAGCATGTTTGTTTGGAAGCACATTTTCATATGATCAAATGTCGAACATATATAAAATCTTTATATTCTCAAAAATTATAAATATTTAAGACAGGAAACTAAATATTTTGAGGTTGAATATGTCATTAAAAATTTTGAATTGTTCAAAGTAAAAAGTTGGGGCACACATAAAAACTAAAACTAGCAAAGGGATTATTACCGCAACCTATTCCACGCATTTGGATATGCAAAGAGGTGTGTAATTATTTCAAAACTTTTCAGGTGTGAAAACTTTCACATGAAAATGGCTTAATTAGTTTACATGAATTACTCATAGGAAGATGTATACTAAATGTTTTTTTTTAAATACTCAATACCAAATACATGCACCCTACCCAAGTCTCTGAGTGCTACAAAAGGATTCGATTCCTAATTATTTATGGGGAGAGAGAAAATATGCCTCACCACTGCTCTATCAGTGAATTGACATAAGCATATACCGAATAATTCATAAAATATATAATTTTCTTAAAAGTATCTTAACAAAAATGTGGTTACTACACTCAACTAGAGTAGCAACTGGGTATGATTATCCCAAGTCTTCAATTCTGACTAATCTATTTTTGAATCTAGGAGAAATTCAAGTTCTGATGTGTATTATAGGATTTAGGACATTCATATCCAAAACTAGGTCCATGTATGTTGCGAACCAAGGATCTGAATCCACGACAATTACATTTACAGACTCTCTCTCTCTCTCTCTATATATATATTTATATATATGTGTGTTTTAATGGCCTACATAGCTTGAGTTATATTCGTATTTAAGAATCTACTTAATTGTAATATTATAAAATTAATTGACAACTTGTATATTCACAAATTTTATTTTGAAGATATTTTACTCAATTATATCAATGCACTCCACATTTTATTTTGAATCCATATCCAAAACTGGCCCTGTTTCTTTAAAGTTGATGGAGGATCTAGATATAACACATAAGTTATGTGTTTTTTTGATAAAAGAAAATTTCATTAAAGAAAAGAAGACAAAAATAAATTCTATGAAGGCAACAAGAAACTTATGCGCACAAGGTTATAGCACATAGGTTGTGTTGGTTTCAAATTTGGTCTGAATCTATAAAGACAATTCTGGGTCTGGATCCAATACCGTTCCTCATTTGATCTGAAATGTTAGCATCCTTGCGCCAGCCCAAATCAACCTAACTCAACTTGATTTCCAATCAGGTTGAGTTTTAAAACTTGGGCCCGGCTTGTGTTGGCCATATATTTAAAAACTTCAGAAAACCCCTTAATTTTGAGAGAATCTCATAGGATTTTTACATGTAGGCCCCCAAGAAAGAAAGAAAAAACACAAGAAGAAGAAGAAAAAAGTCCTACCCGACGGCTTATCTGAGGTCCCGTTCTGATAAAAGCAGGCCATGTGCATTAGTTGCTTTTCATATCATCTATGTTGTTTGATACAGGGCTGTGACTATCTGTTTTCATTATTTTATATATATTCATTTGGCCTTACATTTCATCCCTTGAAATAGTTAAAAAAGACCCATGAAGAGGATCAAATAAGAAATGCTAGTCAACAAACAGCACATTCCTTGTAGTAGGTGGACGCAAAGTTGCTAGCAAAACATATTTTAATATGCAAAAGGACGTTGGTACATAACTTATCTACACAAATAGCTGTTGAACTTCTTTTTTTAAGTGTCCAATACCTTTTTTTTCCTTTTCACCATCATAGGTGGCTGGACCTATTGGGAGATTTCACCATACATGAATTAAAAGATGAGATCTTTGACGGTGTAGACACATGGAAGAAGACCGAGGGACTGAACCACCCAACTGATGGGCTAGCTAGTCCAATGTTTGCAAGGATCAGAATACTTAGAAAGGCAGGAGTGTGGGGTGGGATGGTCTGTTTGGATCAAGTTTAGCACCGATCATAGAAAATATATAGTCAATCTGAATTTGACACATTTATTAGTTTTTTTTTTCTTCATAACGGATCGGGTGTCATAGCCCTCCAAGAGCAACCCAAATTCTTATTTAGGAGGTTGGATTTGGTTAGGCTGGTAGCTCAAGCTGCAATTAGTCAAGCCGGATTAGGTTGGTGCCTCCAAGAGTAAGAATAGATCTAATCTAAACTTCACTAATAATTTATTAATTGGGCAAGAATATCTACACGATGCTGAGTCAGCTTAGGTTCAACTTGCTTGGTTCGGTGAGGATTGCTACCCCTAAGAATAGGCTATGGTTAAGAGCCACCTGCCTAAATTTTTTAAAAACCTTCAGCAAATTTACAAATGGTCCCTCTTTTCTCTTATTTTCTAATTTTTTTTAGCCCCCAAAGGAATATGCCTCAGTCTGCTGCCCTCGGTTAGGTGGTGCTCTGGAACATATAATACTTTAAGGCCAAGAACATTTAAATAGGATCAATGTGCGCGCACAAGATGCACGCGCGTGTTTATATCTTTTTAAATCTCTAAATAGACAGCAGTATGGGATTAATATATTAATTCAAAAATTAAAAATTGAAAATGTTTTTTATACCTTTTCTATTGAAAGTTCAATATGGCTGTTTGGATCATTGCCAGTCATCTGCTTACCCAGGGATGTAAGCTGGGCAGGGCCCCACGGCACGTCGATCAATGTACCGCAGCCTGGCCCAGCTCGTCCTGGGCATTGCTGGGCCAAGGGGAATGTGGCATGTGGCGTGGCCTGGTACTTAACATGCTTAGCAGGGTGTAACAGTTCGATTAACCGTTTGTTTTAAAAAAATCGTTAACCGAACCGTATTTTAAGGTTTTCAGTTTTTAAAAACCGTAACCGTGACTGTATCATGAAAAATATCGTTAAAAACTGAACCGCGGTTAACCATATTAGATGGTTCGGTTACGGTTAATTCCAATACGGACTAAAAAAGAAAAAGTATATTTTAATATAAAAGCAATATCGATACATATCAAAGAAAACATAAACAAAAAATATTGAAATATAAATAATAAAAAAAGATTCGCATAGAGGAAGCAGATGAGGAAGGAGAGCTTAACTTAAGTCATTTTATTTCATTATGCCATTTAGTTTTTTGAATAGTGTAATGGTTCGGTTAATCGTGTGTTTTGGGAAATGATTACCAAACCGTATTTTACGGTTCGGTTCAGTTAATAACCGTCAGTCGAGCCTGAAACTGTACCGAACCGTGAAGCACGATTTCTCGATTTTTATAACTGTAACCGACGTAACTGAACTGTGAAACACACTTATTAACCGTCAGTTCGGTTAGGTCAGTTAGACGGTTTTCTGTTTTTTTTTACACCTCTATGCCTAGGCCCATGCATGGCATGATTTAGTGGGCCTGTTTGCAATATTTTATGGATGTTGGTGGGAATAGGGGATGGATTTATAGGACTACTATTTAAGGATTTTGGTTGAAAATTGGTGAAATAGTGATATTTATTACCTTACAAGTTTCAATACATGGTATTTATGTCATCATACAAATTTCATTGAGTAATAATGCGGTACTTATAGCTTTATACAAGTTCGATATTTTATGCCTCATACAAGTTTCAATAACACAATTAGAAATATTAAAAAATAAAAAGGCATGTGTGCTAGCACGACACGATTAGGCTTGTTCTAGGCCGATCCCCTGATAACTCCGCGTTGACTTTATCCGGGTCATTTTTTTTTTTTACATTGGACAAGTCGAGTCACGCGAGTCACGAATTTATTATCCTTGCATGTATGTATGTGTGTCATGGAGATCATTTTTCAAAGGTATTTTGTATAGTTTTATTAAATTAAGCATTCTAAATGTGATTCAATATAAACTTTCTTTTTTCTTTTAAGTTATAATATGCACCCCGTATTTGCATGTGTAATACGTGTATTGTGCGATTTCTTTATTATTATTATTATTTTTTGGTAAACTGGTGCGATTTCTTTTAAAAAAAACTTGTACATGGCGTACGAGACTTCGTGAAAAATCTGTATGTATATCTACACATGCTGATTCTTTGTATTTCTTAACACAATTCAAAACAAAAAAATTTTTTTTTTGTCAAAGGGTATAAGAGTGTAACTATTAAGGGTGTAGATATATTGATGGGACAATTGTTTAGTAATTACTCTGATTCATTACATTCTGAGAAATGATGACCTTCATTCCAACCTTACCGTTCACTATTCAACCTCAAGAATATTTAGCTGTGCAATGAATTTGACAAATAGCCCCTGAATACTTTTCTTCTTTTTTGTTTTTGGGAAAATCTTCTTGATCATTAATTCTCATGTGACTAGTTCGTACCTTTTAAAATAACTTGAACCAGAAGAAAGAAGATACGATTTTTCAGAAAAGAAGAAGAAGAAGAAGATATTGATGGTAGAAACATGTAATTATCTCGCGAGATCCCATGTTACAATGAAGTTAGGGATAATACGAATAGTTTATAAGAGATAAGGATCAGTTTGAATATGCCTTATTGAAAAGGCATATGCCTTATTTTAAAGGCAAAAAGAGAAAGAAAATTGTGGATGCAACATATTAATCCCCCTAAATTCTGATTTCCTAATTTCATGATTGAAATTCTAATAATGTCGACTTTGGTCAACATCATTTTTTTTTTTTACATTTTTTTTCCCATGGAATCCAAATGTAAAAAATAAAAAAAGCTCGACATGTCCAATAAAAATCCACACATTCTTTTTATATCACTTTTCCTTTCCACCTCTCTTCTAGTTTTATCTTGCAGTAACATCACCAAGGTAAAACCGGGTGAGATCTCCATCTTTCGAGTTATCTGATCCACCTGCATGTCCACTTCTCTATTGACAATTCTAAAATCCGAAGCCACATGCATATGAGACATTGAAGAGAAATAAAGAGAAGAAAAGCCATCATTCAAAACTCGAGTGGATCTCAAAGATTTCTAAAAATCCCTCAATTGCTCAGGTTGCCGAAAAACCCCCTCCTATCACATTCCCCAGTGAATGGAATCCCCCCCCAAACCAAAAAAAAAAAAAAGAAAAAGAAAAAGAAAAAAGGAAAAAAAGAAAAAAAAAAAGACCTAACCCATCTTGTCCAAACCCCATTCCCAGTTCAACCCTAAAAGCATGGTCGTTCCGGCCTCGTAAGTCCCCACAAAGATTGCCACCCTCTCTCATCTTCACCAAACTCTTGAGAACCCTTGTCCTCAAAATCCATCTCCAAAACTCATGTCACCTTCTCAATAACTCTAGCCTAAAAAAAAAAAGAAAAGAGAAGGGTAAAGAGTGAAAGGAGGCGGAAATGCAAATAAATGAATTTATAAAAAGAAAGAAGAGAGCGTGGAGAGAAGAAGAATTTGAGTAAAAGAAGCCCAGCCGTGGAGAGGAACCCAGTCATGTGTTGAAGCCATCGCTGACTCAATATACACGTACCGGAGGAGATGGGCCGGTGGTGCTATCTAGGGTAGGATTATATTTAGCATAGGATTGCATATTTTATTAGGATTAGGTTTCCTATTGTGGGTAGATTTCTTGCACAACAAAATATGTTAGGTTTTCCTATTTATATCGGTGCATGTAATGGAATACAATTGAACACAATAATATGAGTCTTAGTTATGTTCATCATTTCTCTCTCCCTTCTCCCTCAACATCATGGAGAGGATTAGAAAAGGGAAAATAAGGTTGATTTGGTGGTTCTATTGTCCCTTTTTACTTTTCTCTTCTCTTTTGAGTACAATCCACATCACTAGATACTTCTATTGTTTCATTCGCAAACTAGCCCCATTGGCGTCTTGGCCGATTTCAAGATACTAACATCGTTTTTACAGAAAGGTATATGCTTTCTCTGATTCCCTTTTTTTATCAATCATGTTGGGCTTATGTCTTGTACTCTGCTTTACTGGAGTGAGCCATTGGATTAGCTAAGGACCGGGTTTAGGGTCAAAAGTACTTTGGTCATTGCACCGGGGCTTTCTTGGAGGCCAAGAAAACGGAGATTATATATATGATGTGACCTGTAACCTGCCCGAGACTCTAAAGAGTCAAGATGTGAGTCTATACTCTCTTGCCATGGATGTAGGCGGTTTTGCCGAACCAGGTAAAATCCTTGTCTCTCTTATGTGGCATGGTGGATCGATCGCAGGTTTCGCGCGTCTGCAAGTACGCGCACAACAAGTGGCATCAGAGCAAAAGACCGGAGATTATATATACATGTAATCGGTAACCCTATACCTAAGGTGGTGGAATGGTAAAGAGTGAGTTCTCTTTGGCCGTGGACGTAGGCACTCTGCCGAACCATGTAAATCTCTCGTGTGATTTTCTCTCTTTTGTGTGGCATGGTTGATCGGTCGCATGTTTCGCACTTCTATAGGAGCGCACACAACAAGCGGAATCCAAGCTGAGGTGTAGATTGTTGGGTTATGTCTTGTATTACCGGTTCGATATGTAAAAGTGTCAAAGAATGAAGGATGCACCCATCGGTGCAGGGACATACCGGTCAGCAAGGTACATGAAGACACTGCCGGTTATTTCCTGGTGGCTTGTGTTGTACGAAATTCAAGCCTAGATGGAGATTGTTGGGTTTATGTCTTGTACTCCGGGTATATCGGAGTAGTCCACTCGGTCAGCCAATAACCGGGTTCAGGATCAAGGGCATTTTGGTCATTGTACTGGGGGCTTTCTTAGGGGAAAAGAAAAAAAAAGATTATATATATGATGTAATATGTGACCTTAAACTCTAAAAAGTGTCAAGATATGAATCAGTCCTTTTTTGCCATGGACGTAGGCTGTTTTGTTGAACCACGTGAAATCCTCATCTTTCTTTTGTGTGGCATAATTATTCGATTACAGGTTTTACACTTTCGCACGAACGCGCACAACAAATCAGTTTTGTTTGGTGTTGGCAGTTGTTGTGTTGGGGCCTAACTGTTAACGAAATCGCAACCATTAATTGTTGGCCCTTTTGTTTGCCTAGATTGGTGGTGTGTGGATGCTTTTGGAAAATGTAGGATCTTTTAAAATCTATTCATTGCCGCTTTATTAGATCTAATGCTTAGTTGTTAAGGCTTCTGAAATACTTTAGGGGTCATTTGTGTTTTATGCATGCTCAATGTAAATGTGATTTACATTGATGAGTGTTGAATATGCAATTGTTGAGTATGCTTTGCATAAGCTTTAATTTTATGTTTAGAATGTTTGTCTACTTGCACAATGATGGACCGCGCTCTTGTGCACTGTTCAATTGAGGTTGGCGGATGTGAGAGTCCGTGGGGTCCTACCCTTTCGTAATCGATGGCAAAGCGGGTATCAACATTTTTTTGGGTGGGTGTGCCAGGTTTTTTATTTTACTTGGAATTGCAATTGGTGATCCGGAGATCGACCTTCGCAAGTAAAAAGGAAATCAACTTCTTTCAAGTTTTCCATTACACATATATTTAAGAAAAGAGACATTTTCTTGCCGTGAAATGCGATTGTTTTGGCATTTATAGCCGATTTTGGTGTTCATAGCCAATTTTTAGCGTTTATAGCTGATTTACAATTCTTATCAATAATGAAAGACAGGAGTTGTGATTTTTGTCTCTTTAGAAAAATACAAAATACAATGAAAAGCAAGAAAATGAGGATCTAACTTCTCAGGAGATTGTGGGGGACTCGTTTAGATTGACGGTCACAAGCCATGTGTGGACTTCACCATCATCCATGCAAATGAGAACAGATGATGCTCTTGATTCGCTTGACTTGGCTATACCTCAGATTTTTAGAGGACAAAGACCAAGAGGAGATCCTATGTCCAATAAAAAGCTAAGTAGACGGCTTGAAAAGCCTCGTATAAGCCATTGGAGGCAGAAGGGGAAGGCAAAGACCTTGGGGGAGGGGGGTACCCCCAAGGGACTTTTGTCACATTTCGTAGAGTTTTCTCTCTTTTTCTTTCTCTCCGATTTTCTGTCTGTATTTTTCCGGATTTCGAATGCTTTTTCCGATCTGGAATTCTTTGGAATGCTCTCCTATTTATAGGCTCTTAGTAGCCATTTAAGAGGATTTATGGGCTTTAATTTTCATTAAGCCGCATAATGAGAGGAGTTACAGGGTTTAATTCTTTTATTTAGTAACTCCTGGACCTTTGCTTCTGATTGGCCGGTGGAGATTAAAGCCATTTAATCACCTTTAATCATTATGATAGGAGGAGTTTCATGTTTTTAAATGCCATGAATCTCTTGAATTGGAACTCCCGAATGCTTGATCTGATTGGGCCATCCAAAGAAATGAATTAATGACTGCAATAAAGCTAGCCAATTAATCGCATTAAGTGGACGCCGAGCAGTTGAAGAGTCGCGGGCCGTGCCGCGTCTTTTAGAGTTCTTTTCGCTATGATCATCGATGGATCTACAAGCTGATTAACATCAGATGACCAAGTAACTTCAGACATTGATAGCTAACAGCAGGCCGATGACATCTGTCCTGTCGATTTCTCGATCGATCGGCTAGAAAGTGTACTTTTTGGTCGACCAGTTGGCGATCAGTGTTGATTTTGATACTCTTGAAGACGGACCGTGATTTTGATGGATGATGAAGGATTAATTTGGTGCCTCAAAACTATGAATTTTGGAAAACCACGGGAGTTGGAAACTTCGAAATGTGAAAAATGACGAAAAACGGACTTTCCGGGGCAATTCCGGCGATCCGGTGCTCCATGGTCGCCGGCTGCGACCCTGGGGGATTTTTCAGCTTCGGTCGTCAGTTTTCGGCCGTTTTGAGGTCTTTTCTGCTTCTTTTTTCTTCTGTGTTTTTCTTGACCTTTTTGCACATTTATTGACTTAATTTCCCTGTAGAATTTTTTTTAGAATCCTTACATTTTGGGGTGCAAAGTTTTCAATTTTCCGGAAAAGCCGAGGACTTAGTCGCGTAGAGCCGCTGATTTTCCGTCAGAAGCTGAAACTAGGTCAAACATGTCGGAATGACCTGAAATTTGAGGTGAAGCCTCCTGAGCGATAAATAAGACCAACCATAGGATTTTCTTTGAGTTTTGAAGCCGTATGGGGTCATGTCACCAGTAGACTTGATTTTGTCGGGAGGAAGATGTCGCGCTTTGATGTGCGGTCAACCGATGTTCGATTAACCTGAAATTTGATAGGGAACCTATTGGAGTGATTTTTGAGATGATCAACAAGCTCTGTTTTGGGAACCATTATCCCGGGGAGCTTCGCCGCCGAGAGGCCTGATTTGGCTTCCGAGAGTCAAAGTATGGTCAAATGTTGTCGAAATGACCTGAAACTTGACGTGTGGCCCTTTGTAAGCATCTTGAAGCCGTCCATGTGCTCTACTTGATGAGTGATTGCCTCAGTGGTTCTCGCTGTCGAGGGCTTAATTTAGCTGTTCGAGGGTTGATGAAGGGTCAAACGTTGTCGGTTTGACTCAAAACTTGACGTGAGCCTTTTGGATGTATTTTGAGACTATCCATAGGGTCTGATCGAAGATTTGGTGTCTCCGATGCTGTCGTCGTCGGGAGCTCCTGTTCAGTTCTCGGAGAAGCGAAGTTAGGCAAAATGATTTTGAAATTGCCCGAAACTTCTTGTGTACTCCTCTTTTGGTTGTCTTGAAGGATCTTGCAGTTTTTGTTTGATTATGACAAGATTTAATTTTTTGAGAAGTAGCACTGCCCATTTGTGGTAGGCTGCAACTTCATGTAGTTTTCTTGATGTTGAAGAGGCAAAGTGACATTTTTAGTATTAACAAATGCTCCCTCGAGGTACAACGACGAGTTGCTTAACTTTTGTAGTCGATGTGCCTTGAAAAGATTTCTGAAGGAGAGCTTGTGACTTGACCAAGAGTCTTTTAGCAGTCTTTCTTTTGGTAGGGTAGCCTTTTGAGCTTCTTGGGGAATTTTATGGTAGTGAAAGGAATCACGTACCATCTTGAGGCAAAGTTTTGAAGATGACATCAGGGATGCGGATTTGGATTTTTGTTTTTGACCTTTTGACCTAACAAGCTGTATGTGGCTGGTTAGGGGGTCGGGTTTGGTTTTGACCGTGTGACCCAACAAGCTGTATGTGGCAAGCTGGGGGGTCGATTTTGGTTTTGATCTTGTGAGCTAACATGCTGTATGTGGCAAGTTAGGGGATCATGATTTATTTTTTGGTTTTGGCATTGTGACCTAACAAGCTGCATGTGGCAAGTTAGGGGACCAGGATGTGGTTTTTGGTCACTCTTTTGGACTATTTGGGTCATTGGAGTGGTTTGGGTTTTTGTGAAATGTCAATTTCAAGATTTTGGCTCAATTTGGTATATGAGACTGGATGGTTTGATTTTTTTGGAAGCTCATGGGGCTTGGAATTCTTTTTTATATGGTCCAATCAACTCAAAAGGGGCATGGAGCCATTTTTATATGTTCTTGGTAAGAGGGAATTTCTCTTTGACTAAAAGCCAGCCCCACCCCCCCATTTTTTTTTAGTTCCTAGGTGGTCAAACCTGGCTCATATGGGCTAACCCATGGGACCCTAAGCTTTGAAATGGCTTAGATCTCATATGGTTTCATTTTTATAAAGAATATCTAAAAATATCTCCTTTGGATAGAGAATATTTAAGAATATCCTTTCTTGGTGAGAATCTCTCAAGTTCCCTTTATTTTGGGAGAGAATATCTCAAATCTCCTATCTTTTGGGAGAAAATCTTTCATTGCTTTCTTTTGGTGAGAGAATCCCTCAATATATCTTTCTTTTGGGAAAGAATCTTTCTAATTTCTTTCTTTTAGTAAAGTTACTAATTAGTAACACTTACCTCTTTCTTGTTTCCTTCTTTGGTTTGCTCTCTTCAATAAAAGCATGGAGAGGTTGGATCTCTTGCTCTTATTGCATTCTTTTGCAAAAATCTCAAGAGGGCTTCAAGACCAAGAACTTTTCTTCTTTAAAGATCTTCAAGCTTTTCTTCTTCTTTTCCATTAATGGCTTCAAATAAGTTCTCTTTTTCAAGAAAACTTCTTTCTAGAAAAAAGGATGGTAAAAAAAAGTTTTTTTTGTTTGGTTTCTTTCTTTTCTTTTCTTTCCAAGTGTTTTTTTTTTTTTTTGCTCATCATGATAATTCCCTCTTTTTTGGCAAACCAAGATGTTCATGCATGCATTTTTGTAAATTGAATTAGTAGCATGATGTGATAGCATACCTGAAAGTTTTTTGCAAATTTGGAAATTTGGAGCTCGCAGTGATGTTGAGCCCTTCTTGATTTTGCGAAGACTTTAAGGTTTTGAAAGTTTGGAGTTTGGAGCTTGCAGTGATGTTGAGCCCATCTTCAAGCCTTCTATTTCTTTCGGGATATTTCCTTTTTCTTCGGAATTACTCCGGAATCATGCCAAAATTTCGCCAGATTTTCTTTTACCGAAATTCTGTCATTTTGATGATTGATCTTTTTTTTTTTCCAATCTTTGCAGGTGGTTCCTCCAGAATGAACAAGGGTAAAGAGCCTGCTACAAGTGTACCTCGTCGATTTGCTAGACCTTCCAATCCGGTCGTTCAGCAGGCTTGGGAGAAGGTCCAGTATGTTGAGAGAAATCTTGAAGAGTGTGACTCCCTCAACAGAGATGAGATAAGGCAGTGACCGATAGCTCTCAAGAATGAATAATTCTATAAGGTCATGGTAAGCAACTGTCCTTGGGTGATGGTTGATCAGAAGGTTTTGCCCAAGCCTACCTTCTTCTTTGGTGATGCAGTCCAGAGGAGATGTTTTCATTTCTCTTACACAGCTGATGGTGAGAAGAGAACCGTTGTTACCCGGTCGATGTTTGATCGTACTATCTCGATCATGAGCCTTTCTCCCACATGCTCTAAGAGAGAAAATCCTCCAAGTAGGGTGAAGAGGACTAACGTGATCAAGACCGGGGTTTTTGTTGGCAGTCCTCCTGGATATATGGAGAAGTCACCTGCCGACATGGATATATTGATGCCGGCTAGTGGCTACCAGGGCTCTGATTATCCATCGGTCAATTTGGGACCGGTGGGCCTTGGTATGTTCAGCGGGTGGCGGCAGCAATTGGGTGAAGCCTTTTCGACTTCGTGGCCGTTTCAGTGCTGACTCCTAATGGAAGTTATGGACTGATCGCGTCCTGCTGATTGGTGGCGCCGTTTTGAAGAAAGCTGGGATTTTCGATGCGGTCAGTGCCTTTAGGGAGACCGTGATCTTTTTCGATGAGGCCTTCATGGCTATGTTGGAGTCATTCCTTCCCCAAACCAATACCTTCGTTGTCACGAATGGTGAGATTGGTTTTTCTTTAAAGGAGTTGAGTGCAATTACTGGATTGCCTATCCTTGGCAAACTCTACGAAGAGTTCATGCCGGTCGACAGCGTCCTTGAGGAGCAGTCAGAGGAGTTCAGGCTCCTGTACTTTCAGCTTGTCGCCTTCTATGATTTTTTGAAGGACAAGGAGGGCTCGAAAGTTAGATCCAGCAGTTGGAAGAGTTCTAGCTCTTTGTTTCCCAACTTCTTTGATAGTAGGGAATCTTCTGATTGCACGACTCGGGAAGCCAGGGATCAGGATCCGGGTTCGAAGAAGACTTCGGCCATGCAAGAAGAGTTGAGGGGTTCGCGAGTACAGACGCTATTTGCTCTGACATTGCACTTCGGAGAGATCTTGCTGTTTACCTCACTTACTAGCTAGGTGAGGCTGTTTTTGCTGGAGGAGATGGAACGCACATCAGGCCGCATTGTATCTTTCCGGCTTGTCAGATGGCATTTGGAGAACGGCTTGCTTTGGTGCCTGCTCTTTAGTCCTACTTGTGTACCGAACTGCAGGCTGCTGCTTTTTTGGTTCGGCTTGGGCTTCCCATGAATAGGGTATTTTCAGCACACATCTTTTATTCATAGTTTGTATACCACTATCCTGGCTTCCATCGGCTGGGTGCTGCACATGATGATGATCCTCTGATGATTCGATTGGCGTAAGGGTAAAGTCGTGCTCGAATCACTTTTGTTTGCCCACATGAGGATCCGACGGTTCAGAGACGTCTAGACGGGGCAATCTTTAGTGAAGCTTTCTCTGGAGCTGCGGAAAAAGGCTTTTGATTTTGGCGCCTCCAATGACTCTACCAGGGCAGGGTCAGGAAGGCATTACTCATTGACAAATGCAAAAAAGGAGTGGCCTTTTAGCATACGTGTCGGCACAATGGTATACCATAGACATCTTTTTGTTGACATCAGCCATATGTGCTTTCTCGCTTTGCGTTGCGGTTGGGCTTCTCTCAAGGCGTTGTTAGAGCGCCTTCGAGTATGGTGAAGCATTTTGGAGGTTTGCAGGATGGTAGAAATGCATGGGCTTTCTATAGTGCTGAAGGCACTACTGCCATGATTTCCTATCCTGTGTTGTCGACTTTCCGGACTGCCAGCTTCGCGAAGTGGTTCGCGGAGAGCTTTTTGGCATATCGGGGGCTTTCCAAGAAAGAACTTGATGTGAAGCTGTCGTCTAGAAAAGGCCGTGGAAAGTCTAAATGGCATCGGCGGCGAGAGGAAGTTTAGGTTTTCCTTTCTGGAGAGAAGCACAAGATAGGTTTTATGGTGACCAGGGCGTCATTGGTTCTGAAGTTGTTCGGGAAGTGCCTGATGAGGCCTTAGAGCAGCTAGAACAGGAGGAAGTTGAGCTTGATGCTTGGATGCAAGCGGCACAGAGGCGAGCTTCCGTGGAGTCTACTGGCAAGAGCAGACCATCCAGTGAGGAGTCAAGTGGGAAACCTAACTCTGACAATGGGGCAGGTTCTTCTAGGAAGCGCGCTCGTAGAAGCAAGAGGAAGAGGAGCCAGCACCGCAGCAAGGGGCAACACGAAGACTCTCTTGATGTGGAAGTTCCTCTCACTATCAATGAGGAGATGCCAGATAATGCTGATGAGCCTCCGGAAAAGAGGAGTCTAGAGAAGAGAGACCGTGGTGAGGTATGATTTTCCTCTATCTCTTTCCATTTTTTCCATGTTCTGATTTGCTTTCTACTTCTGTTTTTCTTTTTCTTTTTTTTTAGCAGAAGAAGAAGACTTGGCGATGCCTGAGGTTCCGACCGATGAGGCGGTGACAAATCCTGTGGAGGCACCTGAAGAAGAAACGAGGGACTCCGGAGTGAATCCAGAATCTCCAATTGGTATAACTTCTTTTGATTTTTTTTGTGTCTATGACTTGATTTACTAATACATTTTTTTTGTCAGCTGACTTGCCACAGGATTCCGATGACTTTGAACCATCAATGGACGCAAATGTTGGTGATGCTTCCGATGAGTTCATGGAGGAAGAGAGTGTTCTGCCAGTCATCGCAGAAGGTATTTTGTAATGATAACCCTGATAATGATTTTTTAAACAGGATCATATTCATACCTTTTTGTATTTCATTGGCAGGTTTTGAAGTGACAGAAGATAATCCATTGCTTTCTTCAGAACTAGAGCAAGGGATGCTAGAGGTTGATCCAGAGGTAGAGACTCCCACAACCAGTTCTGACACGGCAGAGGTGAGACCTCGTGATGAGATTCCTTCCCCTGTGGCTCCAATTGGAAAGAGTTTTTTTGTTACTCTTCCAATGGGGCATGACATGAGCAGCCGACCAACGGAGAAGGGTGAATTTTCTTCCGGTTCATCTCTTCAATTTGCGAAGAAAGTGCTGGCGGGTTTTGAGACTCTCCTTTCTGGATTCTTGGATGTCGGATTTGGTATGATGTAGCATGTGCAGGAGATTTTTACTGATCCTAAAGAAGTTGGTCTTGATGTCACACGTGCCAGAGCGATCGTTGATAGGATCATTGCACTGGGTGACAAGTGGTTTGAGACCATGGCTTTCCCTAATGGTGACTTCTTGAAGGAGATGTTCTAGGATCCTGCTAATAAGGCTCACTCTGACTTGGATGAGACTACACGAGGAGGAAGCAGTTCGTCCGGGAAAGGAACTTAGAAGAGTTATCCATCATCGGATTGAGGAACGAATTAGCATCCTTGATAGGGAGGTTGCTGAGGCTAGGCAACGTCTTGAGCATTTGGAGGTGCAAGTCACAGCCAAGTGGGTTGCTATGACAA